>JANCMC010000440.1:99000-172338 GCA_024363005.1 Charaxes varanes
TATGTAATGATAATATTTATTTTCTTTGATATTATTTCTTGTATGTAAATTCAACTCATCAAATATAATTATATTCAGTTATTTAAAAGATATAAAGTGGTCAAGAGTCAAACCACGCTTTTATACGTCTTTTAACGTATTGGTCGTTTCAAAAGTTGTTGTTTGTTTGATTTCGCTCAAAATAATTTTTCTGATGAGTTTAGGGTGCCTTATCAACATGAAAAAAATTCAAGTTTCTGCATCCAATAGTTAGGATACATGATCATGCATTGGTATAATACAAATCGTACAAAGTCACCAATTCAAGATATACCAAATGATAATTAAATAATGATCACATGCGCTATCATAACTTCAATACTTCACGCAAGAGGATTTGATAGCTGCCACAGACAACGCAGTTGATGTGGCTAAGTTCTGGGCCGACACAATAGTGCTTGCCAACGAAACGCTAAGAAGAAGAAGATTTCAATAAATGGTCACTTGTTCAAGTATAAATAGTGGTAGAATGTTGCTTACGTTGAGCTGTAATTTTTTTATGTCCTTATAGTATCATTGGTTTCACCATCATAAATCTTATATCAAAAGGAAATTAAATTATGTCACGTTATTTATTTAGTATTTAACAATTAATTAAACTACTTACTATTTGCTGTAATGAAGAAAAAAGGTTTCTTTAACTTGACCATTTAAAAATTGTAAAATGCAATAAATATATTAATTAATATAGAGCCATAAGCAACTTCTATTATGTACAGTTAAATAATACGTACGTTGGTCTGAAAACAAGAGAATACAGTGTTGTTAAGTTACTATTAATGTGAATGAATAAATACAAATTATTAAAAAATCTCCCTTACAATAAAAATCAGGCTATTTTCGAACATAAAGTTCAACTAATGCATGCATTTTGATCAAGTCTTGAAATCTTTGCTAATATTACTTCTTATTTAACATGAATAAATTACACATAACAATTTCCCTTGTTTATGGTTATTTATCTATTTAAAAAAAAAAAACTTTTTTATACATAGTAATGTGTATTGACTACGTTTATAGTCCTACACTATTTCACTAATTTCTTTATATTTTTGCGTCACTTACCTTCAGCTATAAAATTTTAAGAAATATATTTAGACATATTCTCCAAATCTTATAGCATAAAATAAAACAATTAATGTTAATTAGGTGTATAATAGAATTAGACATAAAATGCAAGATTTTTGTTTTTATATTTATTGAAAATATTGAATCTTAGGCTAAAAATTATTCATAATTAATATACTTACAGGATACTGTAAAAACAGAATTAATTTTAATTAAATATTCCTATAAAGCTTAGCTATGAAAAATCATAATACTCGTTTTAATACTTCATCGAAGTTTCTGCTTTTTTAAACAAATCTACGCAATGTACATAGATCAAAAGAACTCTTGACAAATATTATTCATATGATAATATTGGACCTTGGTAGGTTAGGTTACTAATCTTAGTTGTTACGTAACCAGAAATCACCTTCGGTTTTAGTACGTTCAGTTATATTTTTAAAATATGCTAGGTTACGTATAATCTACGAATCAGCTATAGTTAAATTAGAGCTATCTTAACACCGTTACTATAGTCATTTATTTGCAATATGTATTTATTTTTTGAGTTGTATATAATTCCACTTACCCCCTTTGCCTGAAATATTATTTCGATACTTAATTTTTTTGAAATCTAAATGAAAAGCGTGAAATAGGATAAATTCTTAAACTGCAGTAGTGCTTGTTTTACCATAAAACTATCCGAACTTCCGTCTCGACATAGATTATGGAAATGCTTATAAATTCTTTTTCTTTCTGGCGGTCCCGGTCAAGTACCAGGCTCCGCTTAGAATGCAGAGGATGTAGGGCGAGTTAAGATAACTGATTGTCATCTGACGTCATCCTCGGAACACCCACGATCTCTGCAACCCCACGACTAATATCATTCAGTGACATTAAGGTCGAATATCAAATATAAACCAGGGTTAGAATGGGTCACGTATCTATGACCCGGTCGCAGCAAGAGCTACTTAACCTAGCGATCAACTCCAATGCTGACTACTGATTAGGCCAGGACCTCCTCGGAAAAGGGTATAAATTAATACAATCAACTAATTACAGTCATATAAGAACAGTGTCCTGGTATTATTAATAATCAGATTTTTTTTTCATAACTCTTGTTGTTTCTTACATTCCTTAAAAGAAACATCACATTTAGGAATGGTCTTACTTCGGTTATTTTGATCTTTGTAAGGAATTTTTACTTAGGGAGTGTTAATAAACTTACATGTTTTAATTATTTCCGCAATATTGTGTGGTTACATGAAAAGAAATATTTTATATTTACTTCTGCTTCGAAACAAATTCCTTTACGATAGTCAATTTTTCTTTTAATATTTGTAAATATAAAACTACAATTCATATTTTTATGCATCGTTAGGGACGATATGTTTTCCTTTTATTTATACAAGAGCACCTCGAATGGTATATGGTGATTACTGGATGGAATGGCATTCATTGTATCTGAGCTTAAATTGTTTCCACATTAAGGAAAACGGTGTTTTAGTTTAAACTATATTTATAAGAGTGTGTATATAAACTTAAGTGAAATTAACTTAGTTAGAGGTTGCGCCACGTTTGCAGTCATTTTGGTCTACAGCCAAATTGGGCCGGCGAGTCCGGATACCACTACCTCTTTCTCACATAAGACCGTCGTGAAGTTGCGGCAATGCTGTCACGTCAAGTGATGGTATTGCTGTCGCGTTTCGTTCGGTTTGTGAAACTTCCCGGTGGCCTAATCTCTTCATTAGAGGCCGGCAACGCATCTGTTAGCCTCCTGGTAAAACAGATGGTCATAGGCGTTGGTAGTCACTTATGTGAACCGCTTGCTCGTTTGTCCCTTGTAACATAAAAAAACAATGTTATTAGTAAAAATTTTGGTTAAAAAAAAATTCATTGACAAGTATCCGAACGTAAAACGGTAAGTGCTTCTTAGTCATAATTAAGTAGTACTTTTTACTTACACCTTTGTCCTATAAACAATAAAATACACGATTTTATTTTAATCATTAAAATTGCTTTAGTAAATACGATATGATGACAATTTACATTAATCCAAAAAATTATGCTCCACGTAATATTAATAAAAGACATACCGTTATCTGTAAAATTTAAAATCAAAGTTTTAATAAAATTGACGTGACAGCATTGCTGCCACTTCACGCCGATCTATCTTATTTTTCCCAATTCGGCTACAAGCATGGCGCTTATTCTAATTTGACTAGTTACTTACTTAATCTTTTATTAACTACTAGCTGTGGGTTTAAAAAATAGGTTTTGGATAAAGATCATTATCATGTCTATGAAAAAACATCTTCGCAAATAATGCATTATCTTAGAACAAATTTGGTTAGCATAAAAAGGGAAGTTAAAGGGAGCCAACCTTAATAGACATATGCTGTCGTGTACTTTTATTTATAACTTTTAAAGGGGAACAATTTAGAGCTATCTAAAACTGAAAGAATTTTTCAAATCGGATCTATATTTCCTGAGATTAGCGCGTTTAAACAAACGAACTCTTCAGCTTTATATATTAGTGTAGATATACGCTATAATTTTGTTGTTGACGCTAAGAAAGCGTCAATGCCGAGATTTAACGCAACGCTCTTTTAACTCTCGTGCGAATGAGAGCTAAGATGATTTCCAACGAAGTAAAGACCTGAATTTTCAGTTCAAACCTATTTTCCTTGGTTTCAGGCTGACAATGCAGCATCTGCTCACCATCACGCTCATCACTATCATCGCAGACCTGGTTTCCTCAGATGGTGACATCAGGGAACACCAGGGTCCGCAGACCTGCGGAGGCCGGCTTAAGGGCTCGGTGGGAATTATACAGACACCCAACTTTCCCAACCCTTTTCCCGTCCCTATCAAGTGCAAGTGGATCATAGAGCACGATATCGTGAACGGGACTATATCGATATATTTCACCCAGCAGTACACCACTAGTGGGTTGACGTTTACCGAGTACCTGTACTACGATGAAACCTACAAGTCTGGCGAGAGGATGGCTTTGAGCGTTACTGAGGAGAACATCACAAGGATTAAGTGGTTACAGGTAAGTTTTATTAATTCTTTTAATTTGCCTTCATACGAATTTACCTACTTGTACGTTACCTTAATGTCTGTAGGCCAAACCGTGGACATGAACGTAATATACTTTGAGCGTTCTGAAGAAAACATCACAAGGATTAAATGTTTACAGGTAAGTTTGAATTAACTTTTTTAGTTTGTCGTAATACGAATTTACCTACCTGTACGTTACCTTCATGTCTGTAGGCAATGAAAATTAAGGTAATATTCAGAGGAGTGAAAGAAACTAAAATCATAATGATCATTAAATACCTTTACCTTGCAAGTGACAGCATACTTATTTTATGTTAAGCTGCAAGGTATGAAAATATGCACAATGAAAACGAATAAAGGTAAGTTCCAATTAAGAGTTTTGGTCTCACGTAAACCGTCTTTTGTTTAATTGATAGAATCAGGCGTTACTTTGCGGAAATCCATGACATGCATGAGAAACTATACTACTTTGCAGCATTACACCGATTTTCCCTCGTATTCATTCGCGGATTAAAGCAAAGTAGTTTAGTTTCTCATGCACGTCTTTTGTTTGTTCAACAAGGTGCGGTAAAATTGAAAACCTATTCTGTATAGTAGCGGGTTAACATTGGCGTGAGTCGAGAGGGTTCCTATAAAATTTCGTTCACGTCCGTCCAAAGTCGTTGACCCGACCTAGTCGCTATAGTCAAGTTTACCTACATTCGCGCACTGACGTCGCTTTAAAAACTGGCTTGACTTTAAGGCGGTCCAAATTTATTCTATTTCTAAGGGCTGCTATGGCTTTTTGTTGTATTTTTCAAGAGCGGTCGGCAACACGCAAATTTACAGGTGGGACATTAATAGAGCTTCACTTTTATTTTCAAAATTTGTTCTTTTTTTTAAGGCTATTTAGGATATCAGAGAAACAAATCAAAGAGATAGACGGGTCTTCTGAGATGAGATGCACAAATCTGGCAATGGGAATTAAAAAACTTTAAAATAATAGGTCACTTCTATTTGGGATCCAAGGTTGATGTATCAATTTGTTTACATTCGAACACCAGAAACGTTTTTAATAAAAGAATTTTAAACGGTTCCAATGTTTCTTTTCTATGGTATACTATAATGCGACCAATCTAGAAAAAAGTAGGACATAAGTGTAATACTGCGTCATCCCCGACACCCCCACAATCCCACGATTCTAAGCATTCAGTGACATTAATCGGGAGCCACATTTTTACGTACCTTCCGAAAGACGGAGGCGGTCGTATACTCGAAAAAAAAAAGGTGATAGGGTGGGTCATCCATCCTCAATCCAGCTGCGGTAAAAACGGCTTAGTCTAGTGATAAGCTACGACCTCCTATACACTGGCTAGATACGTAATATCACAGATATTGTTAAAACATATTAAAATCATATCATCTTGAAACTCCGTAGGTTCTACTTCTGAGCGTTTCGTTGGCAAGCACTCAATTGTGACGGCCCAGAACTTAGCCACGTCAACTGCATTATCAGTGGCAGCCATCAAATCCTCTTGCGTGCAGGTATTAAGGCACACAGGGCACGGTATAAGATGGCACATTGTTTGAGTTGCACCGCACAAACAGCTCAGACTAATATAATTTGTGAATCTCGTCCTGGACACGTTCTCCCTAGACCTGCCAACCTGTGTCCGAAGTCTATTAAGGGACTTCCAGGTTTGCCAAGGCAGATCATGCCCAGATATATTTCTAAAAAAAATATTTGTGTTTAACAGGCGGCTGTTACCTATAACACAGGCATTAAGTTGTCTACCTTAGAAACAGACGTCCGTGTGTTATATAGTTCTGTATATATTTAAAAAAGAATAGAAAATAAATAAATAAAACACTACTTGAAGGCTCGCCAATACGTTTCTGGCCTTTGGGAATTTAGTTAGCATTCTTCCCAAGGTTAACGATGACATGACGTAATGAAAATAATTTAGCTATATTAAAATTGAGATATTATAAAACTCTAGTAAGTCCTACGAGTAAAAGCTGGTGGAATTAATAAAGTTATTAAAGATATCTCGGAGCGGCGCGCCGTCCTATTTAATTATGGGACTAAGCCGAGGTTGTGGGATATACGGTAAAGGGCATGGTCACATCAGAACGTTACTTAATCATTTATTTGAATCATGTCACATATAGGTCCAATCGGTCCAAGAATTTAGGAGAAGTAGAGTAATAAAGGAGGAGGATGTGGCCTAAGGTCGGCATTTGAGTCTGTTGTTAGGTTAAGTAGCTCTTGCTGCGACCGGATGATAGTTGGGTGACTAATTCTTATGCCAGAGCCAGACGTAGCATCATTTGAATGATCATTTAGTGTGGCCGGGATTTTGTGTAGTTGCGCAAAGTTTTGTAGTACTTTGTAGTCTTCAAGGACAAGAATGTACAAACACTTTGAGCTATATCTGGCTCCGGCATAACACTGGTATATATTTGATATCCGATCTCCTACATATTTCGGAAGGCACGTAAAACATTATTCCTAAATTATCCATTAATCCTAAAATTGCAGAGATCCTAGGGAATCCTCATTTGACGTCAGATGGCATTTGGTCATCTTAACTCGCACCACAACTACATCTTCTGCATTCTAAACGGGCCCTGGAACTAGACCGGGCTAACGCTAGGAAGAATAAGAAGGATAACAAAAGCTTGTACAAATTATTGGATGACTCCAATTTTAGGGTTCCACTTTCCTGTCCCGTGAGGAATTAGACAAATTGGTCCAGAAACATTATTGCGGATATTTGCAATATTATCTTTCGTCCTAATACCGGTGTTCTTTTCTTTCTGAGCTCAGACACTATCTTGCTTTTTAAGCAGTTTCATATTGGTAAAGTTATGTTATTTCAAAGTGGCCTCATCGATATTAAGGCCGCATTAATCTTCGTGTTTCCTTATTATTATATTTTTTTTATTAACATGTTTTACACACTTAGGCACAGGTTTTCTTTGCATCAACACTGTACTGTACACAAATATAAAAGACAATAATAAAATATATTACGTCCGCGGATTAAAGCAAAGTAGTTTAGTTTCTCATGCATGTCATGGATTTCCGCAAAGTAACGCCTGATTCTATCAGTTGTTAATGTTACTTTATGAAACTGTTTCTGGGATGTAATAAATAAATACAAGTTAGTTATTAGATTATATGTCATTTATTGCAAAGGACCTCTTAAGCCGCATTAGTAGGATCATACCAAATTTGGCTAGGCAGGGGAGGGAAAACTGACAGTGAAGGTGAGTGTTAGTGGCCATTAAGAGAGCGCTCTTAAACCTACACCTGGGTCACAAGTCCCGGACACTGCTATGGTTCCTTTCTCTGCAATGCGATAGACCTGCACGGTGAATCCATGGAATATAACAAAATTCGTCTCTAATATTGTTAAAATTGGTTATCTCACTTATTTACAAACTATGTTAAATATAATAAAATTCGTTAATGTTACATTGTTACTTTTTCATAATTGGTTACTTAAGAAAGTTTTTTTTTCGACTATTTTGCATATAAACCGTGGTCACTGCTATTTCGTTACGGTCGCATATAACCCGGATAAATAATAATTATAGTCACACAGTACTGCTGAACGCCATCTAATTTACTTTGTTGCCTCATTGTTATATGAATCGACCAACTTGTTTTGCAAGGTGTATATTTTTCGAATGCAAATTTAGCTCGGTACGATGTTATTGATGTATTCAAATGGGTAATTATCATAAACAGCCGGTGATCAGAGACAAGTGTGTGAATAGTATTGCCAATATTTTCCCAAAGAATTGGTATTCTCAGCCTCTCTTTGTGTCTATTAGAGAATACAATGAAGGTGTAGTTAAGGGAGACAAGGGATAGACAAGTGAAGTGAAAGTCAAATTGTCTTTATTCATAGATTTTCTTATACGCGTTTGTGACCATCATGTACATATATAAATTTTTATTAAAACTATTATTTAATTTTTTGACTGACCCGTTGGCGCAGTGGGCAGTGACCCTACCTTTGGCTTCGGGGGTCGTGGATTCGATTCCCATTTCGAGTCTTGACGTATTATCTAGATGCATGTATTTATATATTTCAACAAAAATATATTTATGTATAACAGGCGGCTGCTATCTATAACACAGACATTCAGTTGTCTACCTTAGGAACAGACGTTCGGGTGTCATATAGTCCCATATATTTATTTATTTATTATTATATTTACAAACTAGCTAATGCCCACGACTTCGTTTGCATTGGATCCGATGAGTTTGATAAACATCAATGGTTTTAAATTTTGGAATTTACTCCTTAAGAATGATTTTCACATTTAAGTCCGGGGTAAAAAGCTTCAGCTTTATATAATATTAGTATAAATAAAATTCGTTCTTTTACACTTTTGATATTTCAGAACGTTACTATAATTTTTTTTTAATTTATTTATCCCCCGATCCTGCACCACCTCTTGCCAGTCTGATAACCGGAGCTCGCGCAGGTCAGACTCTACGGAATATTTCCAGCGGTACCGGAGACGGTCAACCGGGCGGCGGCCGATCGGAGTTCCGAGATAAGCTTTCTTCACTTGTCGATCCTCAACTATCCTGTCTAAGTGGCCGATCCAGCGGAGTCTTTGGGCTTTGCTCTGTCCCATTATGTTGGGTTCCTTAACCAGATCCTCAGTTTCCAAATTCCTTACCCTCCAGGTCCCATCTTCTCTCTGGGTTGGACCAAGAATCTTGTGCATGATTTTTCTCTCTGCCACTAATAATTTTTCTTCTCCCTTTAGCGTTAACGACCAAAACTCACAACCGTACATCAATATTGGTCATATTACGGTTTTGTAAATACGTATTTAAGTTATCCTGCTCAGCAATTTAGACGTCAACACTTTATGGAGAGCTGCACTACACCGGAGGGCATTGTGAATACGGATATCTATCTCCTCTTCCCTCGTATTTGTATGTATAACCGACAGTAGAAATAAAGGCTATTTTTATTTTATTTTATTTAATACCACACATTCGTGCTCTCCTTATCGATACGAAGAATACTTCGTATCGATAAGGAGAGCACGAATGTAACGACGAGCTTTTCACAAGATACAAACTTGGTTAGATATTAATATTGATACAAGGCTGAAGAGTTTAATATCACGAATAACAACTTGAAATCTCTAGGATGGAATGCTATAACTGAAGAAATCGCAGCCATTCAATTTATTTGTTCTCATACATCGCGCAATCTCTTCACATTCAACATACATGTAATATTAAAATCTATATACCTATATACTAAATGTGCCCGCGACATCATCCGCGTGAAGTTAGTTTAAAAATTAGATTCAATTTTAGCGTGATGACATATAGCCTATGGCCTTCCTCGATAAATGGGCTATCTAATACTGAAAGAATTTTTTAAACCGGATCGCATTCAAGCAAACGAGCAAACAAACAAACTCTCATATGATATAGATATAGCGAAAGCGAAGCCAAGGGTCACCCATCACAAAATCTCGAAAACCGTGGGACATATAAAGATGAAATTTAGCAAGCAAGTAGTTTATAGTTGGCAGACGTCCGCTAAGAACGGATTTTGTAGTAGGGCTGTATTAAGGAGGTTGACTGGCCCGTTGGCGCATTGAGCAATGACTCTGCCTTCCGCTCCGGCCAGTGCTAGAATGGGTCACCCATCTATCACCCGGTCGCAACCAGAGCAGCTTAACTTAGCGATCGACTCAAATGCCAACCACTGATTAGGCCACGACCTCCTCGAATCATGACGATAGGCTAAAATCGACACATAAATAACATAGTGTACCTATATATCATTAGTTCCTAAATTATTGCCTTTATTTAAGAACTAGTGGATCCGACAGACGTTGTCCTGCTCGGACGTTGGGTTACTTATTGTATACTACATTCTATTACCGTATAATATTGTCCTCGTTCCCGTTTCACTTTCCGTTCCATAATGGTGCACTATTTTGACGTAAATGGTAAACAAGATAGATGCTGTCGCGGATTTTTTGTTAAACTATTTAACATAAACATTGCCTTCATACACTATATACATACGTGTAACTCTAACCGTTTTTGCATCGCACGCCATAATAGCTCGGAGATGGCAGAATTTTCTCCTAATTGACATTTATCGTGATATTTTGGACAATTCACACAATATCTTTATAATTTATAACCTACGTGTTATTCTGATGTATAAACTATACCATTGTAAAGTTGTAATCAAATCCGTTCAGTAGGTTTTCCGTGAAAGAGAAATATATATATCCACATACATGCATACAGACATCCACGTGTAAACTTTCGCGTTTATAATATTAGTAGATATAAAAATAAAAATATATTAATAGTCTGACAATTGTACAAAGGAATGAAATAATACACAAATAGTAAACAAAACTTGCGTGGAATTATAATTAACCAGAAATGTACATTACCGTCGAAACTGCCGCGTTCTGAAGCAAATTTGATCAGACTGCTGAAGGTTTCAGCTGAGGGCTTGTACACGAAAACTCCGGAATTGAAGCAGTCCGGCCAGCCGACGTCTGGTGCGGCGGACAACTCTTCACGCTCGAAGAGTTCGTCGCAATTTTGGACAATCTGCAAAAGGTGACATCTTCAATATCCGCTTGACAACTTGAACACGACTTACATACAAATAACATTGAAAAAGATCCTTTAAATCTTGAAAAAAGTGAAAAGTGTTCCTAATATTCTTTAAAAAAAAAAAAAAGAATTTAGGGTTCCGCATAAAAAACAGAAACCCTCAAAATTTAACAAAATCACGGAATTCTCATATAAAGGAATAAGGTACAAAATGTACAAGTCTTTAATTTAAAGTAGTAAATATAGGCTTATAAAAAGTATATATAATGTTCTATGCATCTTGACGAGACGGGCTAGCCGTTAGATCAGGAAATTGTCACTAGAAAGCTAACCCCTTTACGGAATAATAGCTACATGCCTTGCTAAACTTTAATTCTAAAAAAAATAATAAACATCGTTCTTACTTGTATTGCACACGAGTATGAATTTCAATACAAATTTTAAAGTGTCGCGAAGTATCTTGATGGAATCTATTGACGTATCTAGGTCAAATATTTTACCTATTGACGTATCTAGGTCAAATATTTTACCTATTGACGTATCTAGGTCAAATATTTATTTTAAGAGTTACTGTTGACTCAAATTACTAATATTAATTTTTTTGTGATGTAGGTATTTAACATCTCTTTGGTGAAGTACTAAAAACGTCAATAGATGGAGATTGATCAAAACTATTGAAGTTTTTCTTTAAAACTATGGAAGGTTTTCGGCGAGAAAATGTGCCCGGGATGAATTATAATTGACAAATGAAGGAAAACCTTCAATCCGGTTGTGTTCTTTCGGGGCTGGCTGTGCCTCGCTGACAGTAGTTTGTCAGATTTATATATATTAAACGTATTTCAAAAACTCTGCTATTGTGACTCAATTACAAAATATCTTTGTCATATCACCTATAGCACTTCCGAATCGATATGATATACAGGCCTTAAAAAATAGCCTACTCATTTCTCAAAACACGTGTGAGGCTTTCGATAATACAGGTGTTCTTATCATATGATGAACTGCCAGCCCGTTGCCCCTTGTCATTAAAAAAAACCCCTGTTATATGCTCAAAGATTAGACAGTCAGGTATGGCGCATTGACACGCTTTTTTCATCCCATTTCATTTGATATGATTCAGTGCCTTTGGGTATTGCGGTAAATCCACGTTATTCTATACAAATCAATAATATAAAAAAAAATATTTCAAGAATTGCTTGTTTGATTTTTTTAAATTGTACTTGCCCCTTGCTCGATTTACCCCTTTAAAACTTATATTTAAATAGGTTAAGGAAGAAAAACAAACGATTAAAAAAATATAAAGACTTCTATATATTGCGCAGTATGGCATACCACTATATCTTATGATTTCAACTTAGGATTCTGAGGTACATCATAATGATCTCTTTAAATAGCTCTCTCAACGCGTGTTTTAGTACCGGCTATAAAGTGGGCCATCACTTTTTTACACCAAAGATATACTTTGGTATAAAAATCCTGGTAATGTACTTTATCAAATACGTTATAAACTTCACGAACATTTTGTTTAATGTAATAAGCTTTCTGTAACAACTCTTAAAACTCGCGATATGGTCAGCTGATATTGTGCATGTAGCTACCGCTACATAACGAGATGGCAATGATGTCGAGTGGAAAAGGTTACACCAAAGCAAAACTAGATGGCGCTGTACGGATTTCGTATCGACTACGCTGAAAAAACGCCAACGCTGTAATATAACGCAACGCTTTTTAAACTCTCGTGCGAATGAAAGCCCCCACCCCTAAATGACTCCTAAATATTCTCTAGGAGGCGAAAAACAATTCAATAAGTTTATAAACAGCAAACATGCAAACAAGTAATAAAAAAGAAATGAGCCAAACTTAGACAACTCCCCCCTCTTTGAAAGTCAGGTAATAAGAATATTTGATGTTATAGCGAGGAATAAGAAAGAAAGTTGGGGATAATGGATCCCTCGTTTAATGCCGCCCTAAGGTTATTTGCTAACAGAATTTTATATGTGTCACAGACAATATTACGTTCAGGCGTTTCATACACAAATTGCTAAGCGTTTGATAAATTATCACATGTTTTTGTCATTTTGAAGAGATTTATACAGAACAGTGGCGTATACTGTTCTGGGTTTCTTGGGTTGCTGTATTTATATCAAGGGGTTGTATTTGAGATTCGTATAGTTTCCGGAAGTCGCGGGAAAACTCCCGTTGATAAATAATTTCAAGAATTCGCGGGAAAAACAAGTTTATGAACAATTTTCCGAAGTCGCGGGAAATACAGTTTATGAACAAGTTTCAGAAGTCGCGGAAAAATACAGTTTATAAACAAGTTCCAGAATTCTGGGGTAAAACATTTTATTAACAAGATCCAGCATTCGCGGGAAATACGGTTTATAAACAAGTTCCAGAAGTCGCGACAAATCACAGATTATAGACAATGTCCAGGAGTTGGAGTACACCCGTTTTATAAACAATTTTCACAATATCAGTGTAATCAACCGTTCTGGAATCCTTTTGTGTAAACACTTCTGCAATGTGTCGGGAATATGAAATATCTCGCGCTGGTATCGAGCTTGATTGAATGTACAAACACTACATGCAATTATTGGGAATTTTTTGGTATTCCCATTTAAACGAACGGTATATTGTTTTATTTTATCCAATGTGCATTTAAAATCTCATTGAATTGCGGTACATTTTAATCTATAAAAAGAAATAAAATTCAAGTGTCCGTTTTTATGTCAAAACTGGCTGAAAACCGCTACTTTGTCCGAATGAATTCAGTTATCTTGTTAAGCGAAACCCTACTTATTTTTCTGAAAGTAGAGTTGCTTCTGTTATTTCTTGTAGCTTCATCTATCTATCTTGCAGCTCTTAAATCTATACTTCTATATTTATTCTAATATATGCAGCTGAAGAGTTTGTTTGTTTGTTTGTTTGCTAGAACACACTAATCTCAAGAACTACTGGTCTGATTTGACAAATTCTTTCAGTTTTAGACGTATAGCCTTCCTCGACAAATGGGCTATCTAACGCTGAAAGAATTTTTCAAATCGGACCAGTAGTTCCAGAGATTAGGGCGTTCAAGCAAACAAACAAACTCTTCAGCTTTATATATTAAGTATAGATTATATAGATATATATATACTAGATAGATATACTGGAAGTGTTGCGTCAATGTATGGCGAAGCTCGGAATCGAATGATATTTTTACTATAATTATTAAAATTAGTATTATAAAGATAAATCTGTATTTAAATCTCTAGATTTGGCCAGAAACTTGCGTTGAATGCTTAAAAAACGAGGTATAAAAGGACTATTTGGGTGATGGTGTACAGCAACGAATACAGTTTATATTGAAATGGCGGGTTGATGCAAATTTTTTAATCTTCCACTGTCCAAACGAGCTTAAACAAAAGCCTATATTTTTAAATGACAAACAGTCTCGTCTCTTTTATATATAAAATGACGCCCATGATTTTATTCATTAAGAGCCTTATTAACTCAACGGTGGAGGGACGGAATGACCCAAAAGGTCCCCTGTTCAAACCCTGACACTGCTGGAATATTGTTGCACCCACTCCTAACACAAGCTTTTAATCTTGGAGTAGATCGTACCCTTATCAGTTGTCTGCATTTGAGCCGATCGCCAGGTTAAGCTGTTCTAACCGCGACGGGGTGATAGAGGGGTTATCCATTTAAATTCTGGTTTTCTAATGCTCCCTCCGTGTTTCAGAAACACAGAGGAGGTCGATTATTGGTTGCGGTTTATTTGTCTTGACATTAATGAGGAGGCGGAAGATCAGTGGCCGGCATTTGAGTCGATCGCTAGGTTAAGTAGCTCTTGTTGCGACCGGGTGATGGGTGACCCATTCTAGCTCTCGTTATTGATTACCAAATTCCTCCGTCTTTCGGAAGGCACGTAAAACAGTGGGTCCCGATTAATGTCACTGAGTGATATTACTCGTGAGATTGTAGATCTTGTGAGGGTTTAGAGGATGACGTCAGACGGCAGTCGGTCATCTTAACCTGCCCCACAATCATATCCTCTGCAATTTAAGCGGGCCCTGGTATTAGACCGGGGTAACTCTAGGTCACAGCCTACATCGAGACTGGAGTTCTTCGGCGGCGTAATACCAGCAATCAGGTTAGTGGAGCATTTTCCACACCTTGCATTCTTTCGTCGATATTCGTGGCTGAGTTTTCTAGCTACAAATTGGACTATTTCGTTCGCGCCTCACTAGCGACCTTTCACACTTATACAGTCCACTAAAACAACTAAATTTCCCCTACAGGTAGTATGAGTATTAGTTACATACGTGCCTTCCGAAACACGGAGGAGGTCGGATATCAAGTATAAACCAGTGCTAGAATGGGTCACCCATCTATCACCCAGTAGCAGCCAGAGCTACTTAACTTAGCGATCGACTCAAATGCCGACCACTGATTAGGCCACGACCTCCTCAAAATTTTTTGTCATATTGTATTCAAATGCGCTCTATTACAAGTACATCTTTAAACAAGATCAATAAAATTAGCAGGCCTATCAGACCGATCGTAATAATATACGTCGAAGTTTATATTACGCACTAGCGACGAACATTGCCCAGTAACTAAATATAACAGCACTTAAGGCATTGTTAACTTTATTGGACAATCACCTACTATACCATGACACGTGACGCTTAGTATTTATCTTCGAAACTTTTTTCATCTTGCGGCGCCATCTCCTACCGGAGGTTGTATATCATTCTGGCAATGAGAATATTAAAAACAGCTGCACGGTACACAGATCTAATACTTAATCCAAACCCCGAACCTTTGGATTAACCTATTACCAAACTTACACGATAGTAAATCTTAAAACTTAAAAAAAAAATAACCTGAAAACCTTCTGTAGAAACAGTCGTCTAATACGAAGTACGTCTAAAGCGACGTCACCGGTCTCCCACATACGCAATCCCTTGCTCACCACAGCAAGTATAACAGTTTATGTGTTATATTTACAAAACTGCTGGGCCGCTTGTTCGCCTTCACCTAAAAATGCTAATATCGCTCTAGCGGTACCTAGAGACACCGACTCTAACGGTAAAGGATTGGCCAGTTTATAATGAGCCCCATTAGTAGACTGTCTTTGGTTGAAGTAAACAATCTTCAATCAAATGCTACTTTATTTTCAACCGGCTTCAAATAAGGAGGAGGATCTCATATGGACTTTATTTTTATACTAGTTACCTCAGAACTTTCGACTGGGTCAACCGATTTTAATAATTCTTTTTTATTTAATAGCTGATACTTCCCGTGTGATCTAGTAGTGCCAATTTGAATTCGTTTTTTTTTTTAATTTAAGAAAGATTATACTCAAATACAAACCATAATTTACAAAGATTATAATATATTTACAGTGTAGGAAAAAAGTCATCCTAAGCAGTGGCTTAAAATTAATTGTAACAACATATGTACATGTTAAAAACAATCATAAATACGAATATGAATGTAATGCGAATCGTAAATATGATTCCTTTAATCATCTTTTTTTTTAAATTGAGCCCAATATATAAAAATATCAGGTGGTTAACGTCCGATCGTCCTTGAGGGTACATTCTTGAAATACAGACGAAAATTAAAAAATCAGTTCTTGTCACGTAGTAATAGGAAGGTGCCATATGGCATACACACATATCTCATCATATCTTGATGATATTCAAATCATAAAAAAATATTTTTCAGGTGACCCACTGCTGACAATTGATTCTCGCAAAAGTAAACGTAGAGTCATTAAAACCGAAGAGAAAGATACTAACTACATATCGTCAGAAATACACCAAGTTGAAGAAAATGTTCTTGAAATTGAAATGAAGCCGTTAATAAATAACGAAAGTGAAACATATAACCTAGAAGAGATCCCTATAACCTATTTGGGTTCAGTCATAAATAAGAAGATTAATTTAAAAAGAATGCCACACCATAGTAAATTAAAAGTAACAAAGCACAAAATAAACGCTAAAACTGTTCAAAACAAAAGCTTAAAAAAATGTCTAATAAATACACAAAAAGACATAGACAATGATGTTAAGAGAATGATAGATATTCAGGTTGATGGAAATAAGAGTGAAGATGTTAAAATTAATCATAATACAAAAGATCATAGTTCAGGCAAAATCAATACAAAAACTATGAAACACAGTAATAAGCAAAATTCTCTTAGTTTTAAAACAAATAAACACAGAACTCAATTACATAAACATACAAAAACTCATAATGATGGAAAAATGTTCTGTTGCCGCTTCTGCCAAGAATTTTTTGATAGTAATGATAGTTTAACAGCCCATTTGAAAACACACGCTGGTAAAAAACAATTTCCTTGTAGTATTTGCCATAGGATGTTTTCTCGGAAATACCATTTACGCATACACATGATGACACACACTGGGGAAAAGCCATTTAAGTGTACAATTTGCCAAAAGAAATATACAACAAAGTTTAACTTCGACGTACATATGAACACCCATACTGGAGAGAAATCATTTGATTGTGAACAATGCCACAAAAGATTTACCCGCAAAGACAATCTAAATTCTCACTTGAGAACACATAATAGTGAGAAATTTGCTTGTGATGTTTGCCATAAATTATTTTCAAATAAAAAATATTTGTTTAAACACATACTAAATCATGGTGATAAGGAACTGTTTGCTTGTGATATCTGCAAAAGAGTATTTACACACAAGGCATATTTACAAACACATATGAACTCTCATATTGGGAGTAATTTTTATGGAGGTGTTAAGGAGCAAAAAGATAATAACAATGAAGAATCTGTAAATACTTCAGATTTTTTTCCAAAAGATGTCCCCTTGGATACAAAAGTTAGTCAAAATGTACTGACTAACGAAGCGAAGATCTTTAAATGTGAAATTTGCCTAAAAAGTTTTTCACGAAAATATAATTTTAATATTCACAAGCAAACTCACGAAGCTGTACGCTCTTTCACTTGTGATTTGTGTCGCAAAACATTTTCATGTAAAATTTATTTGTACGTCCATATGAAAACGCATTTTAAAATCGCAAATAAACCCTTTGTTTGTGATATTTGTCACAAAGCATATTTAGAAAAGTGTAAATTGATTGAACATTTAAAAACTCACACTGGTGACAAACCATTTACATGTGACATTTGCCAGAAAACCTTTGTTACAAAAAGAAAGTTAAATGTGCATTTCAGAGGACACACTGGTGAAAATTCCTTCGTTTGTGACATATGCTCAAAAGCATTTAAGCTCAAAAGCATATTGAATAATCATTTGAAAACCCATACTGGTAACAAGCCATTTAAATGTGATATTTGTCAACTGGCATTTGCACGGAAGTATCACTTAGAGGATCATAAAAAAATTCACACTGGTGAAAAATCGTTTGCTTGCGACATTTGCCCGAAATTGTTTTCGCGAAAAAGTAACTTAAATGCGCATCTAAGGTGTCACACGCGAGACAAGACGTTCCCTTGTGAAATATGCCTGAAAAACTTCTCACGAAAGGATAATTTAGTTGTACACATGATGTCTCATACTGGCGCTAAGCCATTCCAATGTGCTATTTGTCAAAAAAAATATACTTCAAATAATAAATTAGTGTTACACATGAAGAGTCACACTGGTGACCGACCTTTTGCTTGCGATATCTGTGAAAAGAAATTTCCAATGAAAAGTCATTTAAATCAACATATTAAAACACATTGGTGAATCTTCTTGCCGTACACTCAACATTTTTCATTTTTAGAGATTGTTTGGCAAACAGAAGGACTCACTAAAATCTGTAATATGCTACAAGCTCATTTCCAATTGTTGGAGGTGAAAAGTATTTCTTGTTTTTTCTTTAAGAGAAATTTTACACATTAAAAACATAGATATAAGCCTGCACGATTATGCAATGTAATACAGACAAACATAAAAAAAGGATTTGTTTACTTTTGTATTAGGTAGGTCTCACGCTCTTTTGTTTGTTAACGAACGCTTTAATGGAAGTTAAATATTTCAAGTGTAAAACATTCACATACCTTCTTAAAAGGATAGAAAAGTTTTGATTGTAGTATATTATAATAGTAATAGGCTCAAATACAATTTTTTCTTAATCTGCTATTACTTTGACTGTTGCAATCAACAATGTAGACTTGCTGAAGATCAAATAATAATAAATAACGTTTATTTGCCCAAAATATACATTACACTTAATCAAAGCAGTATTGACCCCAAACTAGGATTCCCTGTATCTTGAGGGCCACCTTCCAATAAGAATTATAATATATTTGTATGATTAAGGTCTTTAAACGTTACAAATTTTCAAGCAAACTGTAGCTAAAATTATACAATATATAGATGTGTGTGTGTGTGTGCTATAGGCTTTAGCTTAACAACAAGCATTCGACACTAACATGTTATAGCTAATTCATCTGCTGTGTATGTTTACGTTCAAAAATAAAAAAAATAAAAGCCTTTTTTTTCTCAAATTTTACATAAATGTCAATTTTTAAATAGTTTATAATAAAAAAAAATATTCAATTAAATTTTACAATAAATAATAATTAAAAAAAATGATCGTGAAATTTTAAATAATAATAAAATAGTTCATTGTTTGTCACTGTGTCAATCTTTTATATTAATTAATTAAATTTCATTTATATTTTTATTTCATGCTCTGAGAACCCCCTTCAAGGGTAAAGGCCTATGTCTACTGTTATTTAAATAAATTATATTTCTATTGTTTTGGATTTCATAATTTTATTTTCTATTCAACGTATATTTTAACAACCTCGTTGTCATATGTAGATGATAATATAATGATAATTAGGGCCAGTGAAGATAGTTCCACAACCTGAGTAGTTTTGTGGTACAATTTTCTGAAAAATTTTCACACCTATAGATTTGTGCTTTAACATAGTAATTTAACTTCATATCTAGATGTGTCATCTGCCAAAAAATAATATAATGAATAAATAGTATGCTGCCAAACATACACATGTATACATAAAACCTAACAGATTCCTCACAAAGCTCAGATTTTAGCTAGTATAAGTAAATAATTTAAATGAAATAAGTAGAGTATTTGTATATAGAGTCGGCAAATAAATTTTCTGCACCACAAATAATTTTTATTAAATATTGCATAATATAAATGTTTTTCATTTTGTAATTGCCAATTTATTTTTAAGAGTATATTATTATAAACTTATATTATACTTTAATTTGATCGAATGAACCTTATTTAAAGTTAACCCCTTTAAAATTTATATAGTTACTTTTTGGATAATCTGAAACGGATTGAAAACTCACACTGGTGAAAATATATTTTTAATTTATTAAATAAACAGGATTCTACATACTTCAATTATGGATGAACGCAATCTAAAACGTCCTCAGGTTGTCCTTACCTTACCTAATATCGTATTAGTTTAAAAAAAATTAAATTGATTACATAGTAAATTTATAAAGATATTTTAGCAAATGATATCAATCAATTAGATAATAAGTAGATAGTTGCTGTTACAAAAAAAAAGAAAATAGGTTTTCTTTTTTTGTAACAGCAAGCAATCACGTCAAAGAGTATAGTAATTACGGTGTTTCAAATTTCAATGAATTCACAGAGTACTTAAGTAAATATTGTCGATTTAATGAAGATTGAAAACTTGTTTTCGTGCTTAGCTATTTAACGATAAATTTACAGGAGCTTAACTTAACTATTTTTTTATTATGGAGAAAATCTGCCAAATCTGTCTTAAAATAGGTATAAAAGTATTCCCGATGACTTCAGAAGATATTGACTTTTTTCGGTCCCTTACTATTAAGGTATTTGTTATTCTTGTTTAGTGGCCAATAATTGTTCAGTTTTCGAGCAAGAATTAAAGGCACAATATCAAGAGGTGCTTTAAAACTTTACAGCGATACGATATTATACGGAATTTAAATAAATGCTATGTGATTTTAGCGTTTGTTAGAAAGAAGTGGAATGGATTAGCGATGGATAGAGCTAAGAGTGGGGAGGCTTTTGCCCAGCTGTGGGACATTACAGGCTAATTAAAAAAACTAATGTGATTTTTATTATTGTCACCATTTCATGCTAATGCATAAGAGATATCACCAAGAAATAATTCATTTATTATATTTTAAGGATTATTTAACAAAAGAATATTATGACATTTAAATTTTGCTACATCTATTTTCTAATGGTCAGAAGAACATCTTTAGTATTGAACTTGTACTAGTTAATTATTAATCACTTTCATAATAATACCTAAAATAGTAGTACATATTTATTATCGTGCAATTGATAGTTTTAAATAAAAATATGATTTATTGCTATTTTTACAACTAATATATACAACATGTGTTCAATCATAAATTATTAATTATAAATACAACACAAGAAAAAGATAACTTAATATTTTATCTCATTATTTCAATGAATTCTTCATTTAGGACTATTATCATAGCTTTTTTAATATGAATATTTTTATTGTTTTTGTGATGGCATCTTGAAATATTTGGCTTATTTAAATTGCAACTCAAAAAGGACTGAACAATAATTGAATATTCTGATATAAATAAATCTGTAAAAAAGGAAAATTTAGTGGCTAAACTTTGTTATTTTTGAAATTATAACATTATTAAAATTAATGAACGCGGCTACATAAGCATAAAAGCTTGGCTCATTGTGACGTTCCATTTGTGGCGAATGTGTAAGCAGTAAAGAGGCACAATTAGCCTAAATGTTCATTATAACATCAAATTATTGACCGTAAACTGACTGTAAGACAACCGATTGTTTATTTTTTGCAGGTTGAGGATCCACTAGTTACAGTAATGGTTTGTGTATATTGCAGAAATTTACTCCGAAAACTTAATAGTTTTATTAAACAATGTAGATTTGCTGACGGCTTTCTGAGAAATTCTATATATGAGGTGAGAGTTTTCATCATAACATTTTTATTGTGACTATATTACTTCTGCTTATTTGTTCTCTTTTATACAGCAACAGTACAAATTACCTGTGATAAGTAGGATACAATTACAACCTACGTCAATAGAGAAAGAAGTTTTTCCATTTATGGCCAAGGACGGTCAGTTGTATGCAATGGAGTTGCAGGGATTTTGGATGGATGTTGGACAACCAAAAGACTTCTTGATAGGTAGTGCAAGAATTACCCTTATTTGTAGCTCAACTAGTGGCTGGTATTTGAGTCGATCTCTAGATTAAGCAGTTCTTATCGCTGCCGGGTTATGGATGGGTGACCTATTCTAACACTGGATTTTAAAATCCGGCCTCCTCTGTGTTTCCAAAGGCTCGTAAAACAGTCGAATATTTACTAAAATTTTTACTATATAACAAGGGGCGAATGGGCAGGCGGTTCATCTGAATGAATACATGAATACACTTATAGACAACTGCACTACCAGAATGCTCGCAGATGCGTTGTCGACCTTTGAGGAATGAGTATTCTCTTTTCTTAATAGCCCCTATGTTATCTTAGTCTACATAACGTTATGGTCAAGTACCAGGCTCTGAATAAATTGCAGAGGATAGGGCTGTGTGGCGAGTTAAGATGAGGGACTGCCACCTAACGTCATCCCCGAAACCCCCACAATCTCACGACTGACATCACTCTGTGACATAATTTTCCGGGACCCACTGTGTTACATGCCTTCCAAAACACAGAGGAGTTCGGAAATTTGAAAAACAATATTATTATTTTTTGTCTTACAATAGGTCACCCAACTATCACCCGGCCGCGGTCAGAACTGATTAGCCTAGCGATCGACTCAAATAGAATCGTTTGAGCCTCAATAGCTCAACAGTATAAGGAATGGACTGAAATCCGCAAGGTACCCAGTTCAAACTCCACCGCCGTTGGGGTATTGTCGCACCCACTCCCAATACAAGCTTTAAATTTAAGCTTAGTTGGAGGGGAAAAGGGAATATTAGACATACATCAAAAGTATTCCTAATATTCTTTTTAAAAGAACAAAAAGAACTTAAAAATGTCTTCTTTTTCAGGCATGTGCCTATATCTGAATAATCTACGTCAAAAAAATTCAGATATGTTGTACGACGGTGACTGTATTGTTGGTAATGTCATTATTGACCCCACTGCAACGATCGGAAAGGGATGTCGAATATGGCCCAATGTCACTATTGGACCAAATGTGGTTATTGAAGATGGTAAGATTATAGTATTTTAATGAATCTTTCGGTAGGAATCTGAATTTTTTTTTTGTATAACAAGGGGCAAACGTGCAGCTGGTACTCACCTAAGTGACTACCGACGCCCATGGACAACTGCAACACCGGAGGGCTCGCAGATGCGTTGCCGCACGCTATATCACATGTAGAGGTGATACTCTAAAGGGGCATGCATTTTAGACTGAAATATCTATACTGCTGTAACCTTGATTAAACTTACAGAATAACGTAAGCTAGAGTCAAAGTGTCACCTGCAGTCAAAAGTACCGACCGTGAATAAATGCAAATTCTAGGCGATGTCACCTTATCAGCTACACCTGTTATCCTTGGCGGGTGTAATTTAAGGTAGGTTTACTATTTGTCAGTTAAACGTTATATTCATCGTCCTATAAGCAAGAAGAACAATTTATATAAATAAAAGAAAATACGCGCAGTGTCCGTAACCCGAATGCTATGTCATTTCACATCCCCACCAAAGCACAGCAGTACACAGCAGTGCAATTTCAAAAAAATATAAAAAGCAACAATATTCTTATATGGTTCAGGGTACATAATATCATATCGCTTTGCCACTAGACCACCCATCGACTATCTTTATATTTAATAAAGTATTTTTAAATAAAAAGAAAACCGCCTTCAAAAAACTCTAGTGAACTTAAAAGTCAAAAATAATTAGTACCTTCATACGATTTAGTAGACACCTACTCGTGCGTTGCATGCGGTGCGTTTTTTATCAAAAAAAAAAAAACTGCTACCCGATCTCGTACGATTAGATCTTTTGAACCGCGGAACACATTTTAATGCGGTTTTCGTCAATAAACAAAGTCATTCCAGAAGAAAGGTTGTAAGTATAGATGTGTGTTAGTGTTCCGCAGAAAAAAAACGAAAACAAAGTAAGTAAAGTCGCAGGTTACAGCTCGTATTTAATATAAAACAAATTGTTTGTTTATCATCTACAACTACCAAACCGATTGCGCACTCCGTTTATCGTATTGGGGTGTTGGTTTCCGTGAAATTACGTAAAACCGACATTTTATAACTGCATTGATTATATTATTATACACCATAGAAAAAAGGAAGTCTTATCAGTGATACCCGTGTGATAAGAGCGTGGGAACATGATAGCTCAACGGCAGAAGGATGGATTGGAACCCGTATGGAGCGCGGTTCAATCCCAGCCCCCCACGACTCTACTAAAAAAGTAGTATTTAATATAATAAGATAAAATCTTTCTGTTCTCTGTAAGCCTAGGGAATTCAACAGAAATACGATGACTCCTACGTAAAACATAGCAAGTCACACATTTTAAACTAACGCGATTTTTTTCACTATAATTATTTAAGACTCTGGTCATATTTTTTTTTAGCAGCACGCCCATGGACATCTGCACGACCAGAAGGCCAGCAGATGCGCTGCCGGCCCTTAATGACGAGTTTAGGCCACCGGGGCCTTTTAGGAGGCTTTTAAAAGGGTCTTGACGGACAGACAAACCTACAGTTTACGAATATTCTCTCTTACTTGTGCCCCACCACTTCACGCCGATCTTATGTAAGCCCGGATGCGTCGGCCCACATCAGCAGCCTATGTGAGACTTTAATATGAAGGAGTAAAGAAAAGAGATGGAGTAAAAGGATATAAGGGTAGATGGAGAGGAGTGAAGGGATGCGGATACTATGGTCACCGACAATGTAGGAGGAGTGACAATAGAAGCTAAAGTATTCCGGAGTCGCGTATCCATAGTGGATCTGACCAGTTATCGGACAGATAGAAAAGGAAGATCCACCCCCTGGACACAAAATGGACACGAAAGAGAGAGTTACGTAAAATCCTGGCAGGGTCGCCTGTGACGTGATAGCTTGGTCGATTGAAACGGCTTATTTGCTCGCTGAACAGAGCCAGAGTGGGGGAGCGGGAGTGAGGGAAGGTGTGGGCCACCGACCCAGGGTGCAGATGGCGCCGACGAGCAGCCAGCCGGCGTGGGTGCGCGCGGCCGTGAGGCGGCTGGACTGGCCGGCCGAGCGCAGCAGCTGCTCGGCCGCGTTGAAGGCCACCTTGCCGCGCCCGTGCGGCACGCCCAGCGGCGACGCGCGCACCGCGCCCAGCACCGCCGCCAGCGCCGCCGAGTAACCTGCCGGGCACGGGACAACTTGACGTGTAACTTGGGTAACAAACAATTATTTTTTGGAGAAATATATAAATACATGCATCCAGACCCGAGGCGGGAATCGACCCACGGCCCCCGGAGCGGAAGGCAGGGTCACCGCCCACAGCCCTACGGGGCCAGTTGAGCCAGTCAGCGTAATTTGTAGAATTATTTTTCTTTAAACAATATTTAATAGTTTGGTGACAAAATTATTAAATAATGGTTATAACATTAAACACATCGTTTAGAAGCCACTTTTAAAAGAGTGAGACTAACGAGAGCCCACAACAAATCAGTCGGACAGTGACATACAAAATGCACGCTCAATTCAAAGAAGTCAGAGTAGGATAGGTATCAGGGTCTTCGTGATTTTAACCACGCGAATTACAGCTTTACGTCATAGCTTTTAAGGTCGAATTTAGACTGGCGTCGTCACTGACCGGAGATGCGATGCGGCGTGGGGCGCGCCACGTCCAGCGCGTCGGTGCAGCGGTCCAGCAGCGGCGTCAGCAGCGCGGGGTGCGCCACGCACAGCCCGCGCAGGCCTTGTTTCGGCGTCTTTTTGTGGGGTCATTTTTGGCGCTTTTGCAATTGCAGTCCTTTGAGAAATAAAATCTATGGTAGTTACAAAGTTTGGAATGTTGAATATAAAGACCTTGGATGGGCATTTGAGTCGATCGCTAAGTTAAGTCTTGCTGCGACCAGGTGGTAGTTGGGTGACCCATTCTAACACTGGTTTATATTTGACTTCAGACTTCTTCAGTGTTTGGGAAGGCACGTAAAACAGTGGGACCCGATTAAAGTCTATGAGAGATATTAGTCGTAAAATTGTAGAAATTGTGGGGATTCCGGGGATGACGTCAGATGGCAATGGGCCATCTTAACTCGCCCCACAGCCACATCCTCTGCAATCTAAGCGGACCCTGGTACTAGAATGGGATAACGCTTGGAAGAAGAAGAATAAGCAGAGTATATAACGAATTATATATTTTCTTTGTATGTACATTGTTGTTATTAAATATTACACATAAATAAATAAGCATTACCCCCCTCCCCATTAAAGTTTCATCAAAATGTAACTTCTAGCTTCTTAAAACGGTATTATCGGGTGGTTCTCGCAAGCCTAGGCTAGTCTGGACTACGGGCCTCGATAGGTTTCACAAAGGTCGTCGTAGCTACCCGATGTTTCTCGGTGTTTATTGTCCTCGAGTTTTCTACCTTTTGAGAGTTTTAAAGAGACCAGCGGTTCATATACAAGGCAACGCTCCCTAGTCTAGTTTGTGTAGTTCAGGCATGGTGTATAAGTCAAGTAAAGTTTCTAATCGCTAAGTGTCACTGTTGCTTTTTCGATTTGACTCTTTTTTTTTAAAGCAGGAATCGACCACGAGATCACGGAAGTGGCTTTGTACTTTTCTTTAATTGACCTATTATGTCCCACAGCTGGGCATGTGCATAAAAGCGTGAATCGGCCCTGGAATCGGGAGTCCGAGAGAGTGGTAAGGCACCAACACCAACAACACCACCGTGGTTTGTACCGCGTCCGTCGACCTATCCGTACAGCGTCATCTAGTTTGCTTTGGTGCATCTTTCCACTCGACATCAACGCCATCTCGTCATGTAGCGGTATCTTCAAGTGTATAGGGATAACTACTATCGGGTGGAAGAAGTGGAAGTACTACTATGGAATTGGAAGGAGGATTACCTCGAGGCCCGTACGCCCTGAAGCCTAGGCTGAAGGAAAACACCCTGTAGTAGTACTATCGGGTGCCTTCCTAGTGGGGTATCTCCTGGGAGTACGGGCCTCGAAGCGAAGCTCCTTGAGCCTGTGTCTCACGGCAGCCGTAACTGTCTGGTGTTCTATTTTGTCCGCGAGCCTCAACCTTACGGGAGGCTCGCAGACGTGGCAGGGTTGCGTAAAGAGCAACCCTGCCACTGTGGGCTGCAACAAGTCAAAATTCAAAGACAACATACTCAATGTAAACCATATATTTTAACAGTAACCACATACTTATAAGTTAATAGTCCAATAAAGATTTATCCTTAAGAAATAACAGATTTTTTCCATTCCCTTCAAATAAAAAATATATAAAAAAAAAAAAATTATGACAGTTTAAACAGCTTCGTGTACAGATTCTGTGAATACAGTCATGCTTTCTAGTGGAGTTTGTGGTGTTATTCCATGGCCCAGATTTGCGATGTACCTCTGTTTGCCAAACTTTTGAACCATATCTATTGTCAACTTCTTTATTTCATCCTGGAATTCCATTAAATTTATAGATCTTCGTATAAAACATAGATTTCTTATATTTAAACATGATAATTTTTTTAAATATTCATAACTAAGGTAAAAAAAATTTATAAAACATTAAATTAATAATCTGTGTAAGAGTCTAGTTAAATTGTAATTGCATAAGTATCTAAATAGATTTATATAAATACTTACAGGAGTTTTATATAAGTCTTGTGGATCCAAATTTCCTTGCAGTGTTATATTATCACCAACAATTTTTCTAGCTTCGGTAGGATCTACAGTCCAGTCTAAACCAATGGTTTCATAGCCCATCTCTGCTTGTACATCCAATGAATGGCCAGCTCCTTTTGCAAATATTGTCTGTAATAAAAATATTCACTAAACACCTAACATTCTTCTTAGCAAACAGTTAAAATTTTAATATTTTATACAATATTATTAAACGCAAACATCACTTTATGCAAATGGATGACTGAACATGCAATTTCAAATAAACTTGTTCTATTATGTTTTTACAAGTTTACTTTTTCAAGTATCAAATAAAACTAAACAATTGACCTTTTTTAATAAATTATTAATGACAACTTATATTTCTACAATTTATGCAAGTAGATGCTGTTGAAGCCACAACTATTTATTGGACATTGCACAATATTTTTTGTAAATTAAGCATTGCATTTTTATCTTTATTTTAAAAAAGACACTAAAATAAAACGACACAGAACAGAAAAAAATCTGCGCACTAAGTCTTTTATTTTAAATCATAGCAGTCAAAATTATGGAAAAACAAACCATTGGCACTTGCTCTAAATCTTTTTCTTGCAGGGATTTTTTAACTCCTGCCCTAATGTTTTTCAAGTAGGGTGCTGAAAATTCAATGAAATGTTCCCTTGTTAGATGATCAGCACTTGATTCAAATACTTGTAACAATTGTGCACCACTTTGAACCTGAAAGAATTAACATTATCAACATTCATTCAAACAGTTCAACAAATAAAAATTGCCTGCTTATTTTTTTTTTTGGTACCTTGCGGATTTCAGTCCATACCTTATACCGTTGAACTATTGTGGGCTCTCTTTTTATTATGTCACCTTGATTTATGGTTATACACACACACTATTTTTATCATAAGAAATATTTATTTGGGTGGATCTTGTTTAATGTTACTTGTGTATTCTTCGCAGACCGTTGTTTTCCTCATTTTATTAATCTTTGTGTAGAGTTTTTTTAATAACACAACATACCCGCTACTCGCTTTTGAATTAACGTTCCGTTGAAAGAACTTTTTTTTAGACACTATCACTTTTATCAAAGCATACTTTAATTAAAGCAATCGATACCTTTTCGATTACTCAAATTCCTGTAGATACTCAATATCTAACTAGAATTTGGAACAGAAAAGAGTGTTTTAATTGTTAAAACTCTTCGCTTTTGTGTAATAATTAACAATGGACCTATTGTGCGTAATTGGTTTAAGAATTTTCGCTAATGAAGGTATTGTTTTTATTACTATCTTTAAATAACTTCTAAAAATCAAATGGAGGTTCTCGATGTTAATTATTATTTTATAATTCTATAAAATTGTAGACGTTAAGCATTGAATACATTTTTTAGAAATTGAAAATAATGAAGAAATTATAATAACATCATTTAATGAATTATTTTTTGTTTCAAGAATACGAAGGCGTCATAATTATAACTATGTAATTGTTCAGTCGAGACAATGCTTCGAATAGGCTTTCATTTGATGGTATATTTTTTGCTTAACGAATAATTTCAATGAAAATTTCTGTTATAGTCAGTTACTAAGGTTTCAGAGAAATAAATATCCTCACAATACAGAATAAATAAGTATCAAGGACACACTGTATTGACCGATATTAATACCACAGAAAAAAGTTCCTTAGCATCGTTAGTAATAAGTCGTTTATACTTCTTGTTGTTGTTTTAGAACTTATACCAATAGAACAAAAATTGCAAATTCGAGAGGACATGTTTTCAGCGCTCTCGTAGAAGAATTGCTGTGAGCAAACTTTGCCCCGAATCAGTTATATTTATATGGAAAAGAAGTTTTGAGAGCCTCAATAGCTCAACGGTATAAGGTATGGACTGAATTCCGCCAGGTACTCGGCTCAAACCCCACCGCCGTTGGAGTATTACCTCTCCAGCAGTTCGGCTTTCGCCCCGTTCTGGGCGGCACCCATCGCGGCCTTGAGGACGACCTTGGCCTCCACGTAGGAGGGATCATGTAGCCATTTCTAAAAAAAGGATAATCCTTTATAAATGGGGTTTAAATCCATTACATATAATCTGCCATAATATATTATTGTCAGTGTAAACTTCAGCTTTTGTTCAGTTTCGCGCAAATTTTCGAAAATGAATCAGACGTCGTTTTAAACGCTTAATAAACATACGTTTGTCAAAAATTACATAAAAGGTAATCGTGTAATGAAACTAAGTATCGTCCTCAACTACTGAATCAGCATATCTATCTATCTATCTTTCTATGTAAAAAAAACGAGAGGTATCACAAAATATACAAATTTTAGACTTACTTAGATTAAAATAAAGATTTTAAATTTATTTAAGGACAAGGAGAAACTAAGAAAACAATTTTTTCATTCATCCAAAATATTATTATTCAAAAAATTGTTTTTAAACACGTCCATTAAGTGTTTTAAAAAGAAAAATTGCTGATGATGGTGAACACGAAACGAAACAAATTTTCTTCAATTGGTGACTTATTCAGCCAATTGGACTAATTGCTCACGGAGAATCCGTGCCTCTGTAAGGAAACAATAGAAGTAATGAAAAAAAAAACCACTTAGTCTTTTAGTCGGATATACTTTATTTTCATTATTTTTTAGAAGTTTTACTGCCTTAGGTTTATTTTCTTCTTATTTATTTTAATTTTAATTTATATACTTTTTTTCTTTATTTGAATTTTATATCAGAATTGTTAATTTTAAATTTTTATATGAATTTTTTGGTTTTATATGGATCCTCGCTTGAAATAAAATGATTTTATTTTATTATTATATTATGTGGTTAAGGTTGAATTTAATGAAAAGTGATTAATTAATGAACAGCTGTGGCACTAATGATTAGGTGGACTCGTAAAAAATCGTTCTTATCTGACAGGAATTCTACTCCTAACAGCTGTGGCAAATAGTATTTTACACTGCTTCCCACGTAATGATGCAAAACAGATAACTTTAAAGTATTGAGCAACATAGCCTGATCAGTACCTTTTCATGTGAAAATATTACCTACTAGATACGTGATTGTGTACGTTGTTAAAGAGGTAACTTTTTGGCGACGAAAAATAATTGATTAATACGAGTACACTCCGCTTCTACATCTTCTTCTTCTCGAACGACCGCAAATCAAAAAGTTCAGTTATAAAATTTAGTTACGCGAGCGATAAATAATTTTGTGTGGTCTGCAACTAATCTTCTCATCTTCTGTCCATAAAGCAGAAAGAAACCGCTGATTAATGCCTCTTTTTTAACCTGGAGAAACCTAGTAGTGGTACCTATGTGTCACAAGGGCCGACGGTGGGTTATGTCGGGCTCCAACCGACTAAATCCCCACGGTGCGATGGTTCCTCCTTACCACTATGTGGAGGAGACGTATATCTCGTATTAGAGTGAAATGTTCAGTAGATTGGATTCCGCAACTTTTTCCATTCCTACTGAATTTTATGTAATACTAGCTGTGCCCGCGTCTTCGTCTGAGTAAAATTAGGTTAAAACATTTAGCGTGATGATATACATATAGACTATAGCCTTCCTCGATAAATGGGCTATCTAACACTGAAAGATTTTTTCAAATCCGATCAGTAGTTCCTGAGCCTAACGCGTTCAAGTAAACAAACAAACTCGTCAGCTTTAAATATTAGTATAGATGTATTAGTGGAGTTGTGGCTCGTCTGATATTAGCCAATTAATCAGTCCCTTCTATGTCTTTTCCATTCCATAAAACGTAATACTTGACGTTTGTTTTAAGAAGTATCTTATATCGCACGTCAGTCCAAAGATCTAGTACGTACGTCATTTAATTGAAGTAGCGTACAGATCCGTACTTAATTAGTCTTTTAATTAAAACAAATTTAATTAAAGGATTCATTAAATACGGATTTAATTACATTAATTGATACGTAATAATTAATCTTTTGACTTTTCCTTTCTTACTTTTTTAAAAACTTTCCACAAATAAAACAAAAAAAAAACTCAACATGTTTCAGCAAGGTTGGGTAGAAGCACCCTTCTATGTACGTATATAATTGGATCTAAAAGTAATCTTACCTTCCTTATATTTAGGCAAAAGCCATCCAAGGATTCATCTCATATTCTTTGTTTATGCAAAGATCATCGAAGATCAATTTTGGACAAAATCTAAGGAGTCATCTTGCTTTAAGCTCTGTTTGCTCAATTTTCGAAAAGTTTCTTCCAGTAATGAATAAAGGAGAGATTACAGATATCCTTTTATTTTTCATGTTATGAATTCTGAAAATATAAAATTTTCCGAATAAATGAATAACATTCATTCCATAAATCGAAACTAAAGACGTGAAAACTTGGAAACGATTGGATAAGTCGCGACTTTCAAGTTCCTGGCGACTGTCTGGGGCAATAGTGCAAAATATAAAGCGTTGCCACTGCGTAAACAATCTAAACTTTTTATACTGTTAACTTTATTGCAATATATGTGATTTCCATTTGTCATGGGCATATTTATACTGTTTATGTGTATTTAGTAAAAATCTAAAAAAAAAAAAAACTACTTGACAACTGTCATGAGAAATTCAGATTTTTCCCTCATAAAAAATATCCTTCATATTTTTTGAAAAATCTGAATTTGTTAGCGTTAACCCGGTCTAGTACCAGGGTCCGCTTAGATTGTAGAGGATGTGGTTGTGGGGCGTGTTAAGATGACGTCATCCTTGGATCGAATTCTCCGAAACTGGTGGAGAGCTTGCATTTTGGTTATTGTCGTAGTTGCAAATAATTTGACTATAATTTGCTAATCCAAACACCCATCATCTATCTACTGACAGTCAATTCTATTTTATGACAAATTAGTGTCTTTTTTTAATTGTATAAGTTCGGAAATTTCGGAGCTGGCAATTGATTTTATACGAATGTTGTATCACGATATTCCATATATTATTACTTTTACATATAAGTAAATCCAATAATCTTTCTTCCTTTTACAAATAAAAACGACTTCACATTGTCAGAACTTCACCAAATTAAAACTTATAGACCACTCGGGAAGCATCAGCTTTCAAATAAAAAAAAAAAACGGGCAAGTGCTAGTCAGACTCGCGCACTGAGGGTTCCATACTGTCTCATAATACTTTTATAAGGTATTTCACGAGTAAGATTAGTACTTCTCATGAGATTTCCTTGAATGACAGTCTTCGTAATTTTTTTGTGATGTTACTACAAATTTACGGATTTAGTATTTTTCGTTTACCGCCCGCCGGCTACTTTGTCTGCACATTTTAAGTGTCTTAAATAATGTCATAACTTTGAAGATATTAATTTCAATAATATGCTGTAAAAGACAATATTGATTTCCATAAAATTTACAACGTATTTAACGTATTTAAATGGATAAGGATTAATACGGTATCCTTTATCGAGTGTCTTTGCAAATGTATGGGAAATGTGACTTTAAAAGCCATATCTTTTCATTGCGAATACTTAGAAGATAGATTTTTTCACAGTCTTAAGAGACCGTAGACCTCAATATTTACTACAAATTTCAACTTTATAGTTCAACGCTTTCCTTAGAAAAAAGGCCTTGACGTACAAACAGACAGATTAACAAACAAACATTAATGCTACATTAAATTTATACTTTTCGGATTTTTTCCTATATTTGTGTTACAAGATTTAACTTTTTGCCAAATTTCATGGTTCTAAGACATCGGGAAGTACCCCATGGGTTTTGATTTCCGTTTCGAATGTACTGGTATAGGGAATGCGACATAAATGGTCATATGTTTTGATTGCGTATATTTACAGAGTTGATATTTTCACAACTTCAAGGGATTACAGACCTCAGTATTTGGTATTAATTTCAACTTTGTACCTGTTCGTGTAGTAAGTAAAGGGTACTGTCAGACAGACACACAAATAGACAAACAGACACTGCTGCAAGGATAAATTTACAATTTTCGGATTTTTTCCCTTACTTGTGCTACAAGATGTAGCTTATTGCCAAATTTCATGATTCTAGGTCAACGAGAAGTACCACCCATCCGCCTTATGTTTTTCCAACCGAAGAAGGCAAAGAGGATTAAAAAGGGGCCGGGGTTCAAAAGGTTTCCTCCCCCCTCTTGTGCCCCCGCCCCCCCCCCCCCCCCCCTTTAAAAAAAAAAAAAAAAAAAAAAAAAAAAAAAAAAAAAAAAATACATTTCCCATGTTACAATTATCTCTTCTTAAATCAAAATATACCGCTTTCACAGAATACTCTGAAAGCTTTCATTGTTTACAATGATGTTTATATTATAATCTATTTTACTCGGTCAATGTACGACCTATTAACCTAGCCAGATAATCGCAACATTTTTGTTTAGAAAATCAATTTACATTCATATTTATTTTCACGCTGCATGAATATAATATTAATTTGAATAATAAAGGAAAATTGCCTACACACAAAACTTTTCTAAGTTAATAGTTATTTAGTACTTTAATAATACATTTGATTTGTATTAAAAATATTTCATTTATATTTTGCGAATATCATTTATTGCACAGGTTTTATCTTAAAGTCTCCACTCTTTGGGATATATATTTTTTTATATTATAAGGGGCAAACGAGCAGACAGCAGGCAGCTAGATGACGTCCATAGACATGTACATGACCAGAAGGCGAGCTGATGCGTTGCCGGCCTTCAATAACGAGTTTAGGCCACCGGGAGATCTCACAAACCGAATGAAATGCAAAAAACAATACCACCAGTTGAGGCGGCACCACTGCCGTCACTTCACGCCGATCTTATGTAAGAAAGAGGTACAGGTACCCGGACGCGCCGGCACAATTCGGCTACAAGCATGGATGGCCTTACCACTAATTAGAAAGACAGGAGTAAGTGAAAAGGATGGAGTAAAATTATATAAAGAATATATATTGAAACGTTTATTCAAATACAGCCCTCTTTAAAGGCCGGCAATGCATCTGCAAGCTTTCTGGTTGTGCAGATGTCCATGAGCGGCATTTTTATAGGTTTCTTTATTACTAAATGGTAAGATTTGATGCAACTTACGTTGAAGCACGCATATGGAAGACCTATTAACTCCTGCCTTACCATAGTGAAACACTAACAGCGAAAGAGTGTTTCACTCCTTAAATGTAAACATTACAAAATAGGAACGATGTGACGCACGCTATAATAAATACGTAATTTCTCATTCGTCACTGCTTTTAAAATTAATCATTTTATTACATTAAAGCAATCGCTTTGGTTTTATGTACACATTTATCATATTATAAGCAAATTTTTACTTAAGGTTGTCTTTTATTAGGATTATGTATATATCTATTATACATAAATTTTCAGATGTTGTAGCTTCGCTACATAACGACAATAAGAACTACACAATAATGTCAAGGTGGAAAGATGCACCAAAGCTATACGAGATGGCGCTGTACTAACGGCCTACGGACGTGGTTCAAACGCTGAAACGCACCATACGATTAAACTCACGCTAACGAAGTTTCTGCATACGGTCACAATATATACACTGCTCCGGGCAACTCCAGCTAGAACAAACTAAAGATCTACCTTTGTAGTGGTCGAGCATATCGACAAACACTATATATTTGCATAAAAAATGTCAGGTTTATTGTAATAAAAATATATTGAATCATAAGATTGCAGCTTCAATAAGGCAACATCAGCTTACGATGCGGTTGATTTACCGCTACTTAATTACAATATTATGATTCATGCTTTATTAATACTCGTCATGTTAGGGTTTCGCTGCAACTCTTCAGAGTTTTATCTGTACTAAAATTCCGTTTAAATATTGAATCCTGCTAGACCCTTTGAGTTTCTAGAAGTTATAATTATTGTATATAGTATGGACGAATGAGTTTTTCTTTCGTAAGATAAATAAAACCAAAGTCGTCCTTTATATGTTATCTTATATATTAATCTTGTATCGTTTCTTGTGATCACCTTTCCACTCCTATCAAACTAGCTCAAAGATGTCACAGCACAATAGGGTTTGCCAAAACAAAACAAATGAGCCCAAGCTCGATAAGTTTATCTTGTATCGTTTAGAACCACCTTCCGACTCCATCATCAGACCAGCTCCAAAATCCGGGACAAAAGGATGTTTGCGAAGACTAAACAAATGCGCCCAAATTCGATAAGTTTGTTGTTATTTTGTAGACGTTCCTATGGCCACCATTCCTCTACATGATCAGATTAGCTAGATGTCACTACATTACTTGTATTGTCGATGATACGTAAGTACACGAAATTTGAGCCTAGTCGAACATCGGGAAGTGGATTTTATTTCACTTCCAAGATTTGACCCAAAAAACAAACAAGTCAAACTAAATAAAAACTAGATGCTTTTATCTCGTCTAATAATAACAGAATCGTGCGTTGTGATTATAAAATTATCTGTAATTTTTTCAGAAGAATAGCCATCTCTGTAATTGGCAAAGGTCAAACAGAATATACTTTTTAAAAACAATAATATTTCTTACAGCAATAGCATTAATTTTGCTAATTTTGTAAAAATTAAGGAAGGGAAATTTAGCTTCTTTAAGATACAATAATTTAATAATAAAGTACAGAACTCCAAAGTACCACATACTCGCACAGCTGATTCAGTTTGAAGAATAAAAGGTATCAAATAAAGGTTTCAATCGCAAGTTAATAACAATGCAAAACGGTATTCATAAAGGAGGTCGCAAATAAAGTGTTTAACTGTTATGCTTCAATAAAATTAAAACAAGCAAAATTGTTGTCGGCATCTGCTCGCACACATTCGCGCGCGACCTTTGCGCGAGCGTCGGTCAGTTCTAGTCGAGCGCATCTCTCCGACGCGTTGCCGTTTCCGTTTGAATTTAGAATGTTTTCTTTTTAAATGAAGCATGGTGTAAACCAATACGGTTCTTACTTGTTTAATTAAAATATTCAGTTGAATGAACTCATTGCAGTTTAAAATAATTATTTAAGTTTTCAAGATTAGTTTCTTACTATTTCGTGGTGATAAAAAGTAATATGAACCGTGCCTTAAAAATTATAAAATCTCTTACATTCATTATCAATAGTAATAAATAATATCATCTTAAGTAATAAACGGCGCAAACTGTTCAGTTACTGTGACGATAAAAATATGAGTGGAATTAAAAACGCACAAAAACGTTCTTATAATTTGTAATACGTAGCGTTTGTTTTCATTTGAGCTTAGCTGTTTTCGTACATAGTTGTGAATAAACCGTGAAAATGTGGTCGGTGATTATTGTTTTGTGTATAAAATCGTCATGGGCGCTATTCGAAACTCCTCAAAACATCACAACGTTAGTATAATCAGTGTATTTATACTTCCTTCAAGTAAAACCATACTTTTAGAAAAGTGAATAATTAATATCTTAATGGCAGTATGCAACTTTTTTGAGCAAAAAGTAAAGCTTCCTGATGAAATTATCTGTTAGAATGTGTACCTTTTGTAGTTTTATGCTAAGAATTACAATTGCAAGCTATCTAGCTATTTTGATGCGTGAACGTGACCAGTTATCTTCCGCCTTTACCCATTGCCACCCTTCAAAGATTTCTTGTCCATAATCATAATTTTGATACTTCCATTATGTGATATATACTCTTTTTTATAGTGAAGGTTTTGTAATTTGAAGATATAGTTGAAATAAATTTGTATATTTTAGCAACTTTGATTATTGATCTGTTGCAATAATAACTGAATCACGTAGATCATCATTGTAGCCGTATTATTCAACAAGCACTAAGTTGATGACATAGAAGGAAGCACTATTGCGAGGTGATTATATATTACACTAGCTGTGCCCGCGACTTCACCCGCGTAAACTTAGGTAACTTCAATTTTAGCCTGATGATAGAGTATAGCCTTCCTCGATGTGAAATTGACTATCTAACACTCAAAGAATGTTTCACATCAGACCAGTAGGGGGTCATTCATAAACAACGCCACACCAATTTTACGATTTTTGATTTCCCGCCCCCCCCCCCCCCCCCCCCCCCCCCGCTGGCAACCTTACTCCGCGTACTCGCTGTCTCGCTAGTTTGTTAAAAACAAAAAATCTGCCTGCGATATAACATGTACGTACCTACATATAGATGGAGATATAGGAGTTTTACTCCTGTCGCGTGGTGGAGATATAGGAGTTTTACTCCTGTCGCGTGGTAAGCACATTCGTTATTTATTATTTTTAAATCTTTCTACTTTTTCTTAATTTTTTTTTAAGGCTTCCATTAAATAAGGGAAATAAAAGAAATTAAACAGTTCCGAAATCGATTCAGCGGTTATTGAGTTTACGTGAAAACAATGAACAACGTGATTTATATTTATAGAAGATATAATATAACGATGCAATATAAACTAATACTATAAAGCTGAAGAGTTTGTTTGTTTGCTTGAATGCGCTAATCTCAGGAACTACTGGTCCGATTTGAAATATTCTTGCAGTGTTAGATAGCCCACTAATCGAGAAAGGCTATAGGCTATATATCATTACGAAATTGAATCTATTTTTTTTTACCTAAGCTTACGCGGAGAAACTCCCGGGCACAAATAAAATGTCAGTGAATTTTATATGAATAGTTTAATACAACGAATAGAATGGGGGTTCAGTATTTTCAAGTGGACTTCTCAATTCCGTTTGACGAGGATGACGTTGAGAGCTGCAGCAGAAAAAACGGAAATATGCATATAGCTCACGAGGTTAGCGGCATATAGAGTGCACTGCAATCAACCCCATCGTTATCTGAAGCAGGCGCGGATCCACCGCGGTGAGCTCAATAGGCATGCCCACCAACCTAATAGACCTGTGACGTCAAACTCTCACGGTCTATTCAGATTCAAAGCCTCATAATATTATATCCAATACCTTACGTTTTACAAAAACAGTTTTTTTAATTCTTCTTTGATTAAGAGTTTTTTATCCTGCAGGACGTGCCAAACCCATCATAACTTAACTTGGTGTAAGACTATAGCGTAATTAGATTTTTAATTATATTGACAAGTACGCGGCTGCTATTGATCACATTTCATTGGCCACTTTAGATGTAGGATCTGAAAGAGCACTTTGGATTAATCTCACATCAAGTTTGTTCCGACCCTTCCTTCTGTATAAATTCTAATACGAAAACAACATACGTTACATTGTCTATCAACTGTGCCGCAAGTACTACAGTTAGGTGAATTGTTTTTTTTTTTCATTAAATAGGCAAATTTATTGGATGGGCAGTTTATTTTTATTTTGTCTTTCTGCAACAAGGCATTCTGTTAATTTCACAATAAGCCATTTTTCTATTTGATATTATTTTTCTGTTAAATATTCACACTCTTGGTGGGTCAAATCACAATAGGGTGTCTCCATCCGTCCTGTCGTCCGGGTACCAGTACCTCTTTCTCACATGAGATCGGCGTCAAGTGGCGGCAATGCCGTGAAGGCACTTAAAACAGTGGGACCCGATTAATGTCACTTTGTGATATTAGTCGTAAGGTTGTAGAGATCGTGGGGGTGTCGAGGATGACGTCAGATGGCAACCGGTCATCTTAACTCGCCCCACAGCCAAATCCTCTGCAATCTAAGCGGGCCCTGGTGCTTAGCCGGGATAACGCTAGGCTAGGAAGGAATAACAAGTCTTAAAAGAGAAGGCGGCATTCGTGTAAGTTACTCCCGACACCCATGGACTGCAACACCAGAGGGTTCGCCTATGCGGTGCCGGCCTTTGAGAAATGAGTATGCTCTTTTCTTGTAGGTCCCTAAGTCGTATTCGTTCGGAAATACCGAAGCTGGCAAATGATAATGAAAAAAATTCTTTGATTGTATTTTTTACTTCACTAAATATAGCCCTATCCATCCTTTGTTGATAAGACTAGGGCGAAAAATCAATTTCGCTCGACGAGTAAAAAAAAAACTTTTGAACTTTAAACGCCGCGAATTAGCATTCCTAATTTCATCGGTACAAAGTTTTGAAACTCCGCTTAGGAGCGATCGAAAACTTGGTATAATCTATATAATTATCTCTTAAACGGTGTATCATATATACTTATATATACATATAATTGGTTTTTCTCTCGTAGTATTGTTTTATCACCAAAAAGATCCGTATTGAAAATGGATATTTAATGTTCACTTTTAGATTTTGCTGTTTATTTATTGATTCAGCTTTTCACAAACAAATTAATAACTTCTTAAAGGCTTAAACTAAACTGCTTTACCTTAATCTGCGAATAAAAATCGTTCCGTTGCTTCAAACCGAAAGCTACACCAAACACGCCACCAAAGCACAACACTACAAACTAAACTGAGCTGAACTGAACTGAGCGGAGCGGATCGGAGTCGAGCTGAGCTGAACTGAACTAAATTAACTAAACTAAACTAACTGATAGAATCATGCGTTACTTTGCGGAAATCCATGACATGCATCAAAAACTGAATTAGTTTCCGATGTGCTTCAACGCACGTTCCGTTCCACACCATAAAATCATCAGGAGATACGCCCAACAATAATTATTCGTAGAGAAATGGCTTTAGTAGTAAACGAATTTCTTGGTTATAAGCAAAGTAGTTTAGTTTTTATGCATGTCGTGGATTTCCTCAAAGTGACTCGTGATTCTATCAATACCTTAATATAGCTTTATTCATTTGAATCCAAACTGAAACCAAACAAAAGCCAAACTTCAACTGGCATTACAGGAATTAAAGAAAGGCAAGGAGCTATGTGTTCAATTGAAAATGAAAACAACTATTGGATGCTGTGTGTGTAAATAGTGTAACTAGTTTGGCATTGGGGGCCTGTTGATTTACTTTAATAATTTAACATATTATTATTCCATATTATAAAAAAATAATAGCCTTCGCTCATTTTCCTCTATATACACTATAATTGTGCTAAATTACATATCCCTCCGTCCGCGCAATTTTTGTGAAATGGTACATAAAGTTTTCGCGTTATGTATTAATATATTTTAAAATATTGTCAAAAAAAAGTGAACGGTCTTAACGTACCTGTCACAGCACTCGAAACTATATTTTTAAGGGTACCAGCTCATATGCTTCATAAGCAAAGTATTCTACAGTCTAATTTAGAGTCAAATTAAAGAAATTTATTTTCAAATCTAATTGAATCGAGAAACTCCCTTGAGCCTCGATAGATCCACGGCAGAAGGGATGGACTGAAATCCTCAAGGTACCTGGTTCAAACTCTGACGACGCTGGGTATTGTAGCACCCACTCACACAAGCTTTTATATTAGCTTAGTGGGAGGGGATACTCGAATATTAGACATACCTTAAAAGTATTCATTATATGTATTAATAAAAAAAAATGCGTATATCAGCTTCGACGCAAGACTAGAGCTCACTCCTTACATCTTCGCCCACATTCACCCACTCTCGCCTACGATTGCCCACATTAGCCCACCTTTACAAACTCTCGCCCACCTACGCCCACATTAGCCTAGCTTCGCCCACATTCGTCCACCCTTACCGACCATCGCCCAACTTTACCCAGCTTCGCCCGCCTTAGCCCACCTTCGCCCTATTCACACACCTTACCCCACCCTCCCCTCTTTTCCTTTTCTTCTATGCGTTCGGTATAAGAGAAATGGCGAGCATAACACTGGAACGCGTAACATCTGAAACATTCCATTTCGCTACCCATAATTTTTCATGCCACGGGCCTTTTATCTTTAATAATGAATAAACTCCAAAAAACTTACTAGGGTCCTCAGATTTGCGGATTTGCATATTTCATTTTATTTATTTATTTATTTTAAGAAACCGTTACATTTAGTACAATTGAGTTAGGACCCTTATTCCTGTGCTAGTTAAAAGAAACTGTGATACAGGAAAAGTGCATTCCACTTAATTAATACACTAAATATGAGTTTGTAGTTAACAAATTGTCAATAAAGAATATAAAGTAAGCAAGTATTAGTAATAACAAACAACTTAATCAAGCGAAACACTATCTTTTTTTAACAACTTCGTTAGTTTGCTAACTTATTCACTATGTTATTTAAACGTCTGAGACTGATGTAATGCAATAAATGTATAAAAATCACTGCTATAGCGCCATCTAGTTTGCTTTGGTGTAACCTTTTCCACTTGACATCATTGCCATCTTGCTATGTAGCAGCCGCTACACCACTTTTCGGAAATTGTGCGGACGGCTGATAATTGCATAAAAAAGCTTATCTGCAAGACCCAAAACGATTCTTCCAAAAAATTCCGTAAGCCGTATCCTATTCTATAAACATGACGTTTTGCCACGATAATCGTTCGATATGACAGAAAGGAAATAAAACAGAATTAATATTGGTGCCATGAAAACTGCCGGCTTTCTTTGCACATAAAATGGAATTTTTATGTGTCGCAAATATTGGTATACAATATTGCAAAGCGTTTGTATTCATTCAGATTAAAATAACATTCGTAACAATACTAAAGCCCTCTTAAATAATTCAATATATACAAGAAATAACATTTAATTCATAAGGAAATAAGAACCTAAATCGATGCTTTGATATTTGTGACAAAATATTACGGTCTAATGTCAGTGGTCTATTTTTACAAAAGTCAAAATTAAATTTCTCTAGGTTTTTACAGAAACCTCATAAGTTGTGGTACTTTGCCCATTTATAAAACATTATAAATTGATTAAGACTTTCCGACCAAATATAACGAAAAAAAAAAACGGATTCAAAGGATTCAATGGATTTTAGCAACTTTTAATTAGTAATAAGGACTTTGTCATATCTTTATATACATCATCCCTGAAGATAAAATTTGATATAGTATATATGTTATGTAAAGTTAATTTTAGCATAATATAGAAAGAAGATAAAAAAAGAAATACAATAGCTTATCGTGTTACAAACAAAACACTAGTAAAGTTATATCTTTACGTTGTGATAATATTCTTTGTTATTCCAGTTTCAGAGTCCGCCTTCATTCGAAAAACGTGTCAAGTATTCTTGTCTTATTATGAAAGCAGCCCTAGACGTTGCTTCGCCACAAATAAAATACAACTTGCGGCTTGAAGAGTAAGGTTCTTTGCCCCTTTTACATTAGCTTTACCGATGTTGAGGCCTTGGAATCCAAGGACTGGTATCGTCAATCCTTGTTTCTCAGGCCAAATTTTCGGTTTACCAGCCCTTTCTTTACCTAGTAATTGAATATTTTTTGTCTATAAAAAGACGCGAACGAGCAGGCAGTTCACCTGAGTAAATACCGACAGCATGTACAACTGCACTATCAGAAGACCCGCAAATGCATTGCTGGCCTCTGAGGAATGAGTATACCCTTTTCTTGCATTATTTTGTATAAATTCATAAATAAATATGTAGTAATATGACACACGGACGTTTGTTCCTGACCTGGCAGACTGCGTGCGCTGCGTAAATGGTTAAAGTTTCGCAAAAGTCATGTACGACAAAATTGTTCCCCTTTAAAAGTTCTAAAGAAAAGTCCGCGACAGCATATGTCTATATTTTTGAAGGTTGCTCAGTATAACCTTTTTTATGCTAAACAAATTTGTTCTAAAATAATGCATCATTTGAGAAGGTCTTTTTATAAACACAATATTAATCCTCATCCATAAACTAATTTTAAACCTCTAAGTGATAAGAGTGGCACACGCGAACGAAGTCGTGAGGTACAGCTAGTATTCGATAACATAGATTTACAAATAAAATTAAAGACTGTCTATTTGCAACTTCGAGGTAAAGTTCTATTAATCGTTATGTAAAAATTAAAATTATTACAATAATTGTCTGTAGAATAATCTATTCTAAGTGCTTTAAAAAAAACTAATTTAAATAATAAGAATTTTTGACTTCGTTTGTAGCTTTCGCCAACAGGGATGGCGACAAATTTATTAATAAATTTATAATGTTCTCAAGTATCTACTATTGCCAAAAAAATTAATGTTTCTACGGAAATTAGCAAAAACTTACAAATTTAAAGGTTAAAATTCACTCCAGAACTCTTGAAGGTGTCATGACGTCACTTTACGTTAACAGTGCGTTCCACTGGCGTCACCTCGATGTTTTCGCCGCGACTGTAACGATTGCAATCGTCAAGTGTCTATCTTAATGACTGAATGAGCACTTTGAAACGGTGCGATCGCTTATTGGAACGCACTTATAATATACCGTAACGTCATACGCTCTGCTGATGTTTTAGCTGTCATGGCGGATTGTTGTGTTTTGTACTTTCTTTTTTGTTAATCCCTATTAATCACGCTCGCAATAAAAAAATAAATACGTTTGTTAAGCTTTATGCATCTTATTTTATCAGATAAATACATAATTCAAATGATTTCTGATAACTGTCGTCATGCCTATTGTGAAATCAAGTGCTGTTTAATTCAGAAACATGTTTTATTGCAAAAGAAACATCCTTTTAACTGATCTTTAAAGAAATTACTTTTAAATTATCACCATAATATATCTAAATATTAAATAATAGTGTTGTAAAAGAATTGATATATTTAAAAAAAAACTATTTCAATATTCGATATGACAACTTCTATACGGAGACGTATAATTATTATCGTTGGATGACAAAAAATACAGGAAATTGCTATGGGAAACCAATCGCGCGGGAAAGCGAGCAATATGGCGTACTGTTCCGGTAAAAGCTATCAAGCAATATTTATACTTTTTTGTTAATCAATTTCTTTATATAAATATACTGGGGGAGCCCCAACGCACCGCCGGGAAACAGACAGCAGTTCGCGAATCTGGTGCATTTGTTCGGGGAGCTGATACGTCGAGATGTGTTCTCGCACGACGCTTATATGTGCACCCTTATATCTAGAGGTAAGCAGTAAACAGTATCGGAATGTATTCATTAAAAAATATAAAAAAGTCGTTGTTAACTGTGTCGACAAATTGTTATTGAATTGAATCATTGCACGTGAGACTACAACAAAAACGATCAGCAAAGTTATATTAAAACGAAAACGAATGAATAAATAAAGAAAAAGATTGTGGATAGGAAATTACATTTACATAAAAAAAAAGTGTGTTGACCTATTTTTTTTTTAAGTTAACCTTTGCGCGTGAAAATTAAAAAAAAATAGATCAGAGAAGCTTTATCAAAACGATGAGGAATTGATCGAATGGAACAAGAGTGAAGAAAAAAACATTTGAGAGGTCAAAATTCATTTAGAAATCCTTAAGTTGCTTTGAAACTTTCTTTTTAAAAAAAAATCGCTTTCAAATTGTCAGAACTGGACCAAATCGAAATTGGCCCACACGGGAAGCTCGCTTTCAAATAAAGAAGGAATCATAGTAATCGGTTCACTCCCTTGAAAGCTCATAGATAACAAACATAAAAAAAAATACAGTCGAATTGAGAACCTCCTTTTTTGAAGTCAAATTTCACTATAACTGGTAAATTTCACTATCTTCATTCTCGAAAAATACTGCAACTAGTTTAAATGTATGTTTTTTTTTAATTTATTTATTTATTCATTTATTTAATCTGATCTGCAACAAAGAATACACACTATACATTTAAACTTTAAAAATAATCGAACACAAGAATTGTGTGCTCCTTCAATTATAGGAGGCCACAGCATGAAAGAAAGAAAATGAATTTATTTCCAATTAGATAGGCAAACAGTCTTTTAAGAAACAGTCAGTCAGTTCAGTCAGTTTAAGAAACACAAATACAAAAAATAAAAACAATTATTAAAACTAAGAATGCATACTCAAAACTAAACTGTCTGTACTACCTTAAGAAAAGGGCTTTAAGCAAGCTCTAGCCGTGCTGAGTTTGCTTAAATCGCTATAGATATAGACTAAGCAAGTTTTTAATTATATACTTTTTTTTAAAGGGGATTTAATTTCACCCACGGAACCCACATTCTCTGGTACAAGCGCCCACACCGTAGCCCCGCCGGCTACCAGCTCCGGAACCACTCACAACATGGAGGATGACATATTCGGGGGTGTGCCTCAACGCACGTTTCGCTTCGACACCGAAGCATCATCGGGAGATAGACTCTATAAAAGTTAAAAAATACTAGCAGACAATAAAAATGTCAACGTATGTTTTTCTTAGAAGACCTGCATCAGTCAGGTATACCCATTGAAACAGAGAGACGCCCTCATAACCCACCATTCAGACATCAAGACGATCATAACAGAATTTCACTCTGGAGAAAACCCTATTTAAATCTTATAACGTTCTGTATAAACCTGATAAATTCAAGTGTCAATAATTTCATTCTTAAAGTGTTTAAAAAACGCGTTAATATTCAAATGAATTAAATTAATATGTGTATATTAAATTTATGTGCATATATAATTAAATGTGAAAGTTTATATTGTAACATTGCTGAATAGACTTATATTTATAACAAAAATTAACAATTTACACAATGAAATGGTCTCGTTGCGTTGGCAAACCATCCGGGCGGGTTGCCCAGAGGATATATCCCTTCTTGCCACTGTATAGTGGATTATTGGATAACTTCGGAAATAATATCTTTTCAAATTCTCTGGTCATTTTTAGGGTTCCGTACATCCAAAGGAAAAAAAGGAATCCTAACATGATCACTTCGTTTTCCGTCCGTCTGTTTAGCTGTGTCAAAATCAAACCTCTAAGTATACGCAATCAGAAGATATGGTCATTTATGTCGCATTTCCATACGACATTTTAATATATTCATGATACATAGGACAGGATCAAAACCTATTGGGTATTTTCCGTTGTCGTAAAATCATGTACTTTGGCAAAAAGCTATATCCTTTTAGCACAAGTATAGGAAAAATTCCGAAAACCCTTAATTTGTAGTCACAAAAAGTTTACGTGATATTGTCAAATTAAAATAAATCTTATGAAATGTATAAATCTTAAAATAACCTGGCAAAGTATTACGCGATAGTACGGAATCCTTAGTGCGCGAGTCTGACTCGCATTTGTCCAGTTCTTCTACCTACGGAACCTTACGTATAATTTATAATAATTAAATTAAACACATTAAGCGTTGGATGGACGGATTTCACGTTGTTACATATTGATGAGTTATAATTATGTTTATACAAAAACGATAATTTTGTCGCGGTTTCTATACAATTGATTATAAAAGAACCTATTTATTAAATAACAAATAATTGTGGTTTTGTTTCTTTGCTAATTATGTTTGTATCATTTAGACTTTTGATAACTCAAAATAATTATGTAAATGCGTTTGCTTATACATAATATACACCATATATTATGAAACAGAACAAGTAGCCAGTCGAAATATTTTAAAGGTATATATTATTATGAACAAAGATATCCCGCCCAAAACGTTTTCTTGTAAATTGTTGCCATTATTATTATTTGCTTGCTTGCTATTTTATTTGTTTGTCTTGTCAATTGCAAGTGAAATAGGTCGATATCTGCCAATTTATTGTATTGTAAATGAAAGATGCAGGCGTGGTGTCAGTTTTTCGAAGAAAAAAAGGATTTTCTGACATAAATAAATGAATTAATTGTACTATGGGTATAAATGATGTCACTTGTGTTAGAAGCGCTAAAATTTTCTTTATTCACATAGACTTTTGGTTAAGCACTTTACTATTGCCTGAATTAATCTAAACTATATTAGTTTCACAATTTGGTAATGGAATTTTCTCATCGATTTATCTAAAAATCTCTACCAATCTTTACAAATCACAGACAAAGTTTTTCAATGTAGAATTGATGAAGTGTTAGTGAGCAGGCCAAATAGGTGCGTAATTCATCAAATAACAATTTGTCAATTCAAATGGAACATAAATACATAATATGTACATACATGAAATACGCTTTGGATATAATTTATCAGCCGGCACGTAATTTCATTCAGTGCGCAGTAATGGACACTCGCAAGGCAATCACGATTGATTGATATTGTTAATTACAGATTCTAGATATGTAATCAAGAGTAAACGCCTCTCTTTCGAGCGCCGTTAATGCTTCATCTGTTATGGGCTATGTGCTAAGAAATTTATTTCTCAAAAATAACTATACAGAGTTCACCTTATATGAGAAACTTAAAAGTAACTTGAATAATATATTAAATTATGACATCAGTTATGCTTCAATTAAAGATTTTTTTTTGGTTTTTTTTTTTTGTTTAGTGCTTGTTAAATACTTTTTTCTATTTTTAGATTTGTGTTATAAAGCTGAGCAGTTTCTAATACTATATTTTTTATGTCGTATTGCGTTCATGGTAAACATAACTTATGTCCGTTTCTTATAGAATGTTTGTGACGTTTGGTGACAAATTTAATTTTTTATTTATTTTTGTACAAAGAGTAATGTATAAATAAAGCAGGTATCTATGGGATGCCAACTACATAGTTAAATAGTGATTTTATTTTTTTCCTTTTGCTCTCTGTAACTTCTTTAGATAAATTTTTGCAGCACATCCCTAGATTTCAATTAAGTATTCTAAATGTGATTTCAAGTTTTAGACATAATAGTAGATACTTAACGGGTAATAGCCCCTTTTTCTTCTCCCTCATCATCCCCTCTTTGCTGAGGATCGTAACGATAAAAAAGATAGAAGTTGTAGAAGTTGTGATCATGGGCAGACTAGACGGCACGCTTTATACTACCGCCCACCGCCTTCTTTATAGTGTCAGACAAAGGTGTAGGTATTCTCATACTCCCAGGGGGTGGTTCTTCCTTTACCTGTCCGATAACTGGTCCTATCCACTACGGGTACGTGACCCCGGAGTTTCCTAGCTGCTATCGTCACACCCCCTATACCGTCCGTGACAGTAGTATCCGCATCCTTTCTCTCCTCCCCATCTACCTATATATATCCTTTTTCTTCATCCCTTTCCCCTACTCCTGTCTTTGGTGGCGATGGTGTCACGTCAATGATGGTATTGTTGTCGTTCGATTTGTGAGACTTCCCAATGGCGTAAACTCGTCATTAAAGGCAGGCAACGCATCTGCTAACCTTCTGGTAATGCAGATGTCCATGGGCGTCGGTAGGCACTTAGCAGCCTGATGCCTATTCGTTTGCCCCTTGTAACATAATAATAATAACAAAAACTTTACAATAATCTAATAATGTAATATAATAGAATTATTCTTATAGAATACTGTTATTATTAAGGACCTCTCTATAGAGTAAAGGCCTTCTCCAATCTTCTCCAGTCCTCTCCCACTGCTTTTACAATTTCGTCGAGCCAACTAATAAAGTAAGAAAATTCTCTTGGAAGTATCTTAAGAATGCGCTGAGACACTTTAATAGACTCGGAATGGATATGATGAAAGTTTTTAAATTTCATAATGCAGTTCCTTAAAATGATGGAGATGTTGTACGAAGGAGTGAAACTATTTTAATTTTCTTAATGTTATCAAGATTTCAGAAGCATATTATAATCCGAGAGTTTTTTTTATCTGGTGTATAATCCAGTCCCAAGTTATGAAGGTTCAAAAGAACGATGAAGCGTTTCGAGAAAAGGTAGTTAAAACTCCGACTTCATTTGTCTCGTCATGGTGATCACTACCGTGATACATGATGCTTTATTTCGTATTAAAGACTAACTGAAGCAAACTTTATTTGTCAGTAATTGTCATGTATCAGCGATGGCGTGGTATACAAATTACAATTCTTGACATTGAGATCTTAATTTTCAATAATCAAAATTTCTTTTAAAACCATCTTGAATTAATATACTTTGACAATTATGAGTATTGTTTTCTTTTTTAAAGAATTCTCAATATGGTAATAACACATATTTAGTGCAATTTCATTCATTAAAGTCCGTCAACGCATCTGCGAAACTTCTGGTACTGCAGTTGTCCATGAGTCGGTAGTCATTCCGATTGTAAGATTTTGGCTCCCCTAAAATGTCAAACTTTCCACTAGGTTGGGTGCCCCAGTTCCCATTTCCTATCTGGAAACCTACCCTTTAGCCTTTTATTCTATCAACCTCTAATAGTTACTATTTTTCTATTCTTGAGGTGATAGATGGGTGACCCATTCTAGCACCATCTATCACCCGGTCGCAGCCAGAGCATCTTAACTTAGCGATCGACTCAAATGTCGACCACTGATTAGGCCACGACCTTCGTTTTATTTTGATAATTTAACTAATAACTTAACTAACTTTAATTTTATTTATAATGCATATCTTATAAAAATATTGGCATTTGCACACAATCCTCTGTGTAAAGTAGTAGCTATGCCCGCGACTTAATTAAAAATAAAATTAGGTAAAAAAATATTCAATTTTAGCGTCATGATATAAACCTTTCTCGATAAATGCTCTATCTAACACTGCAATATATATTTTTAATTTGAAAAAAATAGACTGTAATAAGAACTATTTTGAAAAGTGTGCCTAACGGGTTTTTTGTTGATTCTTGTCACCGCTCGATTTTTCCGAATCAGTGGGAGCTTTTAAAATACCAATAGGACAAATAGGAGCGGAGCAGCAATGAAGAATGTTTCAAAATCGGTTTTTTTTTTTCTTTTTTAGAGATTTCACTGCGTACGCTGCCTAAACTGTTAAAGTTTCGCCAAAATCATGTATGACATAATTGTTCCCCTTTAAAAGTTCCAAATAAAAGTCTCTCACAGAATATGTCTATCTATTAAGACTTGCTCACGATAACCTTTTTATGCTAAACACATTTGTTCTAAAACAACGCATTATTTGTGAAGGTGTTTTTATATATACGCAAAACAAAAACTATTTCTAAAACCACTAAGCGATAAGAGTGGCTCACGCGAACAAAGTCGCAGGGAACAGCTAGTTTCAAACAAATGAATAGGTTTCCAAACCCTCAAATTTGGTTGGTTATATAAAACTTATGTAGAGAATAGTTCTTGAAACCCGTAATTTGTTAAATCACTCGTTTAACTAATTTTGTTTACAGACCATAACAACGAACTTTAGAGTGGTCTAAATAAAGCATAGTTCGACGAGTCTGGTGGCTTTACAGAATAGTTGTTACAGATATTCAATTTATATTCATTATTGAATATGGCGGTGCCTTTATAAAGATGTCGAGCGGTCGCCATGGAGACGGGGGGAGTTGCTATAGGTGACTTCAATTGCCCCAGCATCCGGCCGGATTCGTTGGTGTTTGGTGCAAATTAATAAAAATACAGGTGGTAATAGAAATATAATAAATTGAAAAAAAATGCTGTTTCTTATAGCATTTTTTTTAAACAGTATCTTTAAGTAGAATATCAATTATTGATCAAATCTATTATAAAACATGGCCAGTTGCCAAATTATTGTTTAACGCAACCTTCATTGAACTTTCTTTCACCATCACTAGACGTGACAGCGTTGCCGCCACTTCACGCCGATCTCATGTGAGAAAGAGGTACTGGTACCCGGACGCTCCGGCCCAATTCAATTCAAAAAAAAAGAATAATAATAATTCAGCGAGAATGAAGTCGCTAGTTATATATAAATACTAAAGATCGCCAGCTGATCGAAATTCGCCCACAAACATTTATGCGTACAACGACATATATTATATACATAGAGAAACAAAATTTGACAATTAATATAACATACGGTTGTCACGATAGCGCTCTGTCATCAACCAATACATGTGTGTGTAAATCGTTTTGCATTGGTGTGCGTGTGGTTTTATTTCAATAATTTAATATATTAATATTGCATATTATACAAAAATATAAGCATTCGCACGCCTTTTACTATATGAACTACAATTGGGACACAATTCGTACTCCTCCGCCCGCGCAATTTTGGCAAAATGGTACCTTTAGTTTTCGCTTCACGTATTATATATAAATAGTTGTATAGAAAGAAGAAAGAAAAAAGAAAGAAAGAAAGAAACAACTTTTATTCAAACATTATAAACATTATATACTCACTGCAAGTGGAAATTAACACTTGACGTTGAATTCCAGTGATGTGAAACATTTTTGATATATTCACTTATCACATATAAACTATATATTTGCTAACGTCAAAGTCACTCGTACGTTCGTCGCATACTGTTACATACAATGTAACATACATCAATGACGTATTTACTCTTAATTGCACTCCATACAATATCTTTATGTTTTTATGCACCTTTTAAACTGCGAGTAATGCGACCACGCTTTTCATTAGACCAGGACACATGGTATATAAAAAAATATAATAATTATTAAATAGCAATAATAATCAACAAATTCATCATCCTCAACCTCTGTTAATTTATAACTTACTATTTACTTTTTGTACCACCCTTTTTTCCAAAAAAAGTCATCTGTAAGAGATCGCTCTAAGCGAAAAGACCACCCTTGCAAACTTAATGTATTATGTTAAGATATTATTAATTATTATTGTTTTCTATTGTGTGCAATAAGTATTAATTTGTTGACCCACTGTTGGGTATACGTTTCCTCCCCCTTCTCGCTTCTGGACTAACCCCATCCATCATGTATCTGCTGCTATCTTTGGCCCATCAGATTGGTAGTCTGCCTCTGGGGCGTTTGCTTCCCCGTGGTTGCCATTCTGTTATGACCATACTCCACCTGGCATCACCACACCTGGACAAGTGTCCTGTCCATATCTGGCCATAACTGGTTATATCCACTACGGGTACGCGACCCCGGAGCACTATTTCGTATTCTCAATCGTTTCAGAGAATAAATAACGAGTGATTTGATGGATCAGGAAACCGTTTCTTCGTGAAGGGTATGCCTGCTGATAATATAAGCAATAATATGGAAGAATCATAGAACAAATCAACCATATTTTTTTTATGTTACGAGGGGCAAACCAGCGGGCAGTAATTGAATACCGAGCTCATGCACATCTGCACAACTTGTTCCGCTTATGCCATAGCGTCCATTTTTGTCTCAAGCTTTAACAAAGTGGCCCAGAGCGTCAATGTATATAGAAATGTATATAGGTTCCGGTATCTGATACGCAATAAACGTATTGGTTAAATAAATTCAAAAGTTGTTGTCCAATTTCGCTCAAAATAGTTTTCCACTACCGGGGGATGGGGGGGGGGAGGGGCACAGTGCAAAACACTTAGAAGGAGAAAATGACATACACCAAACAATATGTGTATTTAACCTTGCCTTTATTTTAAAAGAGCTATTTAATGATACCACACCCATGGAGTTGAATGGAAAAATTTCATCCCTATTTCACATGTACAGGAGCCTCAAACACACAGCAGGTGGACTGATGAAAGGACTGACGGACGGGCAGACGGATGTACGGATGGACGGACTGACGGATGGATAGACAGACGGACAGACAGACGGATGGTCGGACGGACAGACAGAGCGACACTATGAGGATTATTTAGTAGGACAACGAAACCCTAAAAAAGGACTAGCTTATTTAGAAAAGTATGGAGAATATTCGGAATGCCTTAATTATTTTTAGAAGGTATTTTTTAAAAATAGGATCGGAAAGATAAGTCTAAAAGCATTTGCGGAATTTTATTACTGAAGGTAATATCCCGTTTTATCCTTTAAATACCTAAGTTAAGGGAAGTTTGAGACGTATTTTAATTTGAACGCAAAATTGCTTCGTGGATTTCGGATCGCGATGACATTTCGGCGTTAACTTTTAGTGAAACTTACAGACCGAAACTCTGTTAAGGCATTTTTACAGGTTTGTTACCTTCGCGTATGTTTTTAGGGTATTATATTTATGCGGAACCCTAATTCATTTCCTCAAAAAAGTGGCCTATTTTATTCCTTACAACATTAAATGACAAAAAAAAATTAACTTCTTTTATTGTTATTACCACATTCAGTTTATATCTATACTTAAATATAAAGCTGAAGAATTTGTTTGTTTGTTTGAACGCGCTAATCTCAGGAAATACTGATCTGATTTGTATAATTCTTTCAGTGTTAGATAGCTCATTTATTGAGGAAGGCTATAGGCTATAATTGAATATATTATCGCGCTAAAATTGAATGTATTTTTTACCTAATTTTACGCGGAAGAAATCGCAATATTCAATAAAAGAATCGCTGACGTTAGAAAGCGACATTAAATTTAATTTATTTTAATACATTAATTAAGACTTAACTATGTCACTTTCCTGAGTAATTTTTAATTACCTTTCTAATTAATGGATTAAAAAAATCCTTTACCGTCCAAGTTACAAATAACATAGTTTTTTGTAAAGACAAAAGTGTTTTAAAACTGATTATGAGTAAGTATTTAGTAAGTACACATAAAAGATTGCTTCAGATAAAGAACAGCTCGCAGCCAACCACTATAACTTATGGCCAGATCATAAAATAAAGTTCATCTTGTCAGAGGTCATAAACTTTTCTTTTAATTTTATTATGTTGAATTTCTTTTTATTTTACTGGCGCGACATGATCACTTATTTTTTTTTTACCTATTCAAATCTCTGTGGAACCAGCTGCCATCATCGGTGTATCCGAATAGGTACCACATAAAGACCTTAGAAAGAGAGCATATTCATTCCTCAAAGGCCGACAGCGCGTCTTCGAGCCCTCCGACGTTGTACATAAGTGTTGCGCAATCGATACTTAGGCAGAATCACGTGCCCGTACGGCTTAGAGACCTTAGAAAAGCGCATACACATTCCTCAAACGCCGTCAACGCGTCTGCGGATCCTCTAGTGTTGTGGTTGTCCAGTGTCAGTAGTCACTTAGGGGAACCGCCTGCTCGTTTGCTCCTTCTTAGATGAAAACCTTGTCCGCGGTATCGGTAGTTATTTATTGCAAAAAAAAAGGAATTTGCATACAACCATTTCGGACAAATACGAAAAGACTTTTGGTACGAGTAGTAAAAAAAAATCTGTTTTAATAATTTTCTATTTAGTTTAATTATCTATATATTAAGACGTGAAGCTAAAATCTTCGGTACAATTTAACGAAAATTCTGTGTACGTAGGGGTATGAAATTTGGCACAATTATAATTTTAGAGATAGTGCGAATCACATTATTTTTTTAATAAAATATGTATTATTAATAAATTAAATAATTGAAATAAAACCTCACGCACACCAATGCCAAACGATTTACACACACATGTATACATTTTACCATAGGTTAATGCCAAAGCGAAGTCGTGACTTTGTACAAAGGATGAAATTTTTAATACATTTTTAATAAGGGTATAAGTACGGAAATTTAAAGATTTATGGGCGAATTTTGACTAGACTTCGATTTCTGTTAGTATTATTTAAGTAAATATTATTATTATTTATCATAGGTAAATCCCTGTAGTTACGTTATTTTGTGCGTAAATCACCTCGTCTGGGCAATGTCTGAAAGTAATTTATGGGCTCGAATATATTATAGTGTCACAAGCACAGTAATTAACGTTTCTTTGAACGAAGGAACATTTCTCAGTCCAGTTAATAAGTTCCATTACTAAGTTTGTTAGTATTATATTAGCCGAGCAGTAAATTAGGAACATCTCAAACTATTTTATGTTAGTGGGAAATTTCGCAAAAATTCTATATACAAAAAAATATGTAACCAGCAACAATTATACAAAAGACATATGACTCGAATCTCGAACCTAATGTGGTTTTATGTTGAACCTTAATAGCTCAACGGTAATAAATAAATCATATATATTTATTTGCGTAATTGTAGGTACATAGGGTGTTAGGTATATTGTTTGGTGCACTTGTCTACAATTTGCCATTTTAACGACATGCAAAAGTACAAGAATCAGTACGAGTAATATCAAAATTAATCAAAATTACAATAATATTCTTGCAATTATACTGATGCTAAAGTTATATTATTATAATATCAAATTATAATGTAATAAAACTAAAATTACAATAATATTCTTGCAATTATACTGATGCTAAACTTATACATATATTAAAATGTTAAATTATAATGTAATAAAACTAATAAAAATGAATAATGTTATAACATGTCAATACAGATGGTGGAAGAGATATACTGATATCCGTAAGGTATCCGGTTGAAATCCCGACGACCCTGGTTTATTGTCACTTCTAACACAAGCTTTTAATTTAAGCTTAGTAGAAATGGAAACGAAAAAATTGGACAAAATTTGCTATTATTTTTTGGTGGAATAAAAAAAAATTGTTAACCCCAACTTAATTTACTGAAAGCTTGTACTATTAGAGGTCATTACGGTAGCCCAAAAAATCAGGGTACGAACCGTAAGTTCCAAATTTCAGTTTGCTCTTCTTACCACAGAACTAGCGAGGTGTAGGTGTAAATTAGAAAAGTCTTTATATGGTTTATGGTCGGCGTTTACACATAAAAGGCACTTTTGAAGTAAGAACTACTTCAACTACTTTAGTTCAAACTACTATTAATGGATGGTGTTATGCAATAATGTCTCAACCCAAAAAAAGTAAAATTTATTATTTATGGAATTATGGAAAGATTTTTAATCAATTTTACGTTATTACTTCTACCTAGCGTTGTCCCGGTCTAGTACCAGGGTCCGCTTAAATTGCAGAATTGCAAATTATAACAAACGGAAAAATCAAATGTTCAGTTAAATTTTCTAGCTTCTTCACATGTTCGGAAAATATTAACCGCCTATTTAGCATTTATTTCCATTTAAATTAGTATTCCATTTTTATCAAGTTCCATAACGTAGCGTTCCAGAACTCAATGTTTAATAGTCACTTTCTCAAAATGAAATTTGTGGAAGTTGACATATTGCATAATACCATCCAAATAAAATTCATGTTATCTCCCACGGAAATTTAAAACTGTCGTTTAATTTGATTGGCTTATTGACCGCTTGTTTGTTATATGAACAACAAACAAAACAACCTGCGACTTTGTTCCCGTAAATTCAGATGAAATTGTTAAAAACTGTAAAACATTCAAGTTTTAATCAGTAGCCCAAAATAGAGTTTAATGCTTTTAGCTTAAAAAATTAAGGACTTTTATATACAAATTTTTGGACCCCTTTTTCGCACCGTTCAAATTTCGCTGTCGCGTAAATTAGCCTGTTTTCTCCACCAAAGTCGTATCTATCTCTATATAGAAATTCATCGAAATCGGTTTAGCGGTTGAGGCATAAAAAAGTAACAAACAGAGTGTCTTTCAGAATTATAATATTAGTATGGCTGTCGAAGAATTAGAGCAGTTTAAGATAATAAACAGGTTTCTCTTCCTCACATAAGATCGGCGTGATGTGGCGGCAATGCTGTCACGTCAAGTGACGGTATTGTTGTTGCGCTTCGTTCGGTTTGTGAGACTTCCCGGTGCCCTAAACTCATTATTAAAGGCCGGCCACGCATCTGCTAGCCTCCTGGTCGTGCAGATGTTCATTAGCGTCGGCAAGTCTCTAAGGTGGAACGCCTGCTCATTTGCTCCTTGTGATATAGAAAAGATCATTTTCAGGGTTTATTATTAGCGCCTATTTGCTTTATGAGCAATATGTTACGAGTGTGAAAGACTTAATAAAAAAATACTCGAAAAGAAATAAATTTCTCAGCCAACTGAAAGTTTTAGATGACCGTAAAATAAACTTTAACGCTTCGGCAAGCACGCGACTTTAGCACTTATAATTTATTTTACTGGTATAATATATATTTTATTCTATAGCAGTTATATAATTCTAACAAGAGTTGTTTAAAGTTATAAAGTATTATAAAGCCATCTTCTTTACGTCACATTCTTTCCTAGTCTATCAGACAAAAGCTAAAATAATATGTGCCTTAATTTTAATACATTAAATAAAATTTCCTTCGTTTAACTATTAAAGAATTGATTTCAGTTCCGCGCAGGTTGTAGACACAGTAAAAATATGTTATGTTGTGAAAATTCTCAATTTTTAATGTATACTTTTATTTATGTCTTATATTCCTTACATTTCCAATTAAGCATTTTTAGGGTTTCGTAGTTTTTTTTTTATATAACAAGGGCCAAACGAGCAGGCGGTTCACCCAAGTAACTACCGACGCCCATGGACAACTGCAACACCAGAGGGCTCGCAGATGCGTTGCCGGCCAAATAAATATGTTATCATTTTCATAAAATAATTTTTTTATTTATTTCGATTTTTTTATTAAGATTCCTACTTTGAGTCTGGGTGTATTATCTATATGTATGTATTTATATATTTCAAAAAAAAATGTGTATAACAGGTGTCTGTTACCTATAACATTACGTTGTCTACCTTAGGAACAGACGTCATATAGTCCTGTATATATTTATTTATTATAATTTATTTATTAATCAAATTTATTAGGCACCTTCAAGAAGAGAGCATAATCATTGCTCAAAGGCCGGTCATGCATCTGTGAGAGGTCTTTTGTTACAGTCGTCCACGGGCGTCGGTAGTTACTCAGTCGGAAAACCGCTTGTCGATTTGCCCCTTGAAATACTAAAAAAAACACTACCAAAGCCTGTAACGCTATGCGCTGTTGCTCTACAAAAGCTTGTGTTATGCCGGAGCCAGACATAGCTTCATTTGAATGATCATTTCAATGATCATGTAGTCTGGCCGGGGGCTTTGTGTAGCTGCGTAAAGTTTTGTAGTACTTTGTAGTCTTCAAGGACAAATATATACAAACACGTTGAACTACGTCTTACGCCACCAAGATACGGGAGCCAGGCATAGCTTCATTTGAATGATCATGTAGTGTAGCCGGGGACTTAGTGTAGCTATGTACAAACACTTTGACCCATGTCTGGCTCCAGCATTAGAAATGTGTTAGTGTGCGACAATATCCCAGCGGCGTTGGGGTTTGAACCGGGTACCTTGCGGATTTCAATCGATCCCTACCATTGAGCTAAAGGTTCTAAAAGACTCTAAAATTAAATTATTCCATAGTTTCCCTTCTTTTTCATGGATTTTGTCAAAGTAACGCTCGGTTCTATTAAACATTATAATAGTGACAAAAAGACTAACGACTACAATACAAGTAACGCGTATTACACAAATAGCTCTATCTATCTATCTATCATCGCTTCAATAAACAACTTAAACTAGGGCTGTACGACTTTAAATAAAGAGGCCAAGAGCTTGTCAAGACATGCCTATATAGAAGGGTTCCGTATCTGATACGCTATAAACGTATTTGGTAAAAAACTTCAAAGTTGTTCTCCGATTTCGTTCAAAATAATTTTCCTAATGAGTTTTTAGCCCGTTCTATCAACATGGTTAATTTTAGGTTTCTACGTCTAATAGTTTGGAAATGCTAGGAGGGGACCAAAAACTCATCAAATCATTAGTAATAGATAGATTGAGATAGATTTATTCATAGACAATAGAGCGAGATAGATTGCAGGCTCTCAAAATATGAAAGTTTTGAATTTGCAGTATTCCTTAAAGCGGCCCATATCGCGTAGAAGGTTTGTAGGTGCCAGTCCTTGTATGTGTCTCACCTCCTCAGTTGCCTCTTTGTAATGTCGAAATAAAATTCTACATATATGCCTATGACCGCATAAGATACCTATGACGATAAAACCTGTTTGGCAATTTATAATAATGTGTTATCAGTATTTCGCTGTTCTGTCTGTTTATTTGTTACGTATAACCTCCAAAATTGCTATAATGATTTTAATAGTGTTTTCACTCGCAGAGTATTGACGTAGAGGATTAACACAAGCTACTTGAATTTGAAGAAAATAATAAGAGTTCAGGAGAAAAAAATTAAACTCCCCGAAAATAAACAATGTTAAAGAATCCAAAACGGACAAAGTCAGGATACACAGCCAGTTCTTAAATATTTCGCCCAAAGTTTGCGCATGATATTTATGGGCCAAATTTTCGCTTAGCGGCGAATCGTGCTAGGAAGTTAACGACCTGATACTTTTATAAAATGATGGTGTGTTTTGTTTTATTTATTTTACGATTTTCTATGAACATTTAAGTAATTGATTACAACAACAATTTTTATTATATCGTTACTGAAAGCGTTTTCGGGTTTAAATAATTATACAAGTTTTAGAGGAGAATTCTAACAGTATTCGAATGAATCATGAAAAAAAATGACCACCAGCCAATTTGTTTGTATATAACAAATAAATTGGTCATTTTTTTCATGATTCATGAGTAACAAACGGCGTTAAATGACTGAAAATGTATCAAATTTTAATATTATTAACTAATAATGAGCTAACTAGCTCATACGTTAATATTTCGCTTAAATTAACCCCTACGCTTCGCTTGTCTCGTGACAGGGCACTAACGTGACCCCATATATATGTACATCCCCATCTATTATAAAATCTCATTCAATATCATTCATTAAAGTTAAAATTAACAGAGAGGTAATAAAAAGCTTTACTGGTAAAAGTTATATCGTTGTTGCAAACGTTTTCAACTTCAAATAATTGTGTAACTTTTAAAAGTGAATTCTAACAGTATATGTACGAACAAATTGGTCTTTTTCGAATTTATGATGTATCAAATGGCGTTAAATTACTGAAGATGTATCGAACTTGAGTGTTATGGGTTATTAGCTTACACGTTAAAATTTCACTTCCAATTTTTCACGCTGCGTTACAGCTCTTTAAAAGTTTTTATCATTGATCAAATAAATTGCTCTGGCCTTATTCTAGCTCTTTTTTAGCTATAACTATATTGTTAATGTATTGAAAAAGTAACTATGTATGTGTGCCGCAAAGGTGGGCCAATGTTGCGACTATATGGACTCCCACCAATGGCCACCGTAGACCAGGTAGGCCGAGGAAGAGGCCAAATAAGCCATAGACAAGAAAGAGAGAACATACTCATTTGTCAAATGCCGGCAACCCACCTGCAAATCTTTTTGTAATGCGATTGTCCATGGGCGTCGGTAGACACTCAGGGGTATCGCATTTGTCCAAATATAGAGGCAGTTCGTATTAAAATGACAAGATAATGATCTGTGTAATCAGACGTGAGAATTCTACTCTGTGATTAATAAAACGCAGCCCTTAGGTACTCTTTGGTGGTAACTAAGACAACCGATAAACAACGCACACCTCTCTCGATTTATTTACATTTTTGCTATTATATTTTCTTTGTTACTTTGCAAAGTTTTTGAATAACTTAGACCAAAATGGAAGGGGATGAAGAGGAATTCGGGGCAGCGATCGCCATCGGCTCGGAGACGACCGAAGCAGAGAAAGAGTTCGAAAAGGTACTACGTACTTCGTGGTTTTTCATAAATCTGCGAATAAAATGAAACCTATGAATATTATTCGTAAAGAGACTACTAGTTTCTTTTCAAATAACCTTTGTCCTTATATTGTTTTGGTATCGAAGCGAAGCAAAATTGTAGTGCCGTGCTTTGGTGGTTGAAGTTAGAATAGTAGCTATCTAGTAACCCGGATGGGTTGCAGGGTTGTCTAGTCCTAATTATTTTCCGCTTAAGGTGTTGTTAAGCACTACCAAGTCTCCGTAGTATATTCCAACTCTTTTTACTAGAATGGGTGAAATCCATACTTTCCACACAAGAACTCCATATAACTTTCCGCTTTTTTTTTCTATATTATTGATTTCCCCAAAGTAACAATCAGCATTTCGATACGTTTTCTGGATAGGTCCTGGAGCAGATGCGAGAAGCCGAACACCTCAAGCTATACTCTGATGTGTACACAAAACTCTACGACTCTTACTTTAAACTGAAGGAGGAAAGTGCAAGCCACCAACAGACCATAGAAAAGTTAAAGGTACAAAAAGTGTTATTTAAATTCTGGTAAGGAAGTAGAGACATATCTTCTGAATAGAACCTAAATAGACCAACTTTCGAAAGAGGACTGATATAAAAATCTAAAGCGTATCAAATTATGTATCTTGGAAAATCTCTAGATAACAACAATGATGATAAGCATACGGTTGCGATCAACTACACTATTATATTTCATTCGATCGATCGGCTCGATCCTTTGGCACTGCGCAGAGATGCGGATTCACTCTACATCTTTTACCACATATATCAAAGGGAGCTTTCTGAGGAATTGTTCGTGCTTATCCCGGCAGTTGAATTTGACCACAGGTCATCTCGTCAAAATTCGAAATTCCATCCCTTTGCGGAAATCCATGACATGCATGAGAAACTAAACTACTTTGCTTTAATCCGCGAATGATCATTCGCGGATTAAAACAAAGTAGTTTAGTTTCTCATGCAAGTTATAGACTTCCGGTTACCATTGAATAATTTTTTTTACGAAGATGCTTGTAAGCGCATAATATAACCTCTTATAGAATTAGACAAATGAACACATTAAACCCAAATTTACTCCAGTATGAATAATTAAGGAACTTAATATACTTCTCATCAGAAAAATCGAAACTCTTCGGTTTTTTTTTGACATATCACGTAATATACACATTTTTCTGATAATCCTTACAAAACATAAACCTGCAAGGTGTTTCAATTTTTCTGATGAGAAGCATATAATATAATAACGACAAGTTTCAGCCATAATAATAAATTATTTATATGTAATTAAAAAAAAAAAATATTTACTTATAAAACAGAACTAGTCCTTAACATAAATATATTAGGATAACAAGAAATAGGCAATTACTAAATATAGCAACATACAGTAATATTTAAAATAAATTAATATTTAAAGTGTTTAGTACAGTTGTATTTATTTGTTACAAAATAAAAAAAAACACAAGAGAACCACCAGCCTCTCCGTACTAGTGAAAACTGTATTACGATATAATAGATTATTTATATAGTTTCAGCCATAATATAAAAACCTTTGGGAGATATCGGTCTCTAGCTTAATCAATTTACTTCTATCGATTGCTTGTTCGCTCATCTAAAAGCACGAGTGTTTACCGGGTAATATCGTGTGGCGGAAAAAATAATAAATTGGTTAAATAAGAGTCAGATATGGGGGGAAAATGCTGCGGTGGCATTAAGCTTTCAATTATACAATATTTTTTTCCGCTCTATAAATACATAGTTGTACTGTATCGCTACTTATATTAGAAACTAGCTATGCCCGCGATTTCGTCCGCGTAAAATTACGTTAAACAAAATATTAAATGTAGCTTGATAATATATAGCTTATAGCCTTTCTCGATATAATGGGCTTTCTAACATTGAAAGAATTTTTCTAATCGGATCATTAGTTCCTGAGATTAGCGCGTTCAAGCGAACAAACAAACATACATACAGACTCTTCAGTCTATATATTAGTATAGATATTAGCAGTTTAGATTCACACTATTAAGCAGCAGCTGCGATTGTATCTAACATTAAATAATAAATATTATTAACCACACAGTTATCTGTTCCTAATGTAGGCAACTTAACACCTGTGTTATAGGTAACAGACTCTTCAGTCTATATATTAGTATAGATATTAGCAGTTTAGATTCACACTTCCCGAGCGACCTAGATCTCCGCCTTTGATCATAAAGTCAAAAGCATTATAGCATCATCCAGTTTAAACGAACCACCACGCCGCCCGACGCCGACTGCTAGCGACGCGCACCCACACGCGCCGACAGGTACCGACACGTGCCGATACGCGCCGACGCGTGCCGACGAGTACCGACACGTGCCGATGAATACCGACACGTGCTACGAGTACCGAAACGTGCCGACGCAGAGCGCGCACCAGCTCTCGTTGCGTAGATCGCACGATGGAGCACCGCGCACCAAACACGGACTAGACCTCCCCACAGAAACTTTCCAAATGAATTCCGACATAACAATTTCTACGTACTACTTTCGATGGAATTAAGTCGAGATATAACGACCTCGGAACTTTACGGAACGTTTGAACTGTTCTACAAGTGCATAAGTATCCAACTTGAATGAAATTTTACTCTCGCTTAAGTCTTTAAAATCTTTATCTGTGTCTTTATATTTAACTATGCTCTAAGAAGTCATGACACAAAATGGCAAACGTGAATATCACGTCACGTAAATGTAACTCATAATGGTCATTTAATCGTCATAATAGCAGGCTGCTGGGTAGCGTTCTTGTAATAAAGTATAGCCAAGGAATTATTGCACACAGCTGTATTAAGTCACGGAAGCCTAGACCGTTATACATCAATAATGATGATCATAAATCAATGATGATCATAAATGAATGATGATGATAATCATTCGTCGGGCAGACAAAAACGACGATAACTGGAGAGACGAAAAAGTGCTAGTATTTATAGACAATTTTGTTGCTGAATCATTTTTAATCCAATGAATAATTATTATGTTATAAATAACTTTTTAAATTATGATGCTTTGTTGAGAATTAAAAATAATTTTATACATCTATCAGCGCCCTTTTTTTTCTTTTATTAAAAAAATGTTATATATTTAGCCTTGAATACTACAAAATATAGTTGTTTCTTTCAGTTTTTAACCTTAATTCACAACATATTTAAATATGGAAGTTTAAATTGTCTGTAAGACAACCTGGAGTGGAAACTTCCTTTTATTGACTATGCATATGTTAATGGTCAAATATCATTTCTCTATTCTACTAGATGTTGGTAAAGTAATGAGCGCAAAGCTACGCTATAAAGTAGTCATGACATTGAAGAAAAATAAAAGTGTAAAATATCCTATAAGGTCTAAAAGGTTACTTTTATATAATCTAGTTTAGAATCCTATTTTCTGAATCAATTTTTTGTAGGTAAGTTGTGTCTCCTGTTTGAATTTAAAAAAAAAAAAAACGACAATAATGAATAACGATTTATTTTTATATACGTATAGATGTGTTTTTGTCATTGCTCATCAAGAAAATCAGGTTTTGTTTGCTGAAAAATTATTATTTGGCCAGCAACATTTATCCGAGAGACATGCCTGTTTCAAAAAGTCTTGAGTTAGGAAAAAACTTGCCTATTACCAATTACTAGATTTAATAGTTATTTTGACTGGCCGTTTTAAGAGTATTATGTATATTCGAATACCCTTTATGGTATTAGTTAAAGTAATTTTCTTCATATATATACGCGAAAGGTCATCTAACTAGAAATCTCGAAAAGCGCGGGACGTACATAGATGAAATTTGGCAGGGAGGTAGTCTTTAGTTAGTAGACGCTTGATTCTTCAACTGACAACTCTGTTAAATTTATTCGATCTTTTAAAATATAAGACGATTCAAAAGAGCTAGTAAAAGTCTACTTGAATAAAATATCATTTGAATTTGATTTAGAACGGGCCACGTCAGGGCCGCATTAAGGTCTAAGGGCTCTCGCAATATTAATTTTAAGCGAAGTCGCGGGAAGCAGCTAGTTTAGGATAAAACCGTATCTAGTTCCGCAATAACAACTTTATAAAACGATAATTTTTGGGTCGTCAAAACACACATAATTGCGGCTTAGAAGAGATAAAGAAGATTTTGTACCTTTCGGCTAATTCTTTACAAATATAGTTAACCAATTCATAATCTCAAATCACATATGTACATATATATTAACGCAACTGCGTTGATTTAACAAGTACGAAATTAAATTTCCTTAATTATTCTTCACTAGCTGCCGCCGCGACTTCCGCGTCCGAGTAAAGTTAGGTAAAAAAAAAAAAAAATAGTAGTAGTCCCTGAGATTAGCGCGTTCAAGTAAACAAAAAAACTCTTCCGCTTCATACATTTTTTTTTTAATTAGCCTATAATGTCCCACTGCTGGGCAAATACCTCCCCACTCTTAGACCGCTCTCCTGTATCAAGAGCCAAACCAATCCACTCCTTTCCCGCAAAGGCATCCAAGTCGTCGGGCCACCTCTTCCTCGCCTTTATACATTAGTATAGATAAAATCAATGATATTTTTAAACTTTAAAGGTGTTCATTTTCGTTATGCGAATATTTATTTTCACGATAAAAAATAGTCCATATCCATTTTCAAGGACTAATCTATCTCTTTTCCGAAATTTATTAAATACTTGAGCAGTTTAGGCACGAAAAAGCAACTTTAAGAGTTACCTATCACATATACTGGGTAGGGTAGATAAATCGTTTCTGGGCGCAAGTATACGTTTCTTTAACAAAATTCCAGATGCAAGCCGGCAACACATCTGCTAGCCTTCTGGTAGTGCAGATGTCCATGGGCGTCGGTGGGCACTTAGGTGCCTGCTGCCTACTCGTTTGCCCCTTATAACATAAAAAAATGTCATTAATATTAGGGATAAAGGATAAAGGATTCCGAAAGGAATTTTATGTTAAGAATACGTATAGTCTTAACATCTAGACCAGTGTACGTAGTAATATATCGATGGAAGAGAGGGAAATGGTCGTAACTTGAAAATCTCAACTTTTAATATATATTTCTTATCCAAGGTTCAATGAAAAATTTTATCGTAGGAAAAAGAGACCCAGACCATTCGAAGCGGTATTTTTTTTAAATAAGAATATGGCAAAATTTGATTTTGCTCAAAATCCAAGTCACGACATATCCGCTTCCTCCCGTCGATATGTAGATATTATTTACCAGCTTTTTCCCGGCCCTTAAACCTCCTTAATCGGGCCCTATCATAAAATCCTTTCTTAGCGGAAGCCTACTAAACTATAAACAACCTCGTCAAATTTCAACATTGTACGTCCCGCCGTTTCCGAGATTTCCTTTTAAGTGACGTGAGTTAATTACTTGACTAATTTATACCTTGATCATTGAAATTCAAATCATAATGGCGATCAATTAATCGCCATTATGATTTCAAAGTATTATTGCATTCGTTACCATATTACGGATATTATTCTACTTCGATATATTGTGTAAATAAAATTGTGATGGTAATGTATTGATAAGTGTGTTTAGTGGCATTACATGTGCAGTGCTACTGTATTTGTAAAATTAATCGATTGGACGAATACCGTGTATTATATGGCCTATTAGCTATTCATTAAATATAATTATGGTTAATTAATCCTAATCAAGTATCTAAAGCCGTCAGCGTTAATTTATTGTTGGCATATTACGTATTGATACTTAATCTTCAATGCAGATTAATTTTCTGGCTTACGTAATTGATATATTTGCTTATCATATAGTTATGTAACTAATATAACGTTGTGTTTGGCTCAGTATAGGTACAATTACTTTTTTGTTGATTTTGTAAAACCGTGGCTAAGAGACTGCAACTGGAGAAACATCAGCATTAGGAAAGTACGACTCAAGTCAAGTAAGTTTGACTTTCTATAATTTGAACTCAACCATCCAATAGAGACTACATTGTCTAAAAGCGGGACGTCACAAGAGGTCCGCACCGTTCTGCGTCTCAAACTAGATTGATCGTGAGCTTTTTTTTTTTCTGATCGTGTAATGCTGTTGGTCAGAGTGACCTTCACAGTGTCAACGGGCGGGACCTTCACAGCGTCAACGGTTGTGTCACCAGGCCAAGTTCGCGTTTAGTATTATGTGTGCGCATCAGTATGTGCCCGCAATTGGAAATGAGCTTCAGTTTGTCAATGACGGAAAACTGAACGCTTTTTGAGTTTCGGCCAACTGTTATGAAATTATAACAATGCTCTCTATTGAGATGTGCATCTTAGTTGGAATTCTGTTTATCTATTTACCGCATGCTGGATTATATTTGAGCCAAAATCTTCATTTTGTGGATCCCATATAGGAAATGACCTCGCGACAGACCAAGAACGAGATGAGGGCATGACTTGACTCATTACATTAGAGCTTGGCAAAATATAGCCTTGGGCAGAAAGAAACAGGTCTTGAAAAGAAAAAGAAACAGGTGGAAAAAAAATAACTTAAAATGATAATATTACCTAATCTTTATCTATACTAAAACATAAAGCTGAAGAGTTTGGTTGTTTTCTTGAACGCGCTAATGTCAGGAACTACTGGTCTGATTTGAAAAGTTATTTTAGTGTTAGATAGCCCATTTATCGAGGAAGGCTATAGGCTATATATCAAGCTAAAATTTTTCACCTAATTTTACGCAGACAAAGGTGCGGATAACAACTAGTATACTATAACATAAACTGGACAGGTTCGAGTCAGAATCGCGCACTAAGGGTTCCGTACCAACATGTATTACATACTATACCAGGTTATTTTAAGATTTATACTTTTCATGTTATTTCTTTCAATTTGACAAAGTCACCGCAATTTTATTTGTTGATGCACAAAAACTTTACAGGCTTTGGATTTTTTCCTTTATTTGTGTTATAAGATATAGTAGCTTCTTGGTTAATTTCATGAGTCTAGGTTAACGGGAAGTGCCCTATAGGTTTTGATTTCCGTTTTGAATTTATCCGTTTGCTCATATATGGCACATGTGTCATATATGAGCATATCTTTTGATTGCGTAGACTTAGGGGGCTCATTTTTTCACAACTCTAAGGGACCACAGATCACAGTATTTGGTATTCATTTCAATCTTACACTTCCATGTATTTCTAAGAACAAGGGTCTTGTTTTAAGGGACCGTAGATCTCAGTATTGGGTATACATTTCAGCTTTATACCTTAACCTAAAAAAAGAGTCTTGATAGACACAGACAAGCGAACTACGAAGTGATCTTATAAGGGTTCCTTTTTCCTTTGTAAGTACGGAACCCTATAGATGGGTCCCTATTGCACTTGGCCATGCCATAAGTTAAAAACGGCTGGATGAATCTGAGTAGTTTTTTGTTCGAGATATCTTTAGAAGTCTGATACTACTTTTAAAGTGAAAATAAATTATACTTTTAATAAGCATGTGATACACAAATGTAAAGATTTGCGGCCAAATTTCGACCAGCCGGTGATTTCCAGTTCTTTTTAATATATATTACGTATGAGTATTTGACAGAATTATTCGCCATATTAAATGTAATTTTTTTAAGTAATGACTAATTGTGATGATTTTATTTCCGGTTGATGCTCCAGTTTCGGCGCGAAACTTGCGTTGAGGCACGTTCGAAAACCAGCACTTATGCTTCAGTGACGGCGTCACGTCGATGTCGGTAAAGCATATGGGTTACAATTTTTTGTTATTTTGCAGATTCATCAATACAATTCAACTTTCTTTTGCTTTCTGACGCATTTCGCAAAATTACGTTGTATAGGGTACAATTTTTTGGTCTCTTTTTAACCCTTGTATTAAAAATTCTAAAGTATTATTTGATAAACGATGAATGTTGAACTGTCCGGGTATATTGTAAAAGTTGACTAAGAAATGAAAGATATACAATTTTTATTTTTTAGATTTTGTATAAGTACGTTTTTACATGAACATAAACTATTTTTAACAATTTCCTTGTTTTACTTTGTACTTATTAATAATTATGATTATAACATGCGTAAAACGCTTTACCCATATACAGGAAATAACTTGAATATTGTTATCGTTGAAGTATTATCACAGAAATTTACCCAAACGAGGAAGTTACCAAAAATACGTGACGCGTTATCAAAAATACGATTGATAAAAATATAGGAACAATTTGGAAAACTTGAAAATACATGTCACCTCAAGGTCGTATAATGAATCACGCGACTTAGTCCACGTGTTTAATAATAAATATATATTGTCCAAACATCTTAGTAAGTTTATTTCGGAATTTAACATACCCAGCTATTGCATTTTGTCATCGATTTTTTTGCCAATGTCTCGTTTCGTATATGTTTTTTTCTACTTACATATATTTATTAACAATATTGTAGAGGATTATATTCCCTACATCTTTTGTTTAAAAAAGATTTTATAAAGATAAATCGGTTGACGGAGAACGCACGTTTGAGGTCAACCGGTACGTCCTGATCGTAAGACAGACACGATCATTTTAGACAAGGAACTTAGTTTAATAGACCAGAGACTAAGCGGGATACGCTTGGGTTTTACTAAGTAATGCTACAGGGTATAGTCTGGACACCGAGTCCCACATTCCCAAAGGCTGAGAAAAAGAAAATTCAAAAGAAAGACAAGATAAAAGGGCCCTGCGATCGGGGTGCGTAAATGCATCACGGCTGAAAATAAGGGATACAAAGTACGAGAAGAGTACCTGCTAGGATGTAGGTATGTCTAATATTCCCTTTTCCCTTCCTACTAAGCTTAAATAAAAAGCTTGTGTTAGAAGTGGGTGCGACAATACCCCAACGGCGGTGGGGTTTGAACCGGGTACCTTTCGGATGTCAATCCATACCTTATACCGTTGAGCTATTGGGGCTCTTTATTATTGCCACCATGAGAATTGTGGCGTAATGCCGGAGCCAGGCATAGCTTCATTTGATTGATCATTTCAATGATCATGTACTGTGGCTGGGAACTTTGTGTAGCTGCCCAAAGTTTTGTAGTACTTTGTAGTTATTAAGGACAAAAATGTACAAACTTTGTTGGCCATACGGCATAAGACGAATGTTTTTGTTCGGTCACAGTGGCGGCATTAATGACATATCGTGTTTGCAGTGCTACCACCATTGATGAGTATGATGCATTTCTATTGGTGGTTGTTATGGCGGTAATGACATTGAAATACTGGGTGCCTATAAAAGCGGTGTATTGAGTATCTCTGTAATTATTCATTTAGATGCTTGAGGCTATTAAAAACAAAGTGCAACCAACTAATTGTTTGATTTATAACACATATATCTTGTATATGTAGCCCTGTACTTTTTGCCAGACGCCGATAAATTTATTTTACGCAAATAGAGTTTTAGGATGAATAAATTTAAAATGAGGATTAAAGTTAAAGCATAGCAACGTAATAAAAACACATATAATTTAGCATTTATAATATTATGAATATATATACACATTCTGCCATCGTCAGTAAAGCAAAGTTGTACACAATATAACATGACGCGGGTTATTTGAGTTATAAAAAATCATGTTTTCGTTGTACTAGATTTTTCGAACAGAGGCAATACTCTTATTAGTTTTACAAAGCATAATTTTATATTTTCCATAGAAGGACAGTGCATGACATCAAAAGGGTAGGCGATATGTTTATTTTTGGTCTGTAATATTTTAAAGGTTAGAGAAAATTACTTCGTAATGGGAAAATTAAATTAGGCTCATTAAAAACGTAGGTAGAAAAACAAGGTTGGAGTTCGTACCATTTTCTTTTGAATCATATTAAATGTGAAGCGGGCAATCTTGTCAAAGACTTTATAAATAACTAACCTTGATCTTGTAGGCCGTGTCAAGTTTTTAAAACGAGAAATGTTTATAGATATTAATATTTTCATTATGACTTCAGTATTTTAAAATGCTTGCGTTAGAAGTGGGCACTCGAGGAGGTCGTGGCCTAATCAGTGGTCGGCATTTGAGTCGATCGCTAAGTTAAGTTGCGCTTGTTGCGACCGGGTGATAGATGGGTGACCCATTCCTGTCGACTCTCGACTCGAACGGTTCGGAATGTTCGTGCAAGGGTCTCAGAACGTATATTATAAGTGCGTTCCAATAAGCGATCGCAACATTTCAAGTGCTCATTCAGATATTCGACATAGACAACTGCGATCGTTACGGTCGCGGCGAAAACGTCGAGGTGACGCTTAGTGGAGCTCACTGTTAACATAAAGTGACGTCATGACAACTTCCAGTTTTTCGGAGTGAATTTTAGTTCCAATAAGCGATCGCTACGTTTTAAAGTGCTCATTCGGATATTTGACATTTGACGACGGCGCTCATTACAGTCGCGGCGAAAACGTCGATTTGACGCTTAGTGGAACTCACTGTTAACATAAAGTGACGTCATGACAACTTCCAGTTAGTTTAAGTGTTTAAATTTATAATATTTCTTGTTTCTATAAAAACGTTAATCTCTAGTACTAATAGATACTTGAGAATAGTATAAACTTATTACAAAAAAATTGTCGCCATGCCTATTTTATCTCGAGTGTAAGTTTCGACAAGGTTAAATGTAATTGCTTTATTACCGAAATGAACTCATACGCCGCGTTAACCTTCTACGGAGGCCTTGAATTTAACTCAATTTTAACTTCATTACTACAACTACAGTAGTCTAATTCCATTAGTTCTGTTCTTCGTTCTGTCTAATTTGTTAGACATGAATCTCTCTTAATCGCGATATCTGATATAATCAACATAAACGTATGCGGATAATTATTCATGTAAAGAATATAAATATAAGTAAGTATCCGAGTCTGTTGTAAATTAAATCCAGCGCGGTATACCTATTAGTGCTGAGACTTTTATTATAAAACTAGCTGTTTCCCGCGTTAAAATATACGTTCATTAACCTTAAGACCTCATTAATCAGGCCCTATCGAAAAATCCGTAGCGGATGTCTCCCTAACTATAAACTGGCGGCTTGTCAAATTTCGTGTATGTAGGTTTCGCTTTTATATACAGGGTTTAAACGACAGGTTCAGTACATGATTCTAGACTCCCCAGAAATGAAATTTTTCATCGGCTTTTTTTTTTGAAATGTACATTTTTTTTACCATTTTTTTAACTGAATACGGTATAATATCATTATTACTATCTGTCAAAAGGAAATTTTAAATCAGAAACAAATTTCTTCTATATTTTTACATCAAACCGCAATGTAAATTAAACTTAAAAGTACGTAACAGGGGAAGCGCGGCGCGGATCGTTGACTTGTTTCGCGCGTCAACATTTTGTTGACGATTCCGACGACGCTTCCCAATGTTCACGATACATTGCGCACTCAAGAATGGGATTAGGATGGCAATATCTGTAACCTCTCATTTCCGAGATGAATGATTTTTGTCATTTTATTTAGGACATTAAATGTAGTCTTATCACAAAGTTTGCGGTACGATGTCTTTTATACTCTGTATAGATTTGCGTTCCATTACTGCAGTATTGGATGTAGGGAAAAAGTCAGCAAAGCTAAAGTTGGAATGAGCTAGGTGTGTGGGTCGAATGGTCTCGTAAAGGTGCCCACCAAAGGCCGCCGAGGACCCGGCAGGCCGAGAAAGAGGTGTTGCGATGGTTTGGATGCCAATGCGGGAAAGTTGTGAATGAGATTGACCCAGAAAAAAGGAAAGTGGACCGAGAAGGAGGCCTCTGCCCAGCTGTGGGACACAATAAGCTAATTAAAAAAAAATTACACATTTCACTTATTACAAATATCCCTATTCACTTATTACAAAGACCCCTTTACACTGTTTAATAAAATAAAAAAATTACTAGTAAGTAAGATAAATTCAGATCAAAGATGCTCTTTTATAAAGGTGATCTTTTATAAAAATGGTAATTTTTCAAAAAAAAATAATATTTAATACAACTGTTATTTTTGAAACGTAATGACTTGTACTAATGAAAGAAAAGAAATCATACTCATTTCGCAAAGGCCGACAACGCATCTGGGAGCGAGTTCAGTTGTCCGTAGGCATGGGTTGTCCGATCAAAGTTCGTTCCGAAAAAGGCTATATTTTAAGGGTTTATTGCAAAATGCCCAATTGCGATAAGCGGCAGTGCTGTTATCAATAAAAAGATAAAGAATGTCATTCTCGGACTCATTTGGTTATACAACAAGGCCTAGCTTTCACAATAAGTCAAGGGCAGTACCCAAGGGTATAGCGTGCGAGGCCGATGCTGATAGCCTCGTTCTGTACAAATTTGTCTATTTTTGAATACGGCACTTGAAATAGAAAGGTATTCAGATTTTAAATCCAAGCCAGTAATTGAAAAATGCGTGCGTCAGCTCCTACGCAGGACTAGATTTTCAATACATATTCATACCGCATTTGCGACATGTTCAGAATTTTTTTTTGACACACGATGGAACCGATTGATTTTATTGGATTTCAGGAGATATTTAGAGAGCGTCGGGACAAAGTTTTTATCAGAATGGCCATTTGAGACAATTCAATAAATTATAATATACTATAAAGGTTTTTTAAAGACGTGTTTGGTTCTTCTCTGTTCTCTGTAGGGAT
>JANCMC010000454.1:0-23773 GCA_024363005.1 Charaxes varanes
GGATAAGGAAAAAACGTACAAATGTCGCAATGATTCGACTCTCGTAAGGAAAAACGTTTTTCTTATAATTAACAAGCTTTTCCAGGAGAAGTAAATTTTTAGAATTGCGCATCGAAATACTTAGGAGCGCTTTGCTTATTTAATACACCAGTTGTTTCCCGCGACAAAGTCTATATACACATGTATTCCTAACTACTTTTTATCCCATACCATACCGTCCTATTGATTCGTGAATAAAGCATACTTAACTTTCTATCCCAGAAAGACCATTAATTACGATTTTTAGGATTCTGTGGTACTACAAGGAACCCTTATGATTTCGCTCTGTCCGTCCGTCTGTCCCTTTGTCTGTCTGCTCGTAAGATGGTCCCCCCCTGGCATTTCCAAACTATTAGACGTAGAGACTTGAAATTTTCCATGTTGATAGAACGTGCTAAATACTCACTAGGAAAATTATTCTGAACGAAATCGGCCAACATCTTTTGAAGTTATTTAACAAATACGTTTATAGCGTAGCATATACGGAACCCTACTATATAAGCGTGTCTTGACACGCTTTTGGCCATTTTAATTCAATTTCGAAGAACCTTTTTAAGTGTGACAAAAAGTTTTTAATTCAGATTAATCCTTAAGAATCGATTTTCATATTTAAGCCAGGGGTATGAAAATTTGTAGGGAGTAAAATCAAACATTGCGTCTTACGAGCATGCGTTATATAAAAGCTGATTTCATCAATGTCAAAAATGTTTTATTCATATAGACTTTACAATACTTATGAACGTCATGTGCATATTGTTCTTTTTTAATTACAGACGAGCGAATGCTCATTCTACCCTTACTCTATCAAATTCCATTAATTTAAACGGACGTAAAGCATTATTTCCTTGTTCTGTCTGCTTTCATAAATTCTAATTCTTATTCCAGTTTTTTGCTCATGGATATATTCGTAGAAGGTTTAGCAGAACGAGCTTTCGTTTACGCTAAAGGATCGAGAAAAAGTACTCATCTTCTATCTCTAGCTCTTTTTTCGTTTGGTTTAGACGCACCTTAAGAAGTAACTCCAGTAGTGCGTCGGAGCTGACATGCTCATTTTTTTTTCTGCATTTCGGCAAAATAACGTTTCTAAGATTGAATTTCGCCCCTATCACATCAATTTCTAAAACTCCATAATCGCGTGCATTTATCCATTCGCACAAAATCTTTGTGATAACCAGTTGCCAACTCCAGTGGTTCCGAGCCAATACAATTTAGAGATTTTTTTTTTATGTTACAAAGGCAGACGATCAGGCAGCAGGCCCCGAAGAACCTACCAGTGCTAGTTCTAGTACAGACGAAATTGTTTCATTGCATACAAATTCTCTTTTCACTGGGGTTTATCTATTCAATTGACAGTATTCATACTTGGTCTAATACAAACGCGGTACTTTGATGTCACTTTAAATGGCCCCCACGATTTACACACATAATATGTATACATATGTACATATTATTTGTGTAAATTTTACTAGTATATGGCTTCAAAGCGTAGTAACGACAACCATGACAAAATAATGATTTTTTTTCGTAATTATGACATTTAATGTGATTAAACTGTCAAATAGATGTCTAAAACTAAAAATTATTGAAAATCTCTTTAGACTGTGAAATGTGGCCGAATTTGGGTCAGTCGGCGATCTCTATCTTTCTTATAAACACCGCAAAGCTTTTATTTGGATAATGTTTGGTGTAAACGCTTTGTTAATGGATTTTTATTATAAAGAGATATAATTTTCGAGGCAGGAAGTACCTTTCAGATGGTGTGACTATGCATTATGAATATCAATTATAGTCATTATAAGAGTTAATGGATAATGACTATAATTGATATTCATAATCCATAGTCACACCATCTGGAAGGCATTTCCTATTTCATAAATAATTATGTATGTAGACATATATCTATGTGCATCTATAGACACCTTATCATCATATGAAAAAACCTTTTGTCATAAGAACAGTTTCTTCTTTCGAAATAAATTTAGTCAATAATGGGACTTATTATGTTAAAAAAAGTTTGTTTCTAAAAGCTCATTAGGCACACTTTCCATTAGAGAAGTATAAAAAACACCCAAGCTTTTATATATCCGTTATAAAAGCTCCGCTACAAGAGCTTTATATATCCGTTATAAAAGCTCCCGTCTCCCACAAAGCTCGTCCCGCGTTTTGCATAACGTCCACACCGAATATTCCAGAATTAACATTCGCCTTTGAATGGGCAAAAAAATGATGTTTTCCTTTACAATTTATGAAAATTATAATCAAATTAATGGATCTCAGCTGTTGGATGGTTTAACCTCGCTTCTGATAATATGTATTATATTTAGTTTGCATGTCTATACATATTAGAAATTGCCGCGTGGTCGAATTTCGCCCGCAAACATTTTTGCGAAAAAACGACATATATTGTTCTATTCACAGAAAAATAAAGTTTGTCAATTAATGTAACATACGTTACATGTGTGTGTAAATCGATTTGCATTGGTGTGCGTGCGGTTTTACTTTAATAATTTAATATGTTGGCTGACCCGTTGGCGCAGTGGGCAGTGACCCTGCCTTCTGCTCCGGGGGTCGTGGGTTCGATTCCCACCTCGAGTTGGATTTATTATTTTAATTATACTACTAACTTTCCTAACCTTAATTAATCCCTATTTATTAGGAGATCCTGATAACCTTTTTAAGGCTGCGGATATCTTACTTAATACCAAAATTTGAATGGAATGGAATCAGGACACTTAATATGGAGGAATTCATTCATAGAGACGTAGAGGTTGGTGTATACAAAAATGTAAAGTCTTGCTCAGATTATTTTGTTACATACGCTTTGAAACCTGTTCAGTTTTGTGTAGAGCGTCCTTAATAGTATTCAAAAAGAAAAGCGTGATTGTTTCAATTTTTTCATTCCGTACAAAAAAAGTCCCTACCCGTATTTTTTTTTGCTTTTTCTTTTCGATACATGTATGAATACTACAAACTTTTACATTCGCAGTTGGTCGCTTCGTAAGGAAAGCGATTGCCGCGAGCTTGTATGCTGTAGTGGAATATAACCACAGAGCAGCCATCTACCACCGTAATGCCATCTCATTGCGGAAATGACTGCCCCAAAAAAGAACCCGGATTTTATATAATAGAACTGAGTAATAACAAAGGAAGAGTGAAAGAAAAGAAAGAATATAACATGATAAAACACTATAAAAATGGCACATGCATTTAGCCTGTGGTGAAAATAAATTAACAGGAAAAAAAAAACTTTAACGTTGAGAAAAATGTATAGTATAGCCCTAACTAATTTACTATTAACATAAATTATACCTAAACAAATAAGTCATAAATCCGTCTTATTGGATTCCAAAAAGCAACATCGAAAATGCAAGAAGTGTATAAGCTTTTAATGGTGCTATTAATTTAGTTTTCAGTCGGCGTTTATAAAATCAAATCGGCGTTTATAACATTTTCAATTACCTTCCGAGCTTTATATTACGTTAGCAACAGGATTTTAATTAAAAAGCAGGTAATTAATTTATTTTACACCTTCACAACAAAATTACCCTGATTGTGCTGAGACTTTATATTAAAGCTATTTAAAGTATATGTATCTAATAAGCTGCTTGGCCTGGTCAATTTGATACCATAAAGGTATCGCTATTTATATTTTGTGAAATCAATGTTAACGTGTCAATTAACGGAGTCCCTCCATGTCATTTCAATATTAAAAGGCAATTTAAAAAACCCATACATTTTAATCTATCAATAGCAGTTATTTTAAATTTATTAATTGCTTTATGTATCTACGTTCTTGTCCCCTTCTTGTCTCAATTTTTCAAAATAAAATTCATCTACAAAATTGACCTCCATGAAATTAATTTTGTGCATATAATAGTTGATGATCGGTTGTAAAAGGCGAGGCAATATCACTGCTATGGTTCCTTCCTCTGCAACGCGATGGACCCGGCACCCGCAAGGTGAATCCATGGAATGCTAAGAAATTCATCTCACATATACCCGACCCCAAATAATGGGATATATGTAGGAGAAAGAAGGAGAAAGGTAAGTTGACTGAAATAACTTTGTCATTTTTAGGATGGCTCCGACATTATCCACTGAAAGCAAGTTGTTGTCAGGACATCGCATGTCACACCCAGACCCTGGTGAAGAAGTGCTAATCACCGGCTTATCTGGTTATTTTCCCGATTCGGATTCTGTTTTACACTTGCAAGAGAACTTGTTTAATAAGGTATTTACTCATGTGAAAGTTATATTTAAGCATTAGTTAAAATAAAATTAATTAATCCTTCAACTTTTACGCAAAAACCTCTTTTTTTTAGAACTTAAACTTTCGTGAGCGGAATTCATACTAATTATAAAAAGGGTTTTTTAAACTCACGCGTACGTTATACCGGGATTGAAGAAGAAGAAGAACCCGTCCGGGGTCCTTCCTCATGAGCTCGCTACGATGCGGTGTCGCGGAAACCTCTTTCAAAATCAAATTCTTATTTGCCAGACTGTTACAATGTTCTTATTACCTGTACAATCTGCCATAAGATGGCGTGCAAATTGAATAAAAAAAAAATTGAAGTTACAATTCTCATGAGATTATTCAAATTTATACAATTGTACTATAATGTCAAAGGATATTACAATGTCAAAAAGGTACTGCAACGTCTAAAGGTACTGCAACGTCTAAAGGTACTGCAACGTCTAAAGGTACTGCAACGTTCAAAGGTACTGCAACGTCTAAAGGTACTGCAACGTCTAAAGGTACTGCAACGTCTAAAGATATTACAATGTCAATTTTATTAAATTATGAAATTAAATTTTAATTAATAAAATGTAATGTTCATGCAGAACTTCAGCAAAAACTGTTCTGGTATGCTAGGTGGAATAAGCTACCTAAGAGGCAAAAAGAATTGCCTACAAGACTATTGAAAAAACATTTGCATGAGTGGCTGGTAACAAAGAGTATTTACTCTAGAAATGATTTCATAAATATAAATTACGTTTTGTGATTCTATTACTACCATGAATATTTATATTTGTCATTTTGACTTATCCTATTTAATTAAATTAACTCTATTCAGGAATATTATTAACTTAATTAATTGTAACAACTATGTAATGAATGAATTTAATTAATTAATTAAATTAATTAATAAAATTGTGTGTTTAAAGTAGATAGCGATGGGGTAATGTCTGCACCCCAGAGCAGTTGCGAACTTTACTGCGCAACCCTGACAGTGGAAGTTTCTAGTAAAGCTTATGACTTAGTATTCATTTTATAAGCTGAAGAGTCTGTTTACTGGAACGCGCTAATCTCAGGAACTACTGGTCCGATTTGAAAAATTCTTTCAGTGTAAGATAGCCTATTTATCGAGGAAGGTTATGGACTATATCATCACGCTGAAATTTACGTGGACGAAGTGGTGGTAACAACTAGCAATGATATCTCAGTTGCAATACAATAAGACGTTCAGATCAAAGCAACCATACGTACAATTATGTTCTCAAAAATTGGTCTAAGAAAATTATTTCAAGAGCTTAGAATAAAATACTTTTGAACACTACATATATTAAGGAGCATTTCATTATTGTGTGTTTTTATAGATGATTGTTATGAATTAAGCTTTTAAGTATTATTTAGTAATAAAACTGATTGATTCAACAGTATATTCAAATGTATTATTTACCTCGCTTTGAAGTGGTGTTACCTGTACTATAAAGAACTTTGAGAAATGCACAAACATTTATACATCAAGCGTAAACTTTAGGTAGGAATTGTACTTTATATAGAGGAAGGTGTGCGAACGCTAATATTTTTTTATAATATGCAATACTAATATATTAAATTATTAAAATAAAACCACACGCACACCAATGCCCGACGATTTACACACACATGTATTGGATGATGTGTGCGCAATCGTGACAACCGTATGTTATATTAGTTTTGAAGTTTTATTTTTCTGAGAATAGAACAATGTATTATGTTATGGTACGTAAGAAAATTTGTGGGCGAATTTCGACTAGCCAGCAATGTCTATTTGTATTTATTATATCTTTCCTTTCTTAGCGTTATCCGGGTCTAGAATCAGTAATAGTTTAAATGGCAGAGGATGTGGCTGAGGAAAAGTAAAGTCTGTAGTCATCCTCGGAACCCCAAGAACCCCCACGACAACCAATATTAGTCGGTGAATTCACCGGGACCCATTGTTTTACGTACATTCGAGTTACAGACCTCGGTAGTCACTAACACAAACCGCCTACCTATTTGCTCCTGACATCGTCCGCGTAAAATTCAACTTCCCTTTAGATCTCCTTAGTCTAACCCTATCGGAAAACCTTGTACCTCCCTTGCCAAATATCATTCCTTATATGTTTGACTACTCCATATACATAAATGTTACCTTTGGGGTTGCATTTGGTAGAGGATGTGATTTTTTTTTGGATATATAGGGGGATGGGTCATTTTAAAGTTATATGCTGGCTGGCCCGTTGGCGCAGTGGGCAGTGAGTATAAAAGAAATTTTTAGTTAGTGTATCTTGTGTAACACCGAACTTTCCGAATCGATTCGAACATCCCTAGCGTATGCATAGATAACAAGCTACCAAAAACAAGTATTGATATAGAATACCAGCGCAATGAGTAAGCAGCGAGGTGATGAAAGATAAAACCAGATGCCACAGCAGCTGTTCGCCAGTAGTTCAGAATGCGGGTACTTATCGGGTTACATTCGAATATTGTCACGGCTTGAGTTTCAGTACTTTATACGACTTATTTTAGTATAGTATTTTTTGGACGGTCACAAGTCAATTTTACTTTTAGAGAACGTTATCTGTCTATATAAATATACATATATAGGACTATATGATACACGGACGTGTGTTCCTAAGGTAGACAACTTAATGCCTGTGTTATAGGTAACAGATGCCTGTTATACACAAATATATTTTTTGTAGTAATATATAAATACATACAAATAGATAATATACGCAGACTCGAGACGATCGAACCCACGATCCTAGGAGCGGAAGGTCACATTTTTGTGAATTAACAATTTTACAGGGAACGTTAGTCAAAAGTCTTAGTACGAACGTCAGCTATTTGAAGCTATTCTGCCGTATCAAACAATACTGCGTTTATTAATATTTTTAAAGTATTTCACTTTTGGCTGAGCCAATACATTCTTCTGTACTAAGCTAGAGATATCTCTCCCAGTCGGGCAATTTTAATAGACGTTCAAGAAATTTCGTAATATACCTGTCTTAAACATACTTGTAACTTTTAATGATTCAGAAAAGCTGTTTCAAAAAGTTAGAACCTGCCTTTCAAACTTCCACTTGCGACGATGTTCTACGGAGACCAAAACTAGATCACCGGAAACCATCGGTCACATGCGACAGTGTTCATAACATCGACAATACATCATATAAGTAGAGAGATCCGTTTTAAACTTAATAAAGTTTCCATATAATCAGCTTAGAAACAGTAATATATTTGAAATAAATTATGTGAATAAGTATATCAAATAATTCGGTGTTAGTATTGTTGCTTCGCGCAAGAACAAAAAGAATTAAATAAATAAATATATACAGGACTATAAGACACACGTACGTCTGTTCCTAAGGCAGACAACTTAATGCCTGTGTTATAGGTAACAGCCACCTGTTATACACAAATATTGTTTTTTTTTTTAGAAATATATAAATACGTACATATGGATAATACATCCAGACTCGAGGTGGGAATCGAACTCACGACCCCTGGAGCAGAAGGCAGGGTCACTGCCCACTGCACCAACGGGCCAGCCTATAAGTAAGCGATCAATCTTATTTCTTCGAACGTCTCTAAGTTTGCTAATAGAAGGTCGTCGTCATCCGTACAGCGCCATCTAGTTTGCTTTGGTGTAACCTTTTCCACTCGACATCATTGCCATCTTGTTCTGTAGCGGCCGCTACACATCATTTGCATTCGAATATTCAATTTAAATATACCAGAGAAAATCTATAAGATTTTATAAGTTACATTTGAAAGAATACTCCAATATTTATGATCATAATAATTCTCTTTGTGCAATATGAACGTCTAAACACGTCGAGCTCATTTATCAATTTCAATGTGCTGCTTTACGGTTAAAATGCTTTATCAAGATTAAGAACCTGCTATTGTTTTATGTAGGGTAGTTGGACAGATAAATGGACATAAGGTAGTAAAATATATAGGTAAGGATACCTAATAGCAGGGAAGATCGTGATGCTAAATTTGTAGTTACTAAAGCGTTGTGGTGATCTATTGTGTTACGTAGTTATGAGCAAAAACGATAAATTGGATTATGTTTAGGTAATATCATGTCTATAGAATAAGCAACGCCTGACGCCTACGCTTTAGCATTATTGATGGTTTTAGCTACATTGCCTTGAGAAAATCGTCAGATTATATTTTTCCTTAATATTTAAAAGATTGTCTTTACAAATAAATAATTGAACTCGAATACTTAATAATGATGAGTGGACATTTGTTTTACAACTTTGTAACTTCTACTTTCTTGTTGTATACACAATTCGGCAGATTATTGAAATGTAAACTTATATCCATGTAATTAACTTGTCTTACTCTGACCTGTTGGAGTTTTTCTAAGGGTCCTAAAAGACCCCCCAATATTAAGAGTTCAAATTTGATGGGTACATTATAGGGTGCAAGGTTTTCCCCTATACGGTTTTCTGACGCTCTCGAGTATTGCGCAAAATCCTTTATTGTGCTCCTCTACCATAAAAAATTGCAGCACTTTATAGTAGTCGTAACTTTATTAAGAGACGTTATTACGTTTAATACGGAAATAATGTTAATATATCCTTTATTAGGATTATTAACCCATAAATGGAATCTGTTTTAGATAAAGCGAATTGTTATGTGCCGTTCATTCAGTAAAGCTTTTTTTGAAAGTCTACACCCCTGGCGTCTAAAGGAGTGTGATGTGACTAAAGGAGTCATCCTGTTTCTTATGAGATTCATTCCATCTTTCCACTATTGAGGTATCGTGATCGACTTTTGACTTACACCTGACCTTTTAAGCTAACAAGGACATAAAACTGTTTGATCGATGGGTGTACGGATATCATGTTCGGTCATAGAGCACAGGTTTTCAAACTCTATATTCATAGACACCTATTTAGGTATATATCTTCCGAAACACGGAGGAGGTCGGATATCAAATATAAACCTGTGCTAGAATGGGTCACCTATCAATCACCCGGACGCAGCCAGAGTGACTTGACTCAGCGATCGACTCAATTGCCGCTAAGTTAATTTGCTCTGGCTGCGACCCAATAAACCTACTTTTACTAAAACATAGCAATTAAATTTTCCCTTGTATTATAATGGTTGCGAGAATAATCTTAAATATTTACGTAATTTCTAAACGATAAATCTTTTCCACAGCCTCCAAATCTGGATGCTGGCATTTTCATCAATTACTAAGCACTAATTTCACTTAAAAATGTTGAAATAGATCCCACAAAAATCCTTATCATTTACTAATAAATACGAAATAAAAGTTGTTTATTTGTTAATTTTTCACGCTAAATATAGAAGGTCGCAGCCGAAAAAATAAAAAAAACAAGTAATGCTATAAAACTATATATTTCTAAACTACATAATTTCTACATCTGTACTTGGCCGATGCATGTACCAAAGTCGTCAAAAAACATAGTATGGGAAGTGTGGGAATGCATCGGACGGGTTTTGAGTTACATTGACGCCGCGCTTCGTGTCAAAGGGTAATAATAGTAATAACAATTGGTCACGAAAAATTAATCCAAACAAAGACACGGGTTGCTGTAACAAAATATTATAAAGTCAAATCGGAGTAGAACTATGATGATTCCTTGAACTGGAAGAAAGATCTGCGGCGTATCTTTATCTTAATATTTTTCTCGTAAAAATAGTATCCGGAGAACGGCGGTGCACCCGTGCATAAAATCAGGGGGAAAGCGATAAATTCAAAGACATAAATTCATGCTTTCAGAGGAGACGTGTGTACCAGTTTTTGAAATATTTACCTGCTTTTCCTGAAATGGCTATAGCATCCAAGCATATGATACCATAATTAAGATATTTAAATTTATATTAGAAACATCACCATATACGAAACTTGTATTTGCCTTTAACTTAGGTATGATTATAATAGCACGTAGCGCCACGCTTACAGTCCTTTTGAACTGCAGACGAATTGTGCCGGCGCGAACGAGCACGAAAATTTCGAACCGTTCGAATTCGAAGATTCGACTGTATTTAGGATGAAATTAATCGTGGTAGGCCCACAGGAGGCAAGTCTTTATGGTGTCATGCTTTTAATCAATGCTGATGCTTCTCGCATTGACACTAAGGAGAGTCCGGTGTGGTTCCAACACGAATACTTTCAAAGTCGAATCTTCGACTCGAACGGTTCGAAATTTTTCGTGCTAGGCTCGCAGTTCTCACATAAGATCGGCGTGAAGTTTCAAACGCCACAAGAATCATTAAGATCGGGTTACCATTTTGGATGACAGCTCCTACTTAAAGAAAATTTTACCAAGGGATAGTGTTAGAAATTAGTACACCCTAAACCCTCAAAAACGAATTTGTATAGTCGACCAAGATAGTGCTTTACCATTGTGAAAGACACTTCCTACTTAAAGAAAATTTTGCTAAGGGATAGTGTTAGAAATTAGTACACCCCAAATCCTCAAAAACGAATTTGTACACTCGACCAAGGAAGTGCTTTACCGTTTGGAATGACAGTTCCTACTTAAAGAAAATTTTGCTAATGGATAGTGTTAGAAATTAGTACAACTGAAACCCCCAAAAAGGAATTTGTATAGTCGACCAAGAAAGTGCTTTACCGTTTGGGATTATTATCATTAATTAAAATAATGTATAACAAGCAAAAATGAGCCTTTTAACTAATTGACGTACAAACGACATTCGACCTTAGCGTTGCAAAGCAATTTATTAGTCGACTATACAGCTCTAACGGTCTTTCTTTTTTTTATTGCAAACGAGCAGTAACTAACTACCGATGCCCATTGATGTGTGCACCGCCGGAAAGCTCGCAGATGTTTGACACGCCTTTAAAGAGGGGCTTTGATCACTCTCATGAATATTATAGTCGATTGGCTGAAACTTGTAAATTCTTGCAGGAAGACATAGCTTCATTTAAGTCAATGATTCCTACTACGCCTGAGATATTGATGGGTGAACCATCCTAACTCTGGTTTTCATACATCCGTCCTCCTTCGTGGCTCGGAAAGCATGCAAAATAGTGGGTACCGATGAGTGTCACTCAGTGATATTAGTCGTGATGTTGCCAGAGTTCTGGGGATGACGTCACACGGCAGTTGGTCATTTGAACTCGCCCCACAGTCACATTCTCGGTAATTTAGGCCGATCCTTGTACTAGACCGAAATAACGCTACTTAGATGGTTGGCTGAAACTTGCAAATCAAACTATCAATAATGAGAGATGAACCGTTTTATAAATTTGTACTTATGAATGTCAAACTATTACTGAACGATAAGATACTTTGCTCAAAAGCTTCGTTTACGAACGTCTCGAAAGCTAATATAGTACAAACAACTTAATTGTGTATACTTTTTAATATTAATATCTTGGTTTTTATCAAGTATATAATACATAGGAAGCCTTCATAACAGTGCATTAGAAAGCCATATATTATATCACTATAAATAAAATTTTCTATTTCCAGACCAGCTGGCTGGGATAGTATGAAGAAAATTAGTATATTGTATGAAAATATGCAGTCCTGCAAACCAGACTGCGCACATTCCCCGAATAATATTCTGTAGAAAACCGATAAACACGTTACCCTATGACGATGTTCTAGGGTGTAGAGATTTGTGTCGCTTAGATCACTTATAAGTCTCCTCGCTCGTCCACTGAATCTAAGGCCTCGAGTTGATAGTCCTTATCCTTTCAATAGCATTCCTCATAATTTTTTTTTTCTTAAAAAGAATATTAGCAATACTTTTTAGGTATGACTAATCCGTTTGTAAAGACTTCTGAACATCTTCCGCCTGCATATGAATTACCTTGGCAAGTCTGGAAGTCTTTAAACAGACAAAAATGACTCACCTCGCGTCATGTCCTACGTGTCCCAATAGGCGGATTGATGGCCGCCTCAGATCGAGCAATTGATGTTGCTACATTTTTTTGCAAATATAGGCCCTTACACACAAAATATACAGTTTGCCATTGAAATAAGAAGAAGAAGAAGAGTGATCTTCATAATAATTATATAAAAGAGAGCTTTTGGAGAGCTAATGATAATTACCAAAACAATTTCGACGGCTCCAACGATGTACATGGCGGCCGCGAGGGTGGTGCCCGTGTAGAACAGCATGCCCACCGCCCCTCCGCACTCCGGGCCCAGCGCGCGCCCGATCATGAAGTAGGAGCCGCCCGCGGGCACCACTCCGTTGGTCGCGATCGCCGACATTGATATTGCGGTCAACATGGTCTACACGAAGTATGGCAAATTGTAAGAGACAATTTTTATATTCACTTAATAGTACTTAACTTATTTCTTTTATTAGAGTAATGCAAAGAACTTATTGCGTAAATTCTTTCAGCGCCAATGCCTTCTCTACTCTTGATCGAAAAATGTATTTATGTATTTGTTCACATATCGCCCTTGTACCGTACTAAATCAGCGGTGTAATATCGAGCAACATCTGAACAATCTAGAACATTTTACGTGTAGTCCGAAGCAATTAGTCATAATAAGTTTAATAGGTGTTCACAAATCCGCGAAAAAAATATAGAAAATCTGTACAGTGCCTAAGTATTACAATTTACAACACCTACACCGCCGCCAAAGTTCAGCACTCATTTAATTTTTTATAGTACATGACGGGTGTTTATGAGTTTAATCAGATGGGAATAAATGAATCATTGTTTATTGGTACGAAATTCTATACTGACCGTACAACAGCAAGTGAGCACAATCAGGAAGCCGCAGATAGCGCCCGCAGTTCCAACCACCCACGTGAGACGGATGATGTCTCCTGCTTGGATCATAGTTTCAGTGAAGGACTGCAGCTCTCTTATACCGCCGATTATTTTAACTACTTATAATTGTCAAATATTTCTTTTCTTTTTAAAACGGCATTGTATACATTTTGCCATTGTTATGTAACGTGGAGAAGACACAAAGGAAACTAAGTAAGATAAATATTACAATTTCGTTGTACAAAGAATTCAAATTTTATATACAGTTTTAAATAAGCATAGAGCACACATAGAATTTTAAGATTTGTGGCCGAATTACGACCAGGCGATCTCTAGTTTTTTATAATTTGAGTGACAACGTTATAGAATATGACTATCCTTTCTGCTATGAGTAGGTATATTATCTTAAATGTGAGCTTATAATAAGTGGCCAAGAGCGTGTCAAGACAGACTTATATAAAAGGGTTCCGTAATAATACATTATTTGTCTGTATTTGTTAACTAACTTCAAAAGCTATTGTGTGATTTCACTCAAAATATATAATTTTACTATTGGCATTCCATCAATATGGAAAATTTTAAGTCGCTACATCCAATAGTTTGGAAATCGAAATATACATTGCAAAACACTTTGAAGACCAATTACTCGAAAATAGTACCTATAATAAAAAGATGTGTATGAAACCTTGTCATTATTTTAAAAGTGCTATTCAATGAAGCCCCACTCGATAGGGTTGAATGAAAAAAAAATTTTTTTCACATGTATGGGGATCATCCTTAAAAAGTAAAATTATTATTATTTTATGATGCCAAAAATAGAATCTATACGCAATACATAACCAAATTTCAAGCATCTATCTGTCTGCATCAGTTTATAATTATAGAAGTTAGACATGTGCGGACAGGGCGAAACTATAACGGATCCTTGTAGGACTAAAAAGGCCCGAAAAAATAACTGCTCACAACTCCCTTCATCACTAAATTCTCACAGTCCGCTACTAGAATGGTGTCATTTACTTGACATATATGGGAAGTCTATTATATTAAAAATAACGAATAAAAAATGTATTGTAGAATAAACCGTTCACAATGCCGTCTCGTATGAAATTCTCACTGTGTGTTTGTGACTAAATAATTCACCGCCACCCTTATTTTTTCGTTGCTAACGAATACATTAACACACATCCTTGACTCACTTCGCACACCGACCGTCGCGTTGTAGTTGTTGCCGCTATTATCGGGTTCGTATATACATACTCCACACAAATACAAATATTTCGATGGAACCGGCGAAACGCTTCGTCATTGTATGACATCACATAACTAAATATTCGGACACAGCCATCATTTAAAAAATGAATTTAGTAGCTATTGTAAACGTTTATTCTTTTCTCCATTTTCTTCCATCGATGAGAATTGATGATAGGCAGCTCAAAAGGCTATTTTGCGTAATACTCAATCACGTCAGAAAACTGTATAGGGAGAATGCTTGCATCCTATAATGTAACCATTAACTCTTAATATACGGGGGTTCGTTATTCCATCCTAAAACTCGAGCGCGTCAGATTGAGATAAGGTATGTAATATTTACATGGACATAAACACACCTTTCAATAATCTGACGAATGAAGCGTGACATAAGAAAATGGGAGAGTCAAAATGTTGAAATAAATCATTTAAAGATTACGAAATAAATATAATCTGTCGATTTTCCCAATGTAATGTAGCTAAAACCTTCAATAGCACCTGGCGGCGTACGTTCCACGCGATAACATGACCTTAGCTTACAATACTTTTTTTTTGTTTTTGCATTATCCAATAGATCCCCATAACGCTTTACGACTACAAATTTAGCATCACGACCTCCCTTACCATGAAGTTTGTATAAGTTTGCTTGTATAAACTGTCACTATTTCTCGGTAATAGGTGTTTTTTTATATTAGATTTTTTACGGGTCTTAAATCTATTTAAGATTATGCCAGACCCATCAAAAAAAACATACACTTCTTACATAACATATAAGTACATAAGTTCTATATTAATTTATAAATATAACAAATAAAATGCACTGCATATCTTTTTTCACACTTGTAAATCAATTCAAAAAAGTTATAGATACCTCGGATGTCGGGCTGGACAAAATATATTGCATCATGCCAACATCCTTTACATTTAAGACATATCGAGTTTCTTTTTATTATATTTCTATACCTGTCATGATGGGTATTTCATAAGTTCATTACACTCAGTATTCATACAAAAGTGTACCGATATAACAATGTTAATCACTAATTACCTATCTCCCTATCTTTGTACCTTTGATAAGGAGTGTATGCATGGATTGATTTTTAAATATTTATTATAGATGTAAATGACTGCTAAGCGTTCGAAATTAGTTTTTTCTTTTATTCAACAATCTAATGAAGTAATAAATATAGGCGTTACTATTTTCTTCATGAATAAACACGGTGAATTACAGTCAAATAGAAAATAAATTACATCGAATTATTATATACTGTTGTGATCATTTATTTTCTACTAAAGCTTAACAAGAAAAGTTTGTATTTTTTAAGTATCAGAACCTTTATTCCGTAATTTTAATTTTTAGTTATCAATTAAAACTTAAAACGTCTCTATCTCTGCGTTGTCTTTATAATCTTGTTCAATACAGAGAAATCTTAACAGTTAACTTATTTATATTCTAAGGACAATACAATACAACGGTAGGCCTTTTATAACGGAACGGAACGTCAGGAGCTTGCGAGCAATTTTAACACTTTTATTTGCATATTTCTGTATTCCTCTTGATACAACAAGGCTTTACTTAAAGCGCTATTGCCAGGGCATTAATAAATTTATTTTACAATATTCATTGATTCAAGAGAATCTATCGAATCCGAATGCTTTACCAGAAACTGTAAGGTAAATTGGTACCACTAGTCTTCCTAGTACTACACTGATACATACATAGAGACTACGCACATTCATCATCGTCAAATTAGAACGATTTAGGCTTCTACCTCACCGAGACAACATGGCGACGTCGCCGGCTACCCGGCTAAAGGAGTAGCCAGTAGTAATCGTGGCTACGCTTTCAATTTGGCGATGTCGCCAAAACGTCGCCAAGTGAGTTAGTTACCTGTCCTAAATTTTAATACGTGAATTGTTTGCCCTGGCGCCATGGCGTCTTAGACTGTCAAATATCAGTCTTTACCTTTTTCTGCTTTTAAGATTTTTGTAACTTTTTCATACATGCGTAAAATATCTCTTACGTAGGTTCATGTTTGTTCATTATCATTGTATCGTCACTGATGGGTCATACACAAATTATGTCACACGAATTTTACAATTTTTTGCCTACTCACCCGGTCCTTGTGACGACTGGTTGACACATTTAATCCTTTGGTGTGAAATCGCATAATCAAAAAAAATACCGCAGTTTCTTTAGGTATGTTATTAAAACACAAAAACATTAAATTTTGGTATGTGACATCACCATAGCTTCTGTGCGTTTTTTGCATATACCTTATGAAGCCGCCTGACTTGTTATTTGCATCATTGAAACTTGTATCTCTGAATAAATACATTTATCCTCTTCTTGGTTCGACCTTGTGTAAGTAAACCAAGTAAGTACTTGTATACTTATTCTATTATATAATATCACGGTAGGTATGGTAAAGAGGTACAACATTCACAATTATTAATAATATTAGATGTGGCCAACGTACTTGACGCCTTCTTTACAGGTTATTGATACGATACCTCCTTTATTAAATTAAGTACTGCGATATATAACAAAGTCAAAAACTTATCATGTTTTTGGATCCACTTTTTTTAATTGGACCGGGAATAATAAAATATATTGGATATTCTAATTACAAGAGCTTAAAATCTTGTTCTAATGATTGTAAATAACCCGATGATGATGATTATTGAAGCTTAAGTTGTAAGGAGTAATATTCATATCCGACACCAAAAGCATTTTCATGTAAAATTTTACCACGACGAGACCATATGGCTATCAGATCTCTTTTAGAGTTACGCTTCTAACTCTACACATCCTATAGATTTTGATGATCAATGAGAAAAGATAGTTTGTGTCCCTGCGCTTTACTTATCTCGTTGTGGCGGATTACTAACCTGACCCCCAGATTATATACTTAAATTATTTTGGGCACTATATTTAGTTCACATCGTCTATTTTTAACAATAACCTCTTATCACGACACGTTATTTAAAATTACTTTGTATTTAAAATAGAATTTGGTTAATTGCCAAGTGAAAGCTTTATGCTCACACTCAAAAATAATAAACTATATATTATGTATAAATTAAAGTGTTTGTCGGACTATCTACGTCTGTTTATTTATTTTATGTAACTTATCTGATTTTAAATGGTTTTCATTCGCTGCTAATCGAGTATAGAAGACTAGAAATAGGGTAATTTTTATCAGGGTAATATTTGAGGATTACTGCGTAAAAATGACATAAAACTTAGTTGAAATGGAAAACATGTCTAAATTAGAGATTTATTTAGCTTAGCGAAAGGTACTTAATATGAAACTAAGGAAACGTGATGATATGGCATGTTTTACATTATTTCGATTGCAGGTATTCATGTTGGCAGCAAAACAGAAGCAGGTACAATTCTAAATCTGTTTGCAATTATTTAGATCACTGGGGCACACACGAGTTTCGAGGGCAACTTGTAGTATTGAATATTTCGTCATTATTAATAAGTGTGCAAAAAATGTACACGTAGCATATCGCAATTAATATTTATGATTACAAATATTTTTTCTTCCACGTGACTTATTAAAATTCTGACAATTATGCAGTTGGCTACTTTTCCCAAAAATGCATATATATATTTTCTGGAAGTTGTTGCTGGCACTCTACTGTGTGATATGCCCTCGGGGAGGGGGGGGGCTGACTTTTTTTCTGTAATATTTTCGATTTATGAATACTAGATTTGAGCATTTTGGAGCATTTCCACATTAATGTTAACATTATACACACATATAGGTACAAGGTTTTTTGTATTGCAACATCGATCGTTACACGATCGTCCGTTTCTAACATATCCGCAACAGAGTTACGTTTCGCGCAAAATGTCAGACTCCCCCAACGGAACATAACTCATTAGAGTGCAAACAACAACTTCGAGAAGAAGAAAAAAATATACTTGAATTTTTGGCAAAAGTAACCAATCTTGTTATCTGTCTTTAAAGAAATAAAATTATCATAGGTCAATTTTAAGGTCATTAAATTAATAGTGGCAACATTAGGTCGTGTATATGCACAGCAATATCACTATTATTATCATCACAAAATTACTTCTGAAAAGAAACATATATACGATTAATTAAAGTGGACATGTTCAGATTTGCATTTCCTCTTTTGTGACGTATTCCTCTTTATATAAATAAAATTTTAATGTCTGTTTATCACGAAAAAAATTAAATTCTTTTACTAATGGCATATCACTAAATACACCATAAAAAAAAACACAAATTAAAACATTTTTGTCTATCTGTCTGTCCCGTTGTCAGGGTAATCTCCAAAACGGTTTCACGTACTACTTTGCTTTTACAAAATTAATTAAGGTTCCGCACAAATTTTATCAAAATCACTCAAATCACGCGGACCAAGTAGCTGGTTACAGCTAGTAACTTAATAATAACAATTTTTTTGAAAAAAAAAAATGCCTTGGTTGTACTGTTTTTTTTTTTAAATTAAAATACAAGAATCTTCAACATAAAAAATCAACCAAATACTATAAAAAATATTTAAAACATCTTACGTGATATACACTAGAAGGAGTGGTCTTAGTGAACTAGACGCTACACGATACTCGAATCTTCTAATTGAAAACTGTAACATATTAGTTACAAGATAATTCTCCGATAACGAGTACAATTCAAAGCTAACCATCTATTTGTAAATCAAAACATCATTGTGATTATGTATTAATTCGTATCATGCACTAATATTATGCGAAACACGTGTTGCTCATTATCGTCTGTACCAAAGTACATACTCTGCTACTGGATCTACTCGAATGTATATAATTAGCATCGTGTGCGATGCTTTCATGCTAAACTAGTACTAGTAATTGTAGGATCAGTCGCAGCGGTCAAAATTAGACCTCAAATAATATTGCAAGTCACGAATTAGCGTGATGATATGAGACTTGAGATATGCTAGTAGTTGTAAGTTTTGGAATAGTCGCAGCGGTCAAAATAACACCTTAATTAATATTGCAAGTCACGAACTAGCGTGAGGACTTGGGCCTTTAGGCTAAGTACTAATACTTGTAAGAACTAGTACTTGTAAGTGTTAGACTAGTCGCAGCGATCAAAATTACAGCTCAATTATTATTGCAAGTCACGAATTAGCGTGATGACTTGGGACTTTAGGCTAAGCTAGTACTTGTAAGTATTGGACTAGTCGCAGCGGTCAAAATTAAACCTCAATTAATACTGCAAGTCAGGAATTAGCGTGATGGCTTGGGAATTTAAGCTAAGCTAGTACTTGTAAGTGTTGAACTAGTAGGGGCGGTCAAATTTAAACCTTAATTAATATTGCAAATCACGAATTCGCGTGATGTCACGAACTAAGCGTGATAATTACTTCAACAACGAACACAGAAGGGTAACGCGAGCGGTTGTTCATGTTGTAAAAGTTATGATGTCTTTAAAGTTAAGATTACTGAAACTTCTTACAAACTGCATAAATATCTTCGTCTCCCGTGCCTTATCTCATCATTTGGGGTCGTCCCTACTCGTAACATGGCAAACTGCATCAATATGTGATTCAAATTTTGAGTATGCTTTTCTTTTTGGCATTTAACTTTTATATTGAATTTGAAAACGTACTGAAATAGGACTCACTTATATAGGTTAGCAACGCTTCCATTTAGGTTTCGACTTTCGTTATAATAAAAAATCACAGTAAAAGCTACCTATAATATTGGGAAGTCTTTTAATAATTTAACATGTATTTTAAATTACAATTCAAAATAAATCGCAAACATTAATTTATAGGGGGTCGTTCCTAAGTTAGACAATACAAGTTCAACGGTTACAATCCCGGATTAAATTACATCAAATTTAAACTTTTTGTTAGTTTGCGTTGCTCTGGGGAAGTTATTGATGGTCTTTAAACTTCAACTGTCATCCCTTGTAAAATTTCCGTTAAAAAAGAAGGCAAGCGTTTTATAGTAATTTATTTATGTATATGTTCAAATTGTTTTTGCTTCTCGGTGAAAAGGGCACAAATTGCGACTTTCGCCTAGAAACGGTAATTTTTTGCTGCGATATTACAATAATTTTTATAATGGACTTCTACGTGACAATGCATTTAATAGTGATATTTCGTCGCCATCTAATTTCGGACACTATAGCACCGTTCCATTGTTATATAATATAAGAGTTATTAACGACACGGGCTAAGTATGTCCTAATTTATATCTAAATACTTTGACAATAATAATTTGTGACGGTTTTTTTACTTGAGGAAATTCTAAAGAGATAGCCGTCGCCTTAGGGGCCAAAGGCTCATTATGTCGGACTCGAACCTCACGGTATTCCATAGCGTCACATGCGCGGCGGAGACGCATGAGTCGTCGCGCATCCGTTTCTCGGCCCGTGGTGTCGGAGGCCTCAGGATAAAGCATCCTAAGGGTGGGTAACATTGGGATGCTTTATCCCACTACCGGTGTTGACGCGCCGGTACACAGGGACTTTAGCGTGACAGCAACTACAACAACTTAGGGAGGCCGGTGGCGGTATTGCGCAAAGCGCCGTCCGTCAAAATCCCTCCAACGAGGAGTGTGCTTTGTGCCCTCTTCTGTGACTTCACGTCACCGCAGAACAGGGCCTTCGTCGAGTTGTGATCGTTAACTTAACTAGTCTTTGTTAAAATTCCTTTAAGGTTAGGACAGCAGATTATAATAGATGATAACTACTATGATTGGTTGTAACAGTTTAACAATAAACGTTGGAAGAAAAATGTCAAGCATCACTAGTAATATGCCGTTCATTCAAACTGCAAAATCCTTAAGGCGGTATACGGGTTGGAGTCCAAGGCTTAATTTGGTTAGTTAAACCATCATAGTAAGTATTACCTAAATATAAAAATGCTATTAAAGAATTCAAATTATGAGATGCCATTGTTACAATAATTAGCTATCAGCATATCATCTGGTTGATAAATCGACACTGACAACGCAATGTTATTCGAAACAACACGTAATTTTATAACTCATAATGAAGCTCAGTGGTTATTATAACTATATCCCTTTATTAACCACTGTTAACGGAGCAGAACGATAACAGCTTCCGTCGTTACATAACTCTATTATATATTGGCTAAGCGAACAATGATAATGAATATTCTTAATATTCTAGTTAGGTTATAAGCTGAAATGAGTATTTTAGATTAATGCAGTGTAAAAGAAAAAATACGTCGCAACTATTGAGAGCATTAAAGAGTTATTGTATATTACATGTTATAGAAGTCGCCACACATTTTACAAGTTTTTGTTTACCGAATAAAATATTATTTATTAACATTAACGTTTACAAATTGATGATTATATATACTAAATCCATCTATATACTAGGAAGTGCAACTTGTTATTCAAAGTGGCAGCCCGCTGGTATATCGGTACACAAACAAGAATAAATTTTGATTCTACTTCTGAAACACGTTTACAAAAAAACATCGTTTGTAATGAACATACAATGATTGCTTTGTAAACAAGAAGTTAAGATATAAAGTCGCAATAAACAACAAATATTTGTTGTGTGTCGTTTACAATTACAATACAAATTAATCCTATATTACAACCACGCTTTATCAAAACTGATTGTTAGCAACAAAATGAAAACGTCTAATGTGTTACTCGATGTGTAGTCAACGTATATGTAAATTCACTTTTTGGAGTTTACTCCTTATGAAACGATATAAGGCCCGTGGTTAGAAAAAATATGGGTAGTGAAATCGATGTGTCAGATGATACGCGTTCCAGTGTTACTCCCCACTTCTCTTATACCGAACGTATAGAGGAAAAGGAAAGGAGGAGGAAGGTAGGTGGAGGTGGTCGAAGATGTAAGGAGTAAACTCCAGGCGTGCGTAGGAGCGGACACACACAATTTTTTTTGTTTAGTGTACGCACATACTGGTGTAGGTAATTAGTATTCTTCAAAAGGTATAATAAACGAAAAATTCGTAATAAATGAGGTAAACAGCTACAAAGTTTTGCTGACATATATCTATGAACACATGAAGAACAACGATTTTTATGTTTTATTGAATGTAAGTATAGATTCTATATAGAAACTGGAATATTCTGTTTACCTTTATTAGTCGAATATTCGTTATTCGGCAAATACAACAACTACTACAATACTGTACTGATGTTTATTCTATGGTCTATACGTCATGTCATTGTCAAAGGGGATGAAATAAAGACAGTTGGAAAGTGTCCCGAGCTTAATTCACAACAAAAACCTAGAAGTCAAAATCATACATATTTATAAGTATTTAATATTTCACCAATTGCACATTACAAATAATGTTTAAATATTATCCAAAGCAAATTTTAAGACATACACACTGCTACTGATTGTCCACTTACAAATTTGATAACTCTTCTAAAATTGTTTTGACTTGGACAAACAGCTAGTGACATTTTTAGACAAATTATGATGCCCAATACTCGGCGAAAAAAATAGAATGTTTGGTTTGCAAAAAATCGGTATTAATGAAATCTCTAATACTTTCTAATCAGTTATATATAAAGATACAAAAGGTCTCCAAAAAATACTTAAGCAGAGATTACATTGATTGATCGCACAATTAGTACAGTGCTTATGATAAGTGTTGTTTATGGATACTAGAGTCTGCTCTTTAACTGTGACGTTTGATTGATTGTATTATACTAGGACATCATAAAATCTAGCGCCGGAGTGTGTAATAAGTGTATTGCGTTTATGATGCCATGTTACAATAGCATTGCATTTTAGAATAGGTTTTTTTTTATCTGTAGTTATCTATATATATGAGTATATGAGATAGAAATAAGATATATAAATATGATAAAATACCTATTTTTAACAATTTATCGCGTGATCCGACACCATGTTTCTTGTACCAATTTTTCTGTCCGTCTGTTTATAATCTTCTTTAATATTTTTTAACCGAATTAAAAAAAAGGAGGAGGTTATCAATTCAACGCGTATGTTTTTTTTATGTTTGCTACCGCATAATTTTCGACTGGATGCACCGATCTTGATGAATCTTGTTTCATTTGGAAGCTGGTGCTTCGCGATTGGTCCCATATTAATTTATTCCAGGTCTGACAAAGGTTTCCATGAGAAAACAATAAAATTCTAAATTTTGATTAAGTATGTGCATGACAAATTGTTGAATAACTCAATATCACGATAACCGATTTCGATGGTTCTTTTTTTTATTAGAAAGGATGTACTTTAAGGGTACTTTGATGAGATTTTGGTAACGTTGTGACTTCAGGATCCATGATAAAGTATTGGAACTCTTCAATTCTTAGGAGTAAATTAACGATACTCGGCCGAATCTTTTATAGGCTCTCCAGATATTTGAGTCACCTACCGTAACTTCGTCACGGTCACATAATAGCTGTCGTAGTCGAATATGATTATCAATGAAACTCCTTAACGGCTTACAGTTCGGCTTAACTGTACAAAGTT
>JANCMC010000461.1:0-18566 GCA_024363005.1 Charaxes varanes
TTGTGGGGATTCCGGGGATGACGTCAGAGGGCAGTCGGTCATCTTAACTCACCCTACAACCACATCCTCTGCAGTTTACAGCCGACCCTGGTAATAGACCGGGATAACATTAGGTAGAAGATTTTTTTTTATCCCACAAGGGGAAACGAGCAGGCGGTACACATAAGTGAGTACCAACACCCATGGACATCTGCACTACCAGGAGGCTAGCAGATGCGTTGTCGGCCTTTAATGACCAGGTTAGGCCACCGGGAAGTCACTAACCGAACGAAACACAACAAGAATACCATCACTTAACGTTACAAATTTTCAAACAAACTATAGCTAAAATTATAAAATATATATATGTGTTATTGTGTGTGTGTGTGTGTACGTGTGTCTGTGCGTGTGTGCGCGCGCGTAAGTGTGTGCGTGTGTCTGTGTGTACATGTGTGTATGGGTACGTCATATCGATCTTAAAGTTATGGGCGTAATCAAGTTAAGATGTTAAATAAAACTTACAGGTAAAGCAGACTGTGTAATGTGTATGTATATTTACGAGTTGTTAGCCAATAATGTATATAAACTATATAATTATGTTTATAGACAAGGAATTCAACTAAGATTACCGGAAACTGTAATTCTCTATGGCTTTTGAAGTGTGGATAGCGCACTCGCCCATACCAAATTAACTCTATTAAATACTTATCGAGTAACGAATATGTGAAACGAAACGACTAAAAACGACGAGCACCGACATGTGGAAAATAATTTACGACACCGACGTTTCCAATGAGCCCGCAGAGCTGCGCAGCTTAAAGGAGCAACTCGCCACCAACTCGTGCAGGTGCGATGCGTGCGGCGTCGGTGCGTCCGCGGCCCCGCGCTGCCACAAGCGGGTGCAGGCGCCCGCCCGCGGCCGCTCGCTGCGCGACGCCAGGTCCTTCTGCGACGGCAGCTCCGCCCGAAGAGACGCCTTCTGCCCTGGGTGCTACGTGGCCCTAAATCTGCTCGCTTTTAGGGACGGAACGGTCCTGAAAGACGAGGAGAGCGAAACTAAAAGCGAAATGTTCAGTTGCGACAAGTCGACCGAAAGAGTGGTTAAATTTATGGAAATGAGTACGTCCATGCCGAGCGGGCCGACGCCCGCCTACTCCAGGCTGACTCTCTGCGACGACATCGTCGAGCTGTGCTCGGACCTCTCGTTTCCCTCCACTAAAAATAAAAGACGCAGCAACGAAAGGGTAACTTTTAGGCAACGCCCAAAGATAGATCATGCGATGCCTTTACTGTCTCGGAATTGCCTTTGCATGGAAAATTTTGTCAATTCAATTAGATATCATTTAGTCCATATAAAATAGTCATCTCCATATAGTTAACTCGTTTATCAGATGGAAGAACATATTTGTTATTACCCCTCAAAGTAATATCGCTCATTCCGCGCGAAACGTAACTCTTGAGGATAGGTTAGAAGCGGACGGGCGATCCGGCATCGATCACACTTACCGCTTCGCGATGTATAATGTTAACATTAACGTCGAACAGCTCCAAAATGCCTTATTTTTAGCATTCCTAACTCAAAAAAAGGTCAGCCTCCCCTGACGGAATGACACTCATTAGAGTGCAATCAAAAAGTTCGAGAAGATAAAAAATACGCATACATTTTTGGGATAAGTAACCAAACTGCAGCATTGCTATGATAATGCAGCGATAGGAGATCAGACTTAAATCCCTAAGGTGCTAGATTAAAACCCCAATCTTACTAGGTTATCGTCGTGACCACTTAAAAAAAAAAAGCTTGAGTGGTAACATGAGAGGCCATAATCAGTAGCCAGCATTGAGTCGATCGCTAGGTTAAGCACTTGTTACCGCGGCCTGGAAATAGATGGGTTACCCATTCTAATACTGGTTTTTCAAATATCCGACCTCCGTGTTTCGGATAGCACGTAAAACAGTGGATTCCCATTATTGAGAGAATGCGATTTGCGTTACTTTGAAGAGATCGTGGCTTAATTAGTGACCGGCAGTCGAGTGGATTTCTAAGTTAAGTAGTTTTTCCCGCGACCGTGATAGATGGGTGATCCATTCTCACACTGATTTTTTAATTATCCGACGTCCTCCGTGTTTCGGAAGGTACGTAAAACAGTAGTCGCCTATTAATGTCATTGAGTGATATTAGCCGTTAAATTGTAAAAATTGTGGGGGTTCTGAGGATGACGTCTGACGGCAGTCGGTCATCTTAATCATCGCTCATCCGACGCCACATCCTCTGCAATGTAAGCGGATCTTGAATTGAATAGAAAAATAGAATTTAAATACTTTATTTAAACAAAAAACAACACATCTAATGCCGGAGCCAGACATAGCTCAGAGTGTTTGTACATTTTTGTCCTTAAAGATTACACAGTACTACAAAACATTGCGCAGCTACACAAAGTCCCCGACCACACTACATGATCATTTAAATGAAGCTATGTCTGGCTCCGGTATAAGAAACTCAAGCCTCTGGATTTTTTAACAAAAATTTTAACATCGAAAGTTTTCTGAACTGCCTGTGGAAAGTTAAAAGCGTGGTAAAATCTTCGCAAACAATTACAATATATTTTGATGACGATACATCGGATCGGATCGATATAGCGGAACAAAACACATGACCCTAGTGTTCACTGACGCATACTGCGACTAATTACGTCTTCTTAAATATTATCATTAATAATAGAACAAACTACATTGTACTGCAACAAATAAGCAAAAGTTACCTGTTGATGTCAAATCTTTTATTTTCACTAAGATTCGGTAGAACAACACACATTTGAAGAACTGCTGCCAAAACAACTGTACCACAGACAACCTAAAAATTTCTAAATAATTTATTAATAACTTATATTTAATATTATATTTTTTTTTACAATTTATATTTACACTAGCGAGGCTTCGCAAGGGCGCAATGTAGGTATGTGTACAGCCTCATGTGGCTATTTGCGAAAACCACATTAAAATCAATTGCGTAGTTTTAAAGATCTATGCGTACAAAAATGGAAAAACTATTTGTTTTTACAATGTAAAGACTAGCGGAGCCGGCAGACGTTGTCTTGCTCGAACTTTGGGTTGCTTACTATTGAATATACTTTATTAATTCAGTTTGCAATAAATAATATTACGGTAAAAATCAAGGTAAAAAACTGTCCTACCTTTTAAGTTGGACTAAATTTCAAATAGTTACGCAATTAAATCAAAATTATTCTGAAGTTTCAGATTTAATCGCGAACATACATCGTAACACAAGATTTTTATATAGTATCTAGGCTCGATATTCAGTTTTTTTTATGTTACTAGTGGAAAACGAGCAGGTGGTTCACGTTAGTGACTATCAACGTCGGTGGACATCTACACCACTAGAACACTAGCAGAGGCGTTGCCGTTGTTGGAAGTCTTACAAACTGTCCTACACCAATACATTATTCATGTATCCAGTGACATCAAGTACCAGGGTCCGCTTAAACTACAGATAATGTAGCTTCGGGGCGAGTTAAGGTGACCGTCTGGTGTCGACGTCATCCCCGGAACACACAATTTCTACAATCTCACGATTGATATCACGATACTTACCAATTCGTGAAACTTAATTTTTCCCATTTGATGGTACTGCGTATCGAGCAATATTGATATATACTGTTCCTCTTCGTTTGTGAGGCTGGTTTGCAAGGCTGTGTAGTTTTGAACTCTGCAATGAGATCTTAGATGATGATCGGTTAACCGACTTTAAAAAATGTGTGTACATGTGAGATTTATGATCCGATTTCCGTGATTCTTTAGTTTGATGCGGAATAGTTGCCATTTGGTCCCATAAAAAATTAATTTTGGCACAGAAGTCTTGATATTATGATTTGACTGGCCCGTTGGCGCAGTGGGCACTGACCCTGCCTTCTGCTCCGGGGTCGTGGGTTCGATTCCCGCCTCGAGTCTGTGGGTCCTGGATACCCATCAATTGCCGCCGACGACTGGCAGGCGGAGGAAGATGTAGCGCGATGATTTGGATACCTTTGCGGGGAAGCTATGTTTGAGATTGGGCCACAAATTCTTGTAATTTTGCATGTCCTAAAAGTGGCAGATTGTAGATAAGTCCTCAAAACAATGTACCTAACACCCTATGTACCTATAATTACGCAAATAAATATTTATGATTTATGATTTACGAAAGAGGAAGGTGGATCAAGAAGAGGGAAGTCTTTGCTCGGCAGCGGGAAACATCAGGCTCACAAAGAAAATATATTATTTTATCTAATATAGTTTTGTGCTATATATAATTTACGACTTAAATGCTAAGTTTACATTTAGGATTCCTTACCCCCTGCACTGAGAAGAGCCCGCAACAAACTCAGTCAGGTAATTTTTTTGCTATCACTATTTTCACAATAATTCAGCAGGTCTGAGTTAGGGCAATTTATTCCCAAGCATTATCGTCATTCAAATAATATTACATTATAATAGGATTTTTGGAGGAGTTTCCTTTTTATAAATTTATTTAAAGACATCCCGTGTCCCATATTACTAACCGACTTCAAAAAAGGAGATTATCAATTCGGCTGTATGTTATTCTTTGTTTTTTTTTTGTTTGTATGTTACACGATTTCCCCGTCAATTCGGAACCGAATTGGATGACTTTTTTTTGGTCGATCTTACCCAGGATATAGGTCCCAGATAAATTTTATCGAAATCCGTAAAGCGGTTTTTGAGAAACTAAGAAAAGTTTACTATCCACTAATAATGTAAAAATTTCAAAAATAGGTGTCGCTTGACACGTATTTTTGAATTTTTCGTATGTGAGTACAAAATATCTTTGGCTTATGTGATGTGTTTATGTTAAATTTAGCAAATCGCCCTCCAACGCCTCTTATCAAAGGGTTACCCTCATTTGCATAGAGGATTGTTGGGAGATTGTCTTTCAAAGACCTTCGTAGTTTCGTGATATAGCCGAGTTACGATTGTTATTGCCCACTTGGCTTCCGTTACAGTAACTTTAATGATGCCTTTATTCATTTATTCACATATTAACTAACCCATTGATTAGATAAAATTAATGTAATGACAACTAGCTTTGCCCGCGACTTCGTCCACATTATATTAAGTAAAAAAAGTTAGAGTCAATTTTAGCAGGATAGTCGGATCAGTAGTTCCTTAACGTGATGATATAAAGCCTATAGCGCTCGTCGATAAATGGGCTATGTAACGCTGAAAAAAATTTTAAAATCGGACCAGTACATCCTGTGAATACTGCGTTCAAGACATAAAAATTGACACAAAGGCAGCTGTTACCTATAACACAGGCATTAAGATGTTTACCTTAGGAACAGACGTCCGTGTGTCATATAGTCCTGTATATATTTATTAATTATGTTAACATGATTTGCGTTTTCTGTACCCGGAGTATAAATAAAGGTGCCGTAATCCGTACAAAAATAGACGCAAATGCTGTCTAGTATTCTAGTCTCCTTGATGTTATTATCAGTGGCCTATTTTCTGTTTAATAAGTATTGATATGATAATTATAGATAACGCGTGTGTTTCTATCTGTATATATTATGATAAATTGTTGTTCGTTAGTCTGTAATAATCGATGATAGCACTTACGGAGGAGCGTGAAATTTGGCACAATTACAGCTTATATAGAGGAGGGTGTGCAAATGTAAATATTTTTATTACAAATTCAGTATTAACATATTCAATTACAATCTGTATAATATTAATATATGTGACGGAACGAGCCGTGGCCAACTGTCAAATTAAAAAAGTTTTTTGAGGCGGGAATAGTTAGACGTCAGATGAGTTGGAGCGGGATTAAATAAAGTATAAAACTGTATGATGATATGATACTGATATTTTAAGTTTTATTTCTTAAAATTCAGCATTGGGATAGCCTAACCGATGTGAAGCAACATACAACAACAACACGTCGGTAAGAAACTGATCTATTATTTACCGACTGTGGCTTAGTGTTAATCTTATTCCAACATCGAACGTAAGCAACATACACGGTGACATTGTCGCGGTTAGGATGGTTACGTAGATCTTATCCTATGGTTGAATAAAAAATATTCGCACTGTCATAATATCAGAATATCAATCCTACAAGTATTTGCAAAAATAATCATATTAATAATGTCTCTGTATAAAATATGCCCACCCTAATAAATGAATAAACGACGGCGTATACATTTGTAGGTAAGTTCGTTGACCGCCACTCTCTATCTCTTTCGCACGTCGCCACTCTCTATCGCTGTCGCACGCGAAACGTGCGGCGGCAAATGTTTACCGCGCGGTCAATCAATGAACAGCTGATAGATAATGTTACAAACATTATCAGTAGGGTGAGTTAGTTGCGTAATTTATTAGGACTTTTATTTTTTTTATCTTTTTTTACTTTTTTTACCGAATTATTTTTAAATACTTTTTGAGTGTTCTCATAGCAATAGATGGACTATCTAAATACATTTCTGGCAAAATTAAAAAAGGAAAAAAATAAAAAAAATACTTCCAAATAACATTACCTAGTAGTCACATTGCATGTACCGAACACCCTGGAAACCTAATCCTAACCGCCACTTGATAAAGGCCGGATCCGCGCCTATTCAGAAGAATAGACCATAAAAATATGTATATATTTTTCCTTCCGGGCAAAGTCGGTTTGGCTAGTTGTATATTATATAATTAATGTATACACGCTTCGCTAAAATTACTATTACATTGACGCACTAATTGAAATTATAAAAAATAACAGACCTACGCATACGTCACGAATAAACCCAGAACAATTCTAAGAAAACAATCTTCCTTGTGGAGAAAAAAATTTACATAAAAAGTTCCATGCTATGATGTTGTTTCCATGGTAATTACGTCAGGGCTCACTTACACTTCTTTAAGCGTTGATTGTATCGCTCTTGACATACTACATATCTGATACTAGTATTTGCCCGCAACTTTGTACGTGTAAAATTAGATGAATTTTTTTAGCGTGATGATATAAAGCCTATATAGCCTTCCTCGATAAATGGGCTATCTAACACTGAAAGAATTTTTCAAATTGGACCAGTAGTTCCTGAGATTAGCGCGTTCAAGTAAGCAAACTATCAAACAAACTCTTCAGCTTTATATATTGGTGTAGATAAGGTAACATAAAAATAATATTTTCAAATGCAAACGGCAACAAGACACGAACATTTTATTTAACATTTTTCTTGCAAGCAAGAATTTTTTTTTTTAATTTTTTTGTCTGTCTGAAATTAAAAAAATACTGACTCCAACGCACACGAAGTCATGGGGAACTGCTAGTCTAGTATGTAATTAGAGCAATATATTCACAAAAAAAGTAGTTTCGTAAAAGTTATATTTTTTTGAATATAGATTAAAATGTTAAATCCACTTTCTCCGAGCTTCTATTTTCTAATCAAATATTTAGAATGTTGTTTAGATTGATATCCTTTTCCTCGTTGGACGATATATTTTATCTATTTCATTTTTTTTATGATATTGTTTTCGTATTTAGTTAACTCATAATATTTACTAAATATTCTTGTTTAACTAGAAAATGACACCCGTGCCTGTTTTTTTTTTTTTTTTTTAGTGGTTTCTTCACAAGCTTATTATACTGCATATTTTTTGGGTAACTTTGTTTTGTTTTAATAATCTGTAATTTTTAAATCAATGTTATCATTTACTAATCATATGTTGCTGTAGAGACAGTTTTGGAAAGAAATATTTTTTTTTTATTTCCCAATGAAGTCAACACTATTAGTAAATTTTCCAATAGATAATAATTGTAATTAGCCTTTTTCTAAATTTATATAAAATTCTAGGAATACATAAATCGGTCAAATAACTTCCAACTAATCTTGTGCAAGTTACCTTATTTTCAACTCACTGCTTTTTCAATGCAACAACTAATAAATGGGTCACCCATGTATCATTCGGAGGCGGCAAGAACCGCTTAACCTAGCAACGGACTCAAATGCCGGTCACTGATTAACCTACGACCTCCTCTTAAGGTGTCCCTAGTTTTCTTTAAAAAAATTCTTAAAATATGGTTGTCCTTTACATTGTATCAACAGCGGTACAAAATAACAAAATTATTTTATACCTTTAAAATAATTTTGTAATACTTTTCTGTTTGTCTAAGAAAATGTCGTGGCTCCCAGAAACTGTTTAAGAGCTAAGCTACGAAGAGTTCTGAATTATGCAAAGGTTAAAGGTAAAACGCCAACTTACGAGAGACGCCGTAATATTTGATACCATTTATCGCTATACGACTATTTAAAGTATAATATTAAGACGGAATAGAATAGAATATTTTTTTTAAAAAATATAATAAAAGAAAAGCGAAAGCAATCATATTCTCATCCAGATGAAAAAAAAAATCCTGCTCAATTTATTTTTTCGTATACTCTTTGTTTACAGGACTGTACTGTTTTTCAGGATTTTTAATTCAGGTAGTTGTAACATTAAAAACATTTATATTAATAAAATTATTCTACGGTGTTGAGAAAATAAAAATTTACGAATGATTACAAGGTTCAACTTACAATATTATAAGTATTAAAATACTAATAAATTATTTAAAATTTACTTTAATAAATTATTTAAAATTATTAATAACAAGTTTAATAATCTGTATACATAAAAGTGAAAGGTCACCTATTGTGTAATCTCGAAAACCGCGGCACGTAAAAAGATGAAATTTGGCAAGGAGTTAGTTTATAGTTAATGGAAATCCGGTAAGAACAAAATTTTCGGTAGGCTCATATTAAGGAGTTCTAAGAGCTCTCGCAAGTTGAATTTTACGCGGATGAAGTGGCGTGAAGTGATTTTATAATTTTTTAGTTTTAAGATCTTTTTTTAGTTTTAAGAAAATTTTTAATCAAAATTTAGTTTAGCAGTAAACAAGCCTCTCTTTCGCAAGAGATCAGAAGGGACTGACTACAAATAAAAAGCACATCGATTTCGTTAAAGTAGGTTCGAATATGAAGTCGAGAATCAAGCCGGTCTCCATCTTAGATACTGCACCCGATTGGGCTCCTTTGATGGATATTTGAGATATATTACAACATCCCAGAGGATGTTGTTGTTTCATCATCCAGGCCGGACATATTCCTTTACTCAAAGACACTAAAGCGAGTAGTATTTGTAGAGGTTACAGTTCCATGGGAGGCCAACATTACTAAAGACCATCTGATAAAGAATCGTCAAAATTGGTTCATAATTGGTACAAAAATATAAAATAAAAACACACTCAAATTGAGGACCTCCTTTTTTGAATTCGATTAAAAATATGTGCAGTGTCATTTTTTTGGTAACAGTGTTCCTAGTGTGTAGTTCGCATTACAAAAATTTTCCCATCATATTCGCGAATTTATACAAAATACTTAATTAATTCCCTCATAGCTAAAGTAAGAATAGCTTTATACATATATACAAAAAAATATGTATTTTATTTATTAAATACATTTTTAAATATTGTTAATTTATTTACTGTTTGATACCCATTTTTTTATCACTTTTTACCCCATGACTGACCCTTTGACGCAGCGGGCAGTGAACCGGCATTCCGCTTCGGGGGTCGTAGGTTCGATTCCCACCTCGAATCTGGGTGTATTATCTAGATGTATGTATTTATATATTTGTAAAAAAAATATTTGTGTGTAACAGGCGTCTCTTAACTACGTTACGTTACAGGCATTACGTTGTCTACCTTAGGAACAGACGTCCGCGTGTCATATAGTCCTGTATATATTTATTTATTTATTATAACCCAACTTTGCAAGCCAAGTTAAGTGTCTTGACGTCACAAAAAGTATTGGACCTTATCGCCCGGCGGTACAGTGATGTCCGAATGGTTTATAATTATTTTTAGTTTCGGCCCGTTTATTTGGGTCATATACGGACGTATATCGCATGTTCAATGCCGTCGCATTTGAACCAAGGTTAGAAGAGACGTATTTCTCAATACCACATTATGTTATGAATATAGAGAAAGTTAGCAACTTTTTTTAAACGACTTTAAAAAAGGAGGGGGTTCTCAATTCGACTGTTTTTATTTTTGCATTCACGAGAATGTTATGCTATTTCTCCGCCATTCCTAAGCCAAAAAATTACGATTCTGTTTTTGTTTGGTAGACCTTACTTTAGAGGTAGTCCCACATAAATTTTATCGAAATCGGTAGTTCTTTTAAGAAATTAGCAAAACTCTATAAAGTTATCATCGTCTACTTTCGACTAAAAATTTAAAAACAAATTCTTTAAAATTTCAACACATAATTTTTTTTCTACTTTTTAGTTCCTTGGTATTTTTGACGGCGATTTTTGTTTTGTTTAAACATTAGTTATGATATTTAAAAATAAGTGAGTTTTGATGGCAATCAATGTTTTATACGATCACGCCTGATACGAAAGTGACAGAAGACGCAGGTTCGAAAATTAAGTTGACGAAAGTTATTCTTTTTAATTTCATCTAAAATAAAAGTTAAGTATATTTCAAAGAAAATACTACAATTTGAGGTCATTCCAGCATTTGCTGGCTGCAAATCTGAAACTCCCTCTAAAAGAAACAGTTTTGTGTTGTGGAACAGATAGTTGATTTGCTGTTGATCTTCGACAGTGTTTATGTTCTCGGGACCATTTAAGTTTAGTGAAAAGGTAATCTATGTGTAATCTTTACATAGTATAAAACAAATCCGCTTTCCGATCTTGTATGCTTAGATCTTCTAAACTACGCCACGGAATTAAATGCGGTTTTCATCAATAAAAAAAGGAATTCAAGAGGAAGGTTTGAATTTATATTACATGCATGTCCACATTGCAATTGTGCGAAGCAGGGGCGAGTGGCGCTAGAATAGTACAAATTAATAATAGGCAGTAGAATAAGTTATTAGGTTAATGGTCCAATAATGTATTACATTTCTTATGTAATCTACTAAGCGCGGTTCAATAAACCAGACAATTACAAGTGTCATTAATAAAATTATATCTTTTCGGAATTGCCTATGACTATCGAGGCAAATGTATAAACTTATTCTTGTTAAAATAGAGTTAAGGTATAGTATAATAATATAAGGTATAATAAATAATGCAGCCGGAATTTAATTACCATTATTTGTAAAGTAACTAACTAGCGGCTCGCCCCGGCTTCGCCCGGGTTTTGCATTACCGCAGTTGTCATACGGATCCCTAACTTTCTAGTAAGTGTTCTATAGCCTATGTTCATCGGGGATAAAGAAGAATTGTAACGGTGAAAGAACTTACCAAATCGGTCCAGTAGTTTCAGAGCCTATTCAAGGCAAAAAAAAAACAATCAAATGTTTCCTCTTTATAATATTAGATAGACTAAACTTTCCTCGTTTCCTGTTTATGATATTATTAGACTAGAAATAGTGATAACAAAAAAATTCCCGACTGAGTTTGTTGCGGGCTCTACTCAGGGCAGGGCGCGTTGGAACCCTTGTAAACTTAGATTTTAAATCATACTGTTTATTACCAAATGGTCTAGCAAAAAAAAAGGTCACAAATGTTTTATTCAAATAGACTTAATTATTATATAATAATGATTAAAAAATAAATTAATATAATAACAATAATTATGCACATGACGGTCATGTGTACTGTTAAGTCTATTTGAATAAAACATTTGTGACCTTTTTTTTTTGCTTTTTAAGCAAATGCTCTCTCTGTAGTTGTAAGTTCTCTGTGCTATTTAACTGAATTTTATTCAGAACTAATGCATATTGTCGTGAGATAGTATCCTTAAAGGCTAGAAGACTTGAAGTTTAATTTAAAAGTATTGTTTTCCTGTGAGTATTGGAATGGATCAGCCGGTGAAAAAATGGGGGCGCTAAAAAAATATTTATTCTTAAAGTGGGCAGTAGACAAAATAAGTTTGGGAACCACTGATTTAAATGAAGCTATGTCTGGCTCCGACATAAGGCTTATTATACAGTCGAAGCCTATATTAAAGATAAAACTGCTTGGAGTTGAGTTGCTCCAGCTTTTTACTTGATAGTAAACATGCAATAATTTGAAAAACTCATTTCTGTAAGATTTATTTTTAAAAGAGTAGCTAGCGAGTTTCTTGCTGATTCTTCTCGTGGCTCGACTCTTCCGAATCAGTGGCAGCTTTTTAAATATTTGACGATTCAAAGGAACTTCTAAAAGTCTACTTGACTGAAATATCTTCTGATTTGATTAACGATTATTCTATCTACAGAACATTATTAATTGAAATATAGACTTTCAAGGATTGCAATTTTGTTATTACAGCAAATCTTCTTCGAGATCGCTACGTCTCACTACAACGGCGAGGTGCTCTCGCTGCGTCCAAGATTATGATGAAGAAAAAGAGGAAGCTCAAGAGTTACTTCAAACCTGGACACAAGGTGACCGACCAAGATGTCACGAAATTCATCAAGAAAGTCTCCGAGAAAAAGTAAATTCGCAGGTTATTGCAGAAATTAAAGAAGTCTATTTTAAAATTGATTTTTATTTTATTATATAATTTGTCAAAATTCTTCTCTATATTTAAAGTTACATGATTTTTTTTTCCTCAAACATGCGCGGAAATAGTGATATTACATTCGATAAAGGAATACGCGAAGTTTGCCATATTCGAATACCCAGATTTAAAAAAAAAACGCGCTTGCCAAGTTGTCTGAAATTTCATTATTGCCGCCTTTTTCAAATGTCGAACTTAAAACGCTCCTGCAATGTATGAAATTTCATTATCGTGGTGTTTTTAAAATTTGAACAGGTGACACAAATTATCTCCAAAAAAATTGATTCAGAAAATGCCGGCACCATTTCACTATATTTATAGCCTAGACTCTAGAGGTGAAATAAAAAAATAATAGTAAAAATGAGCAAGTTCGTTTTTCTATTATTTTTTTATTTTACCTTTTGTCTGTGTTACCCTTTACCTATGAAAACGAAACAAACATAATATAACTTATAATATTAATTACATTATAGATAATTTTCCTATAGAATTTTGATTTATTTCCTTGCATTTTTTGAAAAAAAAGCACTATGTCAGTATGTGTAACCTCGATAGAAACAATAATTATCTAACTCGTATTTTTAAAGTCCACGCCTACGGTTCAGACTTCAAACTCTACACGTCTGGCAATTGGTCGTTTGACATACATTATTAAATAGTAGTAGGTGACTATTTTTTTATCCGCATAAAATTGTAATTGCATTAATTATAACTATAATATTTAGTTATAATTAATGCAATTACAACTACTAATGCAATTACATACTAGCTGTTTCCCGCGACATCGTCCGCTTAAACTTGCGAGAGCGTCCAGGTCCTCAGACCTCCTTAATCTGGTTCTATTGAAACATCCGTCCTTAGCGGATGACTACTGAGTATAAACTGCCTTCCTGCCAAATTTTATCTTTATACGTCCCGCAGTTTTGGAGATTTCGTGATAGATGACCATCCGCTTTTATATATGTATATAGAATATAAATATCTATATATATAATAAATAATCCCAGTTTCCGTTCCTCACGGCACGACGCGTAAAACGGCTGGACCGATTTCGCTAATTAATTTTTTGTTGTGTTTGTTATTGTCAGGAAAAGGTTCTTATGAGAGAAAAAATAAAGAAAATTGCGCGGAAATTTAGAAAATTTAAGAATACTTTACCATCATATTGAATTATTTCTAATGTAACGTTATGGCGTTTGACATAATATTGACAAAATGCGTGCTGCAAATATCGTCAAAGAGGATTATAGGAAAGAGAACGGAAATGGGAATGGGAATAATATTATAGGATAATAGAATGTAGTAAATGGTTCACAACGTTCGGGGAAGACAACGTCTGCCGGGACCGCTTATGTTATGTAATAAACCAAAACAACGCTATATTACATTTAATAAACATGCAACTTATTCAGCTTTGCGTTACTGGTAAAATTTTAAAGGATAATCGAAGTGGCTTGAAAAGTCTAATAATCCGTTTACACTTTATATTCCGAGATTTAATACATAAAATTTTACGGAATACGAATTTTCTCTATGAACTAAATAAAATGGCCAAGAGCGTGTCAAGACACGCTTATTTAGAAGGGTTCCGTATCTGATACGCTATAGACGTATTTGTTAAATAACTTCAAAAGTTGTCCATGGAAACTTGGAAAATTTAAATTCCTACGTCTAATAGTTTGGAAATGCTAGAGGGAGACCACCTTAAGGGCAGACACACGGACGGACAGAGCGAAATTATAAGGGTTCCTAGTAGTACTACGGAACCATAAAAAAGGTGGTGGATTCTAATAAAAATTTCGAGTAATATTCAGTGAGGTTTCATAGCGATCACACGAGTGGACACTTTTTTTTTAATTTTTCTTTCATATTTTTTCTATAAGTTACGTCTGGTCGCCGCCTCAACGTCTGCTCCTTTGCCTCTAATCGTTGGAAGCCAGGAGGATTGTTAATAAAAAAAAACTAAGAAGCGAACTTTGCCCTCAGCAAATCGCTCTTTTATTAGCACATTCATTGTGACAGCTCATCGCCATACACAAAGTTTCCGCCGATAGCGACAAGGTCGCAGCGAATTCAAAATCTCTTTGTTAATAACACCTATGTGTCATTATAGGAAAACGCAATTAAATTTTCAACATCTACGACTATCGTATAGAATAGACATTGTCCTTCGGTTTTCTCGAATCGATACGACTTAGGACCTTTAATGAATAGCATACTTTTTTGTTAAACGCCGACAACGTATGTATGTATCTAAGAACTTTGTGGTAGTGTAGCTGTCTATGCAAGCCGTTAATCACGTAAAATGAGCTAAACCATCTGAGGCTCTAGCACGAACATTTTAAACCGTTCGAGTCGAAGATTCCATTTGAAAATATTTGTGCTAGGCCCGTCTTAGTGTCAGCACGGGTTGCATTAACATTGTTTAAAAGCGTGACACAATAAAAACTTGCATCCTGATAAAGACGACTTCGAACGGTTCCAAACGTTTGTGCTTACGCCTCAGTTCCTTTATAAAAAAAAAAAGAAAGTCCCATAGCGTTTTGTATGTAAATAACTAGTAGAGATCGCAGACTGGTCGAGATTCGCCCACAAACCTTTTTGCGTTCAAAGACATATATAGTACTATTCACAGAAAAATAAAATTTGACAATTAATTTAACATACAGTTACGTTTCGACGTCACCAAATACATATTGTATACGTATTTGGTGACGTCACCAAATACTATTTACACAATAGTGTAAATCGTTTTGCATTGGTGTGCGTGTGGTTTTATTTTATAAAAATAATTCAGTATATTCATAATCCATATTGTACAAAAAGATATTGGAATTTGCACACCTTCCTCTATATGAACTACAAGTGTGCCAAATTTCATACTCATCCGTCGAAATTTTCATAAAATGGTACCTAAAATTTTCGCTTCACATAATGTATAAATAAAAGTGTAAGGTCCCCAAACAAAAAAATCTCGAAAACCGCAGGACGAGTAAAGTTTAATTTTACACGGACAAAGTCGCGGGACAGCTAGTAAATGGGTACATTTGTTCTTTTTTTTTACGGTCGCTAATGCCGGAGCCAGACATAGCTTCATTTGAATGATCATGTACAGTGGTCGGGTAGTTTGTGTAGCTGTGCAAAGTTTTGTAGTACTTTGAAGTTCTTCAAGGTCAAACATTTGTAAACACTTTGAGCTATGTCTGGCTCTGGCATAATTTGTATCGGTTCGCAAATGGCCCGGTCGTTAAAAAATCAACCATCAAAACAAACTACAAGTATTAAGTATAAACCAAATTGACTCACCTTAAACAATATCACCATGAGGGCTATGGATATTAAGAGAAAAGAAAATTGCTTTATGAACCATGCCAACCAGTGCAGCCACGACGGAAGACCCATTATAATCATTGTTTCCTGCAAAAAAGTATAGAGCTTTAGCATATATGTGAGTACAGCAATCCCCTTATAACACGGTGCTCTTATAACGCATTAATATTATTCTAAAAAGTAAAAGCGCGTTGTTCGAGAATAATCCTACAACGCGTTTTCCTATAATGTTCAATCAACCTATCGTGTTACAAGGGGGAGTACAGTACATATGACATGAGCAATTATAGGCATTAATGCAAAAATAACTACAATGAAATGACAGACAGATAGAGAAAAATATTTTAACTTGCGTTTTTGCTACAGATACCTATAGGTATTAGCTAGGTAGCGCCATGTTTTCACTCCTTTCGCTCTGCAGCCGAGTAATAATGACGACAAATTTTGAAAAAAAGTTTATAATGCTCTCAAGTATGTATTACTGACAAAAAAATTAATATTTCAGCGGAAATTAACGTTTTTATAGCAAAAAAAACATTATAAATTTAAGGATACAATTTCCCTCCAAACCGCTTGACGTTGTTATGACGTCACCTTATGTTAACATTGCGTTCCACTAAGCGTCACCTCGAACGTTTTCGCCGCGACGCATCGACAAATGTCGAACATCTGAATGAGCTCTTTAAAACATTGCGGTCGCTTCTGGGAACGAACTTATAAGATACGGTAACGTCATAAGCTTTACTGGGTATTATATCGATCACGGCGGATTGTTGTATTTTGTAGTTTCCGGTTTTGTTAATCCTTATTAATCTCGCTCGCAATATGATAATAAATACGCTTGTTAAGCTTTATGCATCTTATTTTATCAGTTAAATATATAAATTTAATGATTTCTGATTATTTTCGTCTTGCCTATTGTGTTCGGGCGGCCGGGTACCAGTTCCTCTTTCGAACATAAGATCGGCGTGAACTGGCGGCAAGGCTGTCACGTCAAGGGATGGTATTGCTGTCGCGTTTTCTTCGATTTGTGAGCGTTCCCAGTGGCCTAAGCCCTGATTGAAAGGCGGGCAAATCCGCGAGCCTTGAGGAGATGCAAACGTTCATGGGTGTCGGTGGACACTTACCGTCTCGTCTCGTTTGCCTTTTGTAACATAAAAAGGTATCGAATACATTGTCATATGCAGTTAGTTAAAAAAATCGGAACTAAGACGAATTAAATCCGACTTGCTGTACTGATCGAGCAGCGGTCGGCAATAGTTGTATGAAAATCCATATCTGTCGTGTTTAGCGGCCAAATAAATTACTAGGTAAAATCATATCTGTCTTGTAATTTCCCATGTATTTGATGATGTATAAGCGTAAATGTGACAATCATATGTTATATTATATTTTTCTCAAACATGCTTGGAAATGTGAGCATTATTTTGACAACCTTCTTTGAGATAAATCGAAGTTGGTGTACTGGTCGAGCAGCGACCTAGACCAGTTTAAAAATGGAACGATCTTCTACTCCACAACATGGCGACCAAAGAGGTAACTTATCAAAGGTTTAATTTAAATTTCGAACTGGCTTGGACATAGAAAGCAGTTTAGTGAAAAAAATACACTTCGGCGCGTAAAAAAACTATTGTTATTAGTTGTTCGTCAACGTCAACGTCATCATTGGTTTTAAATACTTCAAATAAAAGTTCTGAATTGTACTACTTATTTTAATTTCCACGCATTATTTGAGAAAAGTACTATACAAGCCTTGGCCGCAACTAGGCATTGATGGACTTACGTATGTGTGGCTCGGCTTCACCTCGGACTACATTCACACGTTCGTCTTTTGCGCACCGCTGCAGTAATGTACTATAACATCTTCGAAACAAACCTTTAGTTGCATTTCTTTCTCTGCAGTGACGACACGAACCGTGTTAACGAATGTGTAAGCAAAACACATCATAATGATCATGGAGATAAACCTTTCCATCGCCACTAATATGTCATCTTGTCTATACGCCAGTTGAGGCAAGCGTTGGAGGTATACTTTCGTGTTAACAGATTTTCCAGTCTTTTCTTTTATAATTGTTTGGGACACAGCGTGTTGAACCGCCAAAAACATTTCAGGCGAATAACCTATAATGCACCTTATGTTTAAGAAAAGTAATTATACAAATGTAAAAAAAAAATTAAAAAACTGTAGTCCTTTAACGGACGATAATTTTACGTGATAACGACAAACGCTTAGGTCAATGGTGCCTCTCCATCGCTTATTCCGCGCTCTAGCTTGCACGCTCGGCTCAGGCGGAACGCGATACTTTTTCGTGCGTGCAGCCGAGGTTCATCAATTTATAAATCGGTATCGCGTCAAAAAGAATAAAATGCTATATATCTTTTTATATCATTAAAAAATATATAGTGTAGTCACACATTCAATTTATATACGACTAAGAACATAATTTGCGATTTTACTTTTAACAAATTTTTTGTTATTGTATCACAAAAACATAAAGTACTTCATAATTACAGCATATTAGATCCATACCAATATTATTGTGCAATATGTGCCAATGCACAATGTTTGTCCAACTGAGGCTAAGTGCGTCAATAACAAAAGCCAATAGTGGCACTCTGGATGTCCCAACAGAAGTTGAAACTTTTTTGAGGAGGTCGTGGGCTAATCAGTGGTCGGCATTTGAGTCGATCGCTAAGTTAAGTTGCTCTGGCTGCGACCGGG
>JANCMC010000468.1:0-18561 GCA_024363005.1 Charaxes varanes
GTCAGCATGCGAATACTTCTTTATATACTAAATATAATGTCCTGCGATATTTTATATTCTGAAAAAAAAAACATAAATCAACCTCAAAGGAGTCTTATTTTTTAATTAAAAAAAAACAGTCTATGTTCTGTATGGTTCTAAAACAACAATATTGATAGAACTAAAAATTTATATATACTATATTAAAATCAGAGAGGGTATAAATATCAGATGACATGATTTTCAAATTAAATAGTTTCGACCTAGATGTTATATAATCTGTGTAAAGCCACATCAGCTATCAGGAATGTATGCCTTAGCACTGTCGCTTCCAAGTGCCTCTTGACTTTTATTGAAATCAGGTTACGTTAGGGCATGCAAATCCAAACGAACAGCAGCTCCATAAAAAATTGGAGACAAAAGACCTAAAAAAGAAGGGGCTGTCACATTATACTGTGATCCCCCCTATAACATGGTATATTTATTCTGAATAATTGGAGAACGCGTTATAGGATTATTCTTATACAACGCTCTTTCACGACCCCGAATACGCATAATATAATGTACATATATATTATCATATTACATGTTATAGAATAATATTAATGCCTTATAAAATTACCGTGTTTTAGGGCGAATTAGAGTACTTCAAAGAACATCATTGAAGCCAGTGGCATTTCAAATTAAAATAGATTCAAAATTTTGAAACTAGTAATAAAAAAATTACAAAAATAAAATACCTGTATACTTTTTGGATGTGTGAATATTATTAATTTTTTTATTTATTTATTTATTAAGTACTTCCAAGTTTTACCGAAATATCTCATAGATTTTGACGAGAACATTCTAAAAGCGCAAAAAGTTTGAGTAGACTTATGTTTGCGAAGAATTATATTAAAGTATCACTTAAGTAACCATTGAACTAGATCCATTCAAAATCTTTGTAAGCAAATTCTCTTATAATACTTGGGTAAATTTCAATTTGAGTGACACCCTAATTCTGTGAGATCGCTTAATATTCTAATTTATTCTATTTACTCTAGTCAATATTGATCCAACGTTGAAATGATCTACAGTATTGAATAATCATAAATTCCGAAAATAATTTCACTAATAGTATAATAAAAAAAAATGTAAAATAAATAAAACGATGTCAAAAAAATATGTGCAATAAGTTATTGTTGCACATTTTTTTTTTTGCACGCGAATTAGATTTCATGATTCTATGAAGTATGAAATCTAATTCGCGTTCATAGAATGGCGAAATTTTGGCACCTCAGCAGTTTTTTGTTTGCAACTACCGTAACAATATTAAACCAACAGTATTCAATTATTTAAATAAACAAATAAATATAACTGTACTAAACTCTTTAAATACTACTATAAGTGCTATAATTATAAGATGTCCAATTTTATAGACGAAATAACTTGAGGCTGCCAACCCTTTCATCAAGGCCAGTAGGGTTGTGGTTTAAAGCAGATAACTTATGGCTTTTTAAAGTTTTGTCTCTTCCATAGTTTTAGGAAATCTTCTTGTATCTTGGCGTTATCCCGGTCTAGTACCAGAGTCTGGTTAAATTGCAGAGGACGTGGTTGTGGTACGAGTTCCGATGACAAACTACCATCTGACGACATATCCAAATCTCCACAATTTCACGGCTGATACCACTGTGTCATTAATCGGAACCCACTGCTTTACGAGCCATCCGAAATACGGAGGATATCGGATATTTGAAAACCAGTGTTAGAATGCCCCATCCACATTTCATCCGCCCGCGGTAGGAACCGCTTAACATAACGGTCGACTCAAATGCCTACCATTGACAACGATACGACCTCCTCATTTTTAGGAAATCCCAATTTGCGTTTGAAACGTAACAACACCCGTGTCGAATCCTGCTTTCTCCCATCATTCCAGGTCCTATTTTTAAAGAGCAATCTTTCTCGGAATCACCATTTGATAGTGTAAACTTTTAGAGGACAATAAAATCGTTTTACTAGAGGCGTGTACCGAATTTTACGAGGTACCTACGCTAAAAACGGATGCGTTAAATAAAATAATACCGGTCAAGCGCGAGTTGATACATTCTACGATTGTTCAGTTGTTCAAACTTTAAGCCCTCATTCGAACGAGAGTTTTTTTTACCGCGCGTTAAAAAAGCGTTGAAGTAGAACATTTGAACTCCCAAGTTGGAGTTCACACTGCAGCGATTTTATAACGCGACGCTTTTTGATCGAGCAATGTTCTATTTTCAACGCGTTGTATATAAATATACGCTACATTTTTGTATCGAAGACGCTAAAAAAACGCCAACGCCGAGATTTAACGCGACGGTTTTTTAGCTCTCGTGCGAATGAGGGTTTAATAGTCTGTTAAAAGTTCTTGCGAGTTTTAAAATTGACGCGCTCCGTCACTGCAGTAATTACAACTAAACGGGACCTTTTTGTATATAAAGATAACTAGGAATTTTTTACTGAAGTTTCCCATCTAGGTAAGATTAAAAATACAGACTTAAGAGTACATGAAACACTTTATGTAGACTTTAAAAGGTCTTTCCTGTATATACTGCTGGACTACTGAGGGCCTAGCACGTACATTCTCGATATTTTTACTTACTTTTACGTTCGAAACGAAACGTCAAATGAAGGTTCGTGCTTTCATTTGCACTACTTACATGGCAGTAACGTCGAGGATTCGATAAGTGCGAGTTCTGATTTCATTCGTGCTAGCAATATTGAACAACTAAGTTGTGTAAAACAATACCATAAATGTTTTGTAAAAGTAAGTAAAACTATCGAGAATGCTCGTGCTAGGCCCTCTGAACACTGTCTACGAAAACCCTTGCGATTTTTTGAATTAATAACGAATAGAGAATCTTAAAATTGTATGGGGATTCATGTAGAAAACTCACATGTCAATGTATTGATCTTGCAAGGTCTAACATTTTTTTTATTTAGTACAATTTATATAATGAATATAGGTGAATTCATTTTCACAAATGTTTTTACGTAATTTCTTTTTAAAGGACGTTTGCGTGAAGGTTTCATGCAACCCCGAAACGCGGCTGCATATAAAAACAGAATAAAAAGCGCGTATGGAGTCCGTTCATTAACAGACCGGTGATTTATCTCAACTGCCGTTTGATTGAGCGCGGATCGGCGATTCGATTCGCGCTTTGAACTAATGAAATGTTAGGAAAAAAGATTCTTTTGTTTCGGCAGTTTTAAACTCATTCTAATGTTGCGGATACGATTTGTTTTGATAGAGGTTGTTGCGCATGTTATTTACGCTCGTATACTGTCTGTTTCCTGCGACTTCGTTCACTAAAATTAAAGCAGCGACAGCCCTAAGATCTCCTGAAACTGGCGCTATAGAAAAATTCGTTCTCAGTGGATGTCTTATTTTATTTCTGTATGAGTCGCGGTTTTCGAGATTGAGTTTTAGGTGATAAGGTGACCTATCTCTTCTGTATTTACGCATGTTTTTATGTAATTCAGGTGCCAAATAGGCATACTATCAACCTGATGTTAGACAACCATGGAAGACTATGGACTCTTTCAAATATCTGTCTGTTACTTGTTCGTTATTTTTTTTTAATGTCTTAGTGATGTACAATTTTTTAATAAAGAAAGTTATATCAAAATTTTTGAAAAACTGTACCAGAAGCGTCAAAAAATGCTCAATGTATAATGACACAAAAAAAGCAAATTAAACAAGTTGATACCTCCCTCGTAAATTGTTGTAACCCTAAATTCCCAGCTTTACAGTAGAGCGTTACAAACAACGAAATTGTAATATAACAGTCACTAATTAATATATTATTGTATACAATGATGTAATCGTCATTATTGAATATATAATTGTATAGACAAATGTGCTGTATAAAGACGATTTTATTTCAATTTATATGTTTGTAACGCTCTAAAGTTGGTAAGTTCGAGTTACTACAATTTACGTGGGAGGTATCAAAATATCTTTTGGACGTAATTACGAGACATTAGCTTACCGAAAACGTAGTACGTAACTTATACATACATAAACACACACACACACACACACATACATATATATATCAAAATATTGTCCCAATAATCCGAGAGCTGCTATCGCACAAGTTGTGTCCGTACGCAAATAATACGTCATTCATAGAGGTTAATACACATGTCACGGTGCGTTACACGTTCGACCACATTTTAATCTATTTTATTTTAATCTTATTTATTAGGCTTTCAACAGAACTATTACTAAATACACACAGATTTACACACAAACAATATGGGTAATGTCCTAATTACAGAAAATAACCATATTCTTGCCGAGAACAGTAGAATTACAGACAGATAGATTTACAATTACAATGTAAATTATGCAAAAAATAAAAAGGAATATAAAATTAAGGTAACCTTATAAAGACACTTAAAATATTTATTAGTATCAATAATATGTTGCATTTAAATTTAGGCTTCAGTAAAGTTACTTAATATTCACAAAACTTTGTATGAAGATTTGCTACAAGACAGACAAATGTTATTTTTAAATTTACTTAGTGAGTTTCCAAACATATCAATATTATTATTATGGATTTGGTTCTTTATAATATCTGACCAATTTAATTAGAGGTGGCGCTGCGTTTGCAATCGTTTTGGTCTGGTTTAATCTGGGTACCAATACCTTTTTCTCACATAAGATCGGCGTAAATTGGCGGCATTGCTGTCACGTCAAATGTCAGTCTTTTACACGTTCAGGTGTATGTGAAAAGCTAAAATAACAGCTCAATAATATTTTCGTTTGACCTTTACTAAGTCCGTATTGTGTAATGTACTTTAATGCTTTAGCAATATATTTAATAGTGATCTATCTGTATTGGCAATAGTTACATGACTATTACAGTTAATATATATTATTTAAAAAAAAACTGAAACAGTCTTTTGACACATAGTATTCACTAACAATTTTTCACTTCACAAAGGCAATTTAAATTAACCATCAAAGTTTTCTTTGAATTTCAATGTCTAAGTGTGCTGAAATCTAAAGGAGGATTCTAAGAGGGATTGCAGGGTCTTTACTAACAATACAACTCTCGCTAATTTAAAATTATAATAAGAAAAATAAGTAATAGCAGTTAGAATAGAATGCACATGCTTCAGTGCTCTTGTATTGCGAAAGGAAGAAAGCTATTTTGCTCAAAGAGTGCGCGTCTGAACTTCGTTCGCAGCGGCAAAAGAGAACAATTTGTATGGGTAATGATCTATGTTTATTCGTTACGTTAAAACAGTTTACTTTAAATGTTAGGGTTATTTTCAAAATTTTCATACATATTTGTGCATCATGCACCGTGTCGTAACTACTTATCAAGTAGGTGTATTCACTAGGTTGGATAATAGGTGATGACAAAATTTTGACTTGCTATGGAAAGGTCCAGTTGTGGGATAAAAAGGTCTGGATGATATTGATGATGATGATGATGGTGGTGGTGATGATGGTAGCGGTGGTGGTGATGATGATGGTGGTGGTGATGGTGATGGAAACCTGGATACCTCAACGGTGAGACGGACAGAGATCCATATGCTAGGACAAGCGCCTGCTTAGGCTATCTTCGTAACCACTCTTAATATAAGATTTAAAAAATATCCCTCTAAGTCTCCTTGCTAATATTATAAATGTGACTCTGTCTGTTATATTTTCACGCCTAAACCTCTGTACCAATTTTGATGAATTTCGGTATAGAGATAGATTGGTCCTTGGGGAAGGGTATAGGCTATTATTTGTCGCGAAAATGTTTTTCTGAAATGAGTTGAAAGTCTGTTTGAAAGTCGAAGAAAACAACGCGGCTGTCGTCGCGGAAGTTGTGGGTTAAAGCTACTAATTAATATTCATATACGAAATTAAATATTCATTATATAAGAAAACTAATTTCATAAAATTGTATTATTAAAATGATTTTATATGTGAACAACTTGAACTGGTTATTAAAGTAACCAGTTTAGACCAAAATCTTTCGGATTAAATTCACCATTTATAATATTTATCAATAGAAATGAATTAATAACTTGTTACCGCACTTGAAATATATATTTACGCGGCACAATTGAAATATAATTAAATAACCCTATAAAAATCTAAAATTTTTTTTAAAATCATATTAGTAGATCCGGAGGTTACTCGGAACATACAAACTCACAAACTTGACTTGCTTATAATATAATATTAGTATGAAACGCTGTTTCCCGCGACCTCATAAAGTTAGACATGCAAGAGCTTTTACCCCCTTAATATAGTTTTATATAGATAGATAAAAAAATTGTGTTCACATTTTTCGAGTGTGGTACACACCGAAACACAATTTCCAACGGTATTTTTACTCTGTGGCTCCTTTCAGGGCTAAAGATACGTTATCTGGCTTTATTGGACAGGACTTTATTGATCGCTGATAAGGCCACACTTTCTAAAGAACTGATTTTTATTTAATTTTTGTACGGTTTATGGACTGCGGCTATCGGATTTATGGGTTTATGTGACGTTACACGCCGTTCGATGTTCCAAATTTTGTTTTTAATAATAATAATAATAAATATGTGACACACGGACGTCTGTTCCTAAGGTGGACAACTTAATGAATGCGCTATATATAACACCCACATCTTCTTCCTAGCGTTATCCCGGTCTAGGAGTACCAGGGTCCGCTTAGATTGCAGAGGATTTGGCTGTGGGGCGAGTTAAGATGACCGATTGCCATCTGAAGTCATTTATTGTAAGTCCCGCGGTTTTATTAGGTTCTAAAAGTTGTATTATACTTTTTTGCAAGAGAGGCAAGGAGTAAGCGTAGGGTGGAGATGCCTTCTTAAATATGATTTATATGTAAACATCTCTATGCTCTTTGTCATTGTAACCAGACAATAATGCAGGAAATACTGTCGTTAAAAGTATTTGGTTACTGTAAGCGGAGACATAATAAATGTTTTTCTTTCATATGCGTCATATAAAAATCAGTCTTTGCCTATTATACTCTCATCATTAAAAACAGTTGGTTGTTACATGCAATGTCGTAGAAAATATATTACACTGTATATAGATTTTAAAAAGGTGTAATTACACAATTTGAATAAAATTACCTGTAGAACAAAGTAGAATACTTTGAGATATTCCTTCTGATGTGGGCTACCTGCCCATGTTTCCACAAGGTGTCCTGCCTGATTCAACAATGGCAATACTTCTTGTATTTTTTTGTCTATTAAAAGTAACTGAAAGAAACATTTAAACATTGTAATAATAAAAGAGATAACTATGAAATAGGAATTCTATACAACATAGTCAGCAAATTGTAGCTCCCGACCTTTCTCTTTATGACATACAATTTTTTTGTAAATGCCAATGTAATTCTTATAAGAGCATTCATAATATCCAAATAAGTATTTTACAAGTGTGGCCCGCCAACATCTAATTTATTAACAATATAGCCTGCCTCCCTCTCATTATTTAACAATGTGACATTTGCCTGTCAAAAGGTTGTTGACCTATACTATACAGGAAAAGGATCAATCCATACGTACCATAACTCTACTGAGCAGGAATAGGACTCTTGTGTAGGCTGCATTAGAAATTTGCGCATAGTCTACACCAACTCCCAGTAGACTACTGGCTACTTCATATTCTCTCTGTGTTGCATGAATTTGCTAAAAATAAGAAAACAGTTTAAAAAAAACATCATTCATCATCATAATGACCAATTATAAATGATTATATATATTATACATGGTTATCCAAATTGTACATGAAATTATATACTACTAGCTATACTGTAACTTTGTCTATGTAAAATTGCGAGGGCCCTCAGACCTCTCGCCCCATCAAAATTTCCTTTCTTAGGAGATGTCTACTAACTATTAACTACCTCCTAGAAAAATTTCATCCTTGTACATCTAGCAGATTTTAAGATTTTGTATTAAGTGGTCACTTTTATATATATAGATAAAAGATTAATACATATATTGGTCATAGTACATAATAATGAAATATGTTACTGTAGTATTGACCACAAAACCACAAAAAGTAGTACTAATACTCGATAGATCAATAGCAGCAAGATAGCCTTGAATCCGTAAGGTACTCAGTTTTATACCAGACTGGTCCGCCGCGGCTACTACAAACACAAGCTTTTAAAAAAAAACTTTACTGAAGCGATAAAAAAATCATAATCATTTATTAAGAGCTTTTTTTTTATTTTATGTATGATTGTACACTAGCTCTTTCCCATGACTTTGTCTACGTAAAGTTAGGTAAAAAAAGATTAAATTTTAGTGTTATTGTATATAACCTATAGCCTTCCTTGATAAATGGGATATCTAATACTGAAAGACTTTTTCAAATCGAACCAGTAGTTCCTGAGATTAGCACGTTCAAACAAACTAACAAACTCTTCAGCTTTATATACACATATCTACATTGTAATAGTGTGAAGCCGGGACGAGTCGCCAGTATTAATATAAGCGAGGACGGTTTGTCAGTCTGTGCGTCAACTACTCTGCACACAAATTGATTTATGCAAATTCGTGACTCCATGAGGGTATATAATTAAATTTCGCGCACTCACAATGGAGGCTTTCAAATAATAACGCAATCTGCGATTGGAACGAACTCGATAAAACAGGTATTGTTGTGATAAAAAAAATCATCTTATTCTTCTTTGTGTAAGATACGAATCTTTCTTAATTTTCACCAGTGTTCTTTATACGTGGTGCAAAATACTTCGTACTGCAAACTTTGTGATAAGTTTACATTTAATGTCCTAAATAAAATCACAAAGATCATTCATCTCGGAAATGAGAGGTTACAGATATTGCCATCCTCATCCCATTCTTGACCGCGCAATGTATCGTGAACATAGGGAAGCAATCGTCAACAAAATGTTGACGCGAAAAACAGATCAACGACCTGCACCCCGCTACCCCAATGACGTACTTTTAAGTTTTATTTACATTGCGGTTTAATACAAAAGTATTGAAGAAATTTCTTTCTGATTTAAAATCGCATCGGGACAGATAGTAATAATGATATTATACCGTATTAAATTAAAAAAATGGCAAAAAAATTGTACATTTCAAGAAAAAGCCGACGAAATATTTCACTACTGGGGAGTCTAGAATCATGTACTGAACCCATGGGATGCGTATCCGATACGATATCTTTTACACTCTGTATGTGTAAAATTATGTACACAAAAGGGCGAACCCAGCAGATGTGGTCCTGTCTAAATATTACATAAAAAAATATGTTTAAAACTTTCTGGATCTTTGAGATAAAAAAAATTATAAACTCAAGCGCAGTGGCCACTTATCGGAACCACTTGTGAATTTAAACCATAAAGAGGATCCACTCACCGAGACGCCATGGCGACGACGCTGGCTACAAAGTAGCTATGGATATCTGCGATTGCTAAATGAGTAGCCAGTAGTAATCGTGGCTACGCTTCTAATTTGGCGACGTCGCCAAACCGTCGGTAAGTGTGTTTCCTATCCTAAATTTTCATGTGAATTGTTCGGATACTTTGAATTGTTTCGACACATATGTCGAAGAAATAACTGACGTTAGGGGCCAGCGACACTGGAGTGGCAACCGCGCAAATGGCGGAGCGACATAGGCAAACCTCCAGCTCGATGAGGAGATGGATGCAGTTAGCTACACGAAAAGCATATGGCGTACGCATGAAGACGCCCTAGTCCAGCAGTGGACTGATACAAGCTGATGAATATTGGATAAGTATTGGTGAAGGCGCCATGGCGTCTCGGTGAGGTAGGGCTGTACTTGATCGTTTAGGGAACGCTTTAAAATGACTCACCTATGGGTAGTTGAAAACGTGCACAAATTACAAGTAAACTTAGTCGCGTGCCGCGCTTTCCTATGCTTCCTCGCCAAGTGCAAAGTGTTGTAATGATATTTGCACACCTCACATTCAAACTCGCCAGCTTCCTGTTAATATCAATACAAAATAATCTAGAAAATGAATTTCGTGATCGCAGTTGGAAGTCGTGTTGTTCAAACTCAATAATTCTATTAGTGAAAATTATCGAAAAGAAAAAAAAAAGAAATCTTAAAATTAATATCAAATCCTTTTTTTGACGATTAATGTAAATCTAGTCAAAATCCAAGTGTCATTATACATATATATGTATATATATACGTCTCATCAGAAATATCGTAACACTTCCGTTATTTGACACACATTCCTAAATATACACATTTTTCTGATGATGATAAGATTACTAGCAAACGAGCAGGCGGTTCATCAACCAAGTAACTACCGACGCCCATTGACATCTGCAACGCCTGAAGGCGCTGCCGTCCTTTCAAGATCGGTTTAAGCCCGCGAGAACTCTCACAAACCGAAAGAAACATTTTCTATACTAATATATAAATCTGAAGAGTTTGTTTGTTTGTTTGAACGCGCTAATCTCCGGTATTACTGGTACGATTTGAAAAATTCTTTCGGCGTTAGATAGTCCATTTATCGAAGAAGGCTATAGGCTATATACCATCACGCTAAGATTAATAGGAGCCGAGCACCAATGAAGAATGTTTCAAAATCGGCGGTTTTGTTCTCCTTCCGAGAGCTTCCGTTGCGTGCGCTGCGTAAACGGTTAAAGTTTCGCAAAAATCATGTATGACGGAATTGTTCCTCTTTAAAAGTTCTAAATGTCACTGAGTGATATTAGTCGTGAGATTGTAGAGATTGTGGGGATTCCGGAGATAAAGTCAGACTATATTCACTCGCCCCACCCCACAGCCGCATCCTCTGCAATTTAAGCGGACCCTGGTGGTACTAGGCCAGGATAACGCTAATTAGTGGATTTTATTTGTACCAAAAATATTCAATACGCTTCTTTCTTCCAAAAATATTATTTATACGCTTTAAATTGTATACATAGATCTGAATAAGGGACGAAACTTTGTGATTGTAATCATACATTTATTAAAAAAAATATCCTTGAATGTAATTTAGAATGGAATAGAATCTTAATCATGAATCTTTTTGTAGTGCCACCTACCGAGCTCGCCGTCATATCATAAGTCAAAATTAACTTCGTTTCGGAGTATATTAAAAACAAAACCTTTGAAAGCTCATATCAGATTTTTCGGCTGAAAATTGTATAATTGGTGTCCTATATCAGCTCACCTCTAAAAAAGGTCGCAATAAATAAAAAAATAGGCAAGGTGCGCTATCAAGCACACCTGTCGGTTTGTGACGTTTAGTTCGCCAACATGGTGGAGGCTTTTTAAGAACCACAAAATTTCGCAATTCTCGTAAATGTAGAGCAAATTGATATTTTTTGATCGAGACGTAGAGCTATCAAATTTGGGAAACACTTCCAGTTTTTATATTTTTTTTACCCTAGCGACTTTGCTTGCCTTACCTGGATCTGCTTTAATTGGAAAGCATGTGGCTATGGGGCGAGTTAAGATAACTGACTAGCGTTTGACGTCATTACCGGAACCCCCACCCCACAATCTCAGGACTAACATCACTCAGTGACGTTAATCGGAACCCCCTACTTAAACAGTTTCTATTAATATGGAAAACTACAGCCAAACAAATAACACGCGAGATCATTTTAAGATTTTCAAGATAGTCTTCACAATTTATTAACAATTCTTCGTTTCGTAATTAAACATAAAAATCGTTTTGTAATTAAACACAGACATAACAAGTCAAATGACTTACGAGTAAACTTTGTAGTCTAAAAACCTATCTTCTGATGATGGTTCGGTTTGAGAGCGAAACGTGCGGTTAAAAAAGAAATCAGTGAAGTGTTATGCTTTTGTGGTATCTTATAATCGGTCTTGTAACAATTAGGTTACAAAATTGTACAGATTTATTCTCATTTTTATTATCGGATTATTATAAATTTTTGCTTTTTACCATCTCATCCGTAAAGTCATGACAAACTTATTGTGTCAAATTCTAGAAACATTTGCTCTTAGTACCAAACCAGTGGCTCCGTGTAAACAGCACTTGAGCGCGCAATGTATCGTGAACATTGGGAAGCAATCGTCAACAAAATGTTGACTCGCAAAACAAGTCAACGACCCGCTCCTCGCTACACCTGTTACGTACTTTTAAGTTTTATTTACATTACGGTTTGATGTAAAAATAGTGTAAAAATTTGTTTCTGATTTATAATCGCATTTGGACAGATATTAATAATGGTATTCTAACAGTATTCAGTTAAAAAATTGGTAAAAAAAAATTTACATTTCAAGAAAAAGCCGACGAAAAATTTCTGTACTGCGGAGTCTAGAATCATGTACTGAACCCATGAAATGCGTATCCGGTACAATGTCTTTTACAGCCTGTATATAGGTTATGTCTAAAATCTTAATGAAATAATTTTCTTGTCAAGGTTTTGGATCACGAAACTCGCAGCAGAAATCATAATGGTTAAATTCCAACGTGCCTCTGTCAGTTAAATAAACATACAGGCAGTAACTGTTGGCATTAGCATATGGAATACGGTACGTAACATCTCACGTAACACGTATGTATTTTACGTTTTATAAATAGACGATGCTGAAAAACAACTGACCTTCTATTTAGATTTCATAGAGATGAGGCGAATTACAGGATAATAGGATCTAGTAAGTAGTAAGTAACTCAACTTTCGGACAGGACAACGTCTGCCGGGTCCGCTAGTTAGAAATAAAAAGTGGCCAGCAGCGTGTCAACACACGCCTGTACAGAATAGTTCTGTATTTAATACGAGATAAGGGTATTTCTTAAGCAAATACAATAGTTGTTTTTCGATTTCGCTGAAAATAATTTATTTCCTAATGAATTTTTAGCATGTCCTATCAATATGGAAAATTTTAAGTCTCTACGTCTAATAGTTTGTAAAACCTGGGGGGGACAACCTTGCGGGCGGACAGACGGACGTACGGACGGATGGATGGACGGACAGAGCGAAACGATAAAAGCAACAAGAATATCCACGAAGAAAAATAAATTTCTATTAAGTAATGAAAATAATATACATACATATATATTCAAAATAAAACTTTTTAAACTGGTGTAAGTAGCTCGGTCGCTAACTTAATAATCGTGACGCATACATAGTGACATTGTCTTGTACACAGTCATGCGTTTAAAAAAATAAAATAATGTATCTTTTACTCCCAGGGGGTGGATCTTCCTTTGTATGTCCGGTAGCCGGTCAGACCTACTACAGGTACGAGACCCCGGAGCACCCTAGCTGTAGCCTATTTATCAAGGATGGCTATATATCATCTCGCTAAAATTTAATCTATTTTTTTTACCTAATTTTACGCTCACATAGATATAGATATAGATATAGATATAGATATAGATATAGATATAGATATAGATATAGATATAGATATAGATATAGTGACTTACCGATGAACTGTAAGCTGATACAGGTGAAGCAAACCACCAAAGCTTGAAGTAACACTGTCATTTTGATCATCGTTTCTTACTTTTGGCTCATTTCAATTTAAACCACATTTTAATTTTTAAATAGATAGATCTATCATTCACTCTTGTACACATTTCACTATGGCATCACAAACCGGGATATTATACAAATTATACATACATATATTTACAAAGTGTATGTTTTATTTACACATAATTGTCTTGACGTATGTTACATTTTTATGATGAAGTCGTTTTTAGGCTAACGCCTTCACGTCACCTGCAACAAAAACAGTGAGTTAAAAATGTTTCTCGTGACAATCCTCAAAGACAATCCTCAATTTTAGAAAATGAGATAAAATATAAACAGAGAGTTGGGTGGATCACTTATTTATTTTTATAGGGCAAGGCGCCATCCCCGATTGTTCAGATAACGAAAACATTTACTACATATCAAAACAAACGCTTGCGATTCTCGTAGAATTTGGATGAATTCCAAAATCAGCGTGTAAAGCAGTTTACAAATATTTCAATCCGAAAGAATATTCTAAAATTTTATATCTTCACGTCATTTTCAGTTTGGAAACGTCCCTCCTGGTTGAATATTTTTGGATGAAAAGTAGCATTGGAGGAATAAATTTATTTACTTTGCGACAAAGTAACATGATTTCTTCCCACTTCATGTTTACTTTACACCAGTGTTTCCCAAAGTGGGGCACACGCCCCACAGGGTACAATTTAATAGTTAAGGGGCAATTTAAAAATAGACTCGACACGACTATCACTCTTGCGGTTATTTAAATGCAATGCCTAGATATTGGTGACAAAATTAACAAAAAAAGTAAATTAAAAAATGCTGTAAATAATTATTAGTTATAATTTCATTTGACGTTACCAAAATATCAACTTCCTCAAACTTATCTATTATATTTCTTAAGAGAACAAACAATTTTTATAAGTTAAAGATTATGTATTTTTTTATTATCCTATGCTGCCCCACTGCTAGGCAAATCCCTCCCCCCTCTCCAACCACACATTCCTATCCTTGGCTACTTGAACCTCTTCCTTGGCCTACATAGTAGTTGTCAACCACTGGTGAGAGTCCATACTGTCATAACATTGGCCCACCTTTGCGAGTCCATCCTTGCCACTTTCTCAGCTCATTCCCAGTTCAGCTTTGCTGACTTCTTCCCCACATCCATTACTTCAGACATTAACATTAAATAATTTCCTTTCAGGCTCATTCCGGACACATTCCACTATGATATGGTAAACATCCTCTATCTTACCATGAACATTTTTGGTCGTGCTAGGTCCACTACTGTCAACATAAATACAAGTCCAATTTCAACTTCTATGAGATTAAAGTTCAGGACTACCTTAGCTCATATTCGAGGCTTTCATATGAAATGGTCGATCGCACTTCACAGACATTAATATCATGAAAAAACCTTTAAATACAATTACCAAAATTGATCCTCATACACTAATTGTCAATATACTTTATCGTTTTTAAGAATAAAATATTTAACGACTTATTCAGATTAATGCAACCTTAGCGAAATTTACGGGTTGAAAATTTATCGGCGACGGATGGACAAAATTTACTGTCCGGCGTAAAACTTTTATTACCGAAATTTACATGTGTGTTTTTAAATATCCTCTTTGATTTGCGAAAGGATATTTTGTTTGTAGATCATTTAAAGATCTGTGTGTTAAAATAAGTCAATTTTCGAATTGTTCGATACGAAATCGCTCAGCACCTTAGTGAGTTTATAATTTAGAAGTTTAAGTAAAAAAATTAAATCAGAACTTTATTTAATCACTAACGTTATTACCGTGGGTGTGCAGCAATTAGTAATAACAATGAACAATTTGGTGTATTGCGCGGTCATTTCAGAAAGCGCCACGCTGTTTGGATATCCTGTACGATGACATGAGAGTCAACATTCTACACAAATTAGATGCCTTCGAGCAAGCAAAGTACTCCATTTCTCCAAATATATGCCTCGGTGTCGATCTCGACTGGGATTGATTGAATGAAATTTGGATTTACCGCTAAGTACAAGAAGAAGAAGCTGGTCAAAAAGAAGAAGAATAAACAATCGATATTCTAATGCCCGAGCCAGACATAGCTTCATTTGAATGATCATTTCAATGATAATGTAGTGTGGCCGGGGACTTTGTGTAGATGCGAAAATTTTGTAGTACTTTATATTCTTCAAGGACAAAAATGTACCAAACACTTTGAGCTATATCTGGCTCCGTCGTAAGACCTTCAGTGAAAGGAACAGTGTTCGAAATAGATTTGAATCATATTATACAAAGGTTTTTCGTCGACCAAGAAATTGGTTTGCCACGCTAACATCGAATGTCGTATGCACGTCGATTAGTGAAAAGGCTTATTTTTGCTTATCATCCTTCACGTTAATTTCTAACAATGGACCCTTAGAAAAATTTCATTTAACCAGGAACTGCATGAGAAACTAAACTACTTTGCTTTAATCCGCGAATGAATACGAGGGAAAATAATTATAGTATGTAACAATAAAACAGTTATAAAAAGGAAAGTTAATACTAATAGAAATATAAAATGAAATGAAACTTAGAGCAAAACTAAAACTTAACATTTAATGAACTTAATGTTAGAAAAGTGACTTAATTAATAATAGCTAACTGAAATAGTCACTTATCGGAACATGAACCAGAACCATGGACAGAATATGCGATCTACGATACAATTTACGCTGTCTCCTTAACTTCTTGTATGAATATACGTACAATGCTTACAGTTTAAAGATCAATAAAGTTTGGTCTGTAATCGGGCTTAAAATGGAATATTTAATTTATTTGGTTTATGCAACATTATTCAAAATTAGGCAAATATGGAATATATATATTGTTGGCAACACTTTATTACGCGGAAGCGGCTCGCAGCAGAGTGGCAATTGATTATTTAGCACTTTTGAAGGGCTACGGGAACGGGAAAAGAAACGGGAACGGGAACAGAAACGGGAACGGGAACAGAAATGGGAACGGGAACAGGAATGGCAAAGGTAACGACAATAATATTATAAGATATATGAAAATTATGAGAATGTAGTAAATAGTAACTCAAGTATCCTATAAGACAACGTCCGCCAGGTCCTCTAGTCATACATAGATGTGAGTATGTAATAATTATATCGGCAATTTCTCAAATCAAGAGAGGTAAGTATCTACTAGTTTTATCAATATTTGTTTAGGCAAGTCATACCGGGTGTTCTTTGCGATACCTGCGGAGATATTTTGATAATTACATAGATGATTAGAGCAGATATTACACACCGTATAGTAATTAAAAATTCTTTGAAACAATAAACAATGCATTCAATTGCAAAAGTAAAAGTGCCAGATATTATCTCTTGATGCTTTCAAAACGACTTCAAGCATCTTTCGATACAAAAAAAATCTATCGAACGAATCTCTTGTAGTGAGTCTGAGTCACGGAATGTGGTGCTATACATTGCTGTTCTTGCTTAAAAGTTCCTATTTATTTTTTTGTGTATTCTGTATTAGACTTTATTGACGACTGGAAGATTTAATCATATTGTAGACTATTCTCATGTATAGTTGACCTAGAAATTGGTTTACCACGCTAAGGTCGTTTGTACGTCAATTAGTTAAAGGGCTTATTTTTGCTTGTTATGCATTACGTTAATTTCTAACAATATACCATAGTAAAATTTTCTTTTTATTTAGAAACTGTCATCCGAAATGTTAAAGCACTTTATTGGTCGACTATACTTGAGAGAGAAGAATTTCTTAGCATTCCGGAACTTGAGACTCAGGTGTAGGTTTAAGTAAAAATGAAACCCGCTTGGGGCAGTCAAGGCTTTTGTGATATGTGAACCGTTTAGCTTTTTTTTTTATTTTACAAGGGGCAAACGTTCAGGCGGTTCATGTTAGTGACTAGCGACGCACGAGGATATTTGCAGCACCAGGGAGCTAGCACACGCGTTGTCGACATTTAATAACGAGATTAGGCCATCGGGAAGTCTCACAAACCAAACGAAACGCGACAATAGTACCGTCACTTGATGTGACAGAGTTGCAGCCACTTCGCGTCGATCTTATGTGAGAAAGAGGTACTGGTACCTGGACGTGCCAGCCCAATTCGGCTGCAGACTGAAAGGATTGCAAGCGTGTCATTACCTCTAATTAGATAGACAGGAGTTAAGGAAAGGGATGGAGTAAAGGGATATAAAGATAGATGGAGAGGAGAGAAAGATAAGAAGGATAGTAGCTGTTTTCTGCGACTTCGTCTGTCTTAAAATTTGCGAAAGCCCTTAGACCTCTTTAAGCTGGCCCTAACAAAAAATCTGTTTTAGCGGATTTCTACTAACTATAAATTACCTCCTTGCCAAATTTCATCGTTGTATCAATTTGAGGTATCGTGATAAGTGACCTTTCGCTTTCATGCATATATGTATTCAAATTCAAATTCGAAAATTTATTAATTTACATACATAATTAAAATACAAATTAAGTTTAGTACAATATAAATTTCAAACAATTATGGGAAACACATTGAATATTGTATCTCTGGATATCTCACTAGCATGACCTGTGCTGAGATAATCTGTATATACAACTTCCCATCCAGAGTGGCTCTGTTCTCTGACTAGTCCCTTCCTTCCAACTTTTTATTTACAATTAAACAAGCAAAGACGTTTACGTAACCATTTATAACCACAGCAATACAGATATTTCTCGAATAATTACACTATAATCAGACCAATTATGGATGTTTGTACTTCTATTAAAATAGTTTAATTACTTGTACATTTTATAGAACCATAGGATCGCAAAGTATTCCTATGGTAAAAATGATGCGAGCCATATAATCTCCTTCGCAAAGCATCCTTAACATAAAAATAATCCACGTTCAGCCTTTTGAATGTTATAGCGAGAATGTCCTTGATGAAATGATTATAAAATCCACTATGGGATTAATTTCCATCGAAGCGTACTGTTTGATGTATGCCGCGACGATTTATCTATAACCACGTCAAGTGGAAACCGTCTGAGAGGCAGCAATCTGAGGTCGATCGCCTCAAATGAAATTCAAGTGTCGTGTAGGTGTGGTCGCCCAAGGCCCGTCGCCTCCCACAACAGT
>JANCMC010000489.1:5965-25492 GCA_024363005.1 Charaxes varanes
TTTTTTTTATCTTAAAAATGATGATCAAATAATTGATTATTTGTTTACAGGCTGCATTGATTATGCAAGTACTTCAGTTGTCGGATGAACAAATTGCATTACTTCCGCCCGAACAACGAGCAAGTATTCTGATGTTGAAGGAGCAAATTGCAAAGAGTACACAACAACGTTGAAACGACTATGTGTGCGAAATTTATTTGTGTATTTAATTAATAGTCATACTTATCATCTAAAATAAAAAGTTAATTTTATTCTTCCTATTGCCTTTTATTTAAATCTTTCTTTATTCCTTTAAGTATGTATGTATGACAGTTATTCTGTTTATTATTTTACTTCATCCTGACCGTAATGCAAGTTTAAGGTTACTTAATTATTATATTACCGTCGAAACTTGACGCCAGGGCACATTTTCGAGTAATACAGATAACTACGTGTAAGTGAAAATTAAATTATTTTGTTGCGAATGTACGCGAAGGTAACCTTTTTTTAGTAGATTTGTGCAAATTTGCAATTTAGCTTGGCAACTCCCAGTAAGTCAATAAATGCAAATTTGACACTGACTGACGTGTGACACTGACAGTGCAAAGTGATTTTTCGTTTTTATTCGGCGTCATTATTTTGAGCGGGCTAGTTTACGTTTGGCGCGCTCGTGGATTTACGTATAGTGAAAGGCGTAGCGCGTATTGGAACTTTTTTATTAAACTGGTTCTTTGTATTGTGGCTTAAATGTAAGTAAATGAATTTTTCACGTTATTGTGCAATTATAACCTACTTAAGAAAACAAATAAAATAAAAACCTTGTAAATAAATTTAGCAGTTGAAACTTTTTGATAATTTTTAATCGTAGGTCTTGAGTGAGGTCAATGTCTTAAATATTTATTTGATAAATTATGTTTTTATGAGTCTAATGGAGTGCTGATACTATAGTATACTAATATTAAATCTACTATGTATTTGTATCTATGCAACTATTTTAGCACGTGTTAAAATTAGCGCCAAAGTCGCATAATGACTGTCTCTTTCAAATTAGAAAAAAATATGCCAATCCTTACACATAATTTTTTTTTTGTGTGTACTTCGAAATTAAATTATATCACTAATTGTTCCTTTGTACGATTACTATGGCAGGAAAACAAGACGTACAGAGAAAATTTGTAAACAATTTCTACGAATTTTCTCTGTGCGTCTTTATATTTCATTGTTATGGGAAATCGCCGAAAAGGCTGGAATAATTTTTAAGAGAATTCAAAAAACTATTTCTAAAAATTTTGTGTGTATTCTGTCTGTCCGTTATGAATAATCGCTGAAATGACTGGACTAGTTTTGGAAGGAATTTCACTGATAGATAGCTGATCGTTATATGTTATAGGCTGAAATTTTCAAAAATATATAAAGTATACACTACTCCTTTTATTTAAAAAAAATTAGTCTGTTACATATAACGACTTAACTTTTAAACGAGGTACAACTTATGTTAAGCAATTGCTTCCGAAGCGGAACTATAAATATACGAGTATATCTATTATGCCGGAGCCAGACACCCCTCAAAGTGTTTGTACGTTTTTGTCCTTTAGACTACAAAATTCTACAAAACTTTTTTGGGTAGCTACACAAGTTTCCGGCCGCACTACATCGAGCTTTCAAATGAAGCTATGTCTGGCTCCGGCATTACAAATGTCAGATTTAAATGAATTTAATAGATAAATTATCTTTATAAGCACCTACCGATATAATAACTGTTGACATTATAAGATTAGCGCCAAATAAAGTATAGGTAATTCATGTTTATATTCGTTTTCGCAACAAGGAAAACCACGCAAAGTCCACATTGAAAATATTGTAGGTATTTGTGACTGCATTTATAATATGCTAAACTAGCTGTAAGTCGCGACTCCGCCTCCGTGAATTCAGTGATTTTGTAAAATTTTGAGGGTTTTTATTTTTTATCTGGGACCCAAATTATTCGGCTAAAAGCAACTGTATGTTGTATCATCAGCAATCTACCAATGAAAGACCCGTCCAAATCGGTCCAGCCATTTCGGAGATTAACCAGAACAAACAGACAGACCAACAAAGGTTCCGTAGTCGTACAAGGAAACCTTATAGTTTCGCTCTGTACGCACATACAGTCCACATACTAGGTGGTCTCCCCTAGGATTTAAGGACAAACTGTTAGATTTAGAGACTTGAAATTTTCCATTTTGTTAGGACATACTAAAAACTCATTATGAATATAGTTTTGAACGAAATCGGACAACAACTTTTAAAGTTATTTAACAAATACCCTTATAGCGTATCAGATACGGAACCCTTCTATATAAGCGTGTCTTGACACGCTCTAGACCACTTTATTGGTTGTAATAGTGTCTCATTATTTCTTAATTACTGCCTCTTTTCACTAGTAACCAGACCTAAACGTGATAATTCAAAGCCTATGTTTATTACCGTTAACTGCCGACTCATATACTTATATAAAAGACTTGAGGTGGGAATCGAACCCGCGATCCAGAATCAAAAGGACATGTCTAGTCAAGTTGCGCAAACCTTCAAGAAAATGTCCATAATATTTCATCTGGCAACACTTAAATGCGAGTCTAGTAGCAGTATTCACTACGTATGCGACCCCTAAAGGATTTTATATGGCAGCGCTTGATGTACGTCTAGTAGCAGTAATGCGTACCCGTAAGGAATCCTCACCACTTAATTGTGGTGATATCTGATGAATTAGTAGGTCATCCATAAATCACATTACACGTTACAGGGGGGGGGACAATATTGTGACGTCACATGTTAAAATTGGGGACCGTCTCCCATTATATCTTCGAATGCTTTCAGAAATGCGACATGGACCAGAGGCTGGGTGTAATTAATAGTAAAATTCATGTTACGTAATTTAAGAATGACCCCTAATATCTTTTAGTTAGCAATCCCTGAAGCACGTCTATATATGAGTCAGGTGACTTTAGGCATTCGTGTTCGGTAACTCTCTGTCATTAGTAGCAGAATTTCCCACGCGCACGGACCCCTAGAGACCTCAAAACAAAATAGTTTATGAAATCGATAATTTAATCGATATCAAATTTACGAGGCGCACGATTAAAATAAAATCGGCAGAATTTATTGGCCCGTGTCGCGCAGCGGGAGACGACAGTATCTTTCGTCCATCTCGGCCCGTGGGTGTTATATGTGAAATGAATTAGTAAATAATTTGTGCACGAGTAAGATATTTAATTGAAATGATTATCAAGTTTTTTTATATTGTGTAAACTAGAAGCAGGAATAAACTTTTAGCTCCGTTCCTGCATGAAGAAGAAGAAGAAGAAGAAGAAGAAGAAGAAAAACTTTTATTCGGTATAAAAAACACTGTACATAAATATACACAATTTACAAGATAGAGGTACTGAAACCCGGAAGCGCCGTGCCAATTCGGTTGCAGACCAAAAGGACTGCAAGCGTGGCGCTACCTCTAATTAAAAAGAAGCTGATACAAAATCTCGAAAACCGCGGGACTATGTACCAGCGAGGTAATTTAAATTTAGTAGACATCCGCTAAGAATAGATTTTTCGTTAAGGCCAGATTAAAGAGATGTTAGGAAACAGCTAGACTCTAATATTCTTAAAAAATTGAAGTTTTCAATGTATGGTAGATTGAAACTTTAATTGTGTGGACGTTGGTAAATGGGTTTTAGTGCATTATGCATAGTTGTTTGTGTGACAGGAAATTGGATTGTTCTAGAACAACGTCGAGGATAGAGGTCTCCGCCCAACAACTTCGGATAACAGCTGAATATTACTAAAAGCTATTACAAACTATGAGACTAATGATTTAGGGCGTAACCTTGTGAAGAAGACTAATTTAACTAAATGTAACAGTCACTACTAACTCTTAAATAATGATTTTACGCTAACTAACAGATTTTTAGCCGTTTAAAAATTGCTTTACAGTAATCTTCTCTTTGCGCACTGCCGAAATTTCTAATTGTTTTTACCCATCTAACTGCAGCCATATTGGTCAACTATTTGATTTCTTGTTTTTAGGGTTCCATACCCCCAAAAGGAAAAAAGGAACTCCTTAAGGATCACTTCTTTTTTTTGCCGGTCTGTCTGTCTGTCCGTCCGTTAAGACCTTTTTTCTCAGAAACGCGTAAAGGTATAAAGTTGAAATTAATACCAGATATCAAGGTGTATCCCTTGAGGCTGTGAAAAAATTATTTCTTTCAAGTATACGCAATCAAAAGATATGGTCAAATATGTCACATTTCACATACTAGTATATTCGAAAAGGGAATCAAAACCTTTAGGGTACTTTCGGTTGACCGTATCGTGAAATTTAGCAAAAACTATTTCTTGAAGTACAGTGTAGGAAAAAATCCGAATACCGTTGTAGGTCATCACAAAAATCTTGAAATAACCTAGTAAAGTAGGTATTACGTGATGGTACGGAAACCTGAGTGCGCGAGTCTGACTCGCAATTTCCCAGTTTATTTAGCCTTTAAGTCAAACTGCATGCAATATGATATAACAAAGGTAAACGAGCATGTTGTTCACCGAAGAGTTCCGACGCTCATGGACAACTAAAAAGAGAATGATTTACAATTTTTTTTTTATTAGCCCATAATGTCCCTCTCCTGGGCAAAGGCCTCCCCACTCTTAGACCACTCTCCTCTATCTAGAGCTAAACCAATCCACTCCTTTCCCGCAAAGGCTGCGTCTAACTGTCGTTGGGACGTAGCACCGACTTTGTTTACCGCAGATTGTTCTCTGGTCGTTCGTGTTTCCGCGGCTGTGACCGTGAATGTGGTCGCTCACCCGGCCCGGAGACACTAAGCTTCGAGCTTTATTGCGCGGGGGCGGTCGAACGTCCGCAAGATTTGTGTAATTTGCCCTCACTGTTACAATCCATCAACCATACGATGAGTTTTGCCTGACATAATCTGTACCCGAAAACAATGAAAGTACAGTATAAGTGGAAATGATATTTATAGCCTTTATCTCTTTGCTTGTTATTTTATCTATACTTTAAATAACCAGGCACATACGAGTTAAAATCGCGCACTAGGAGTTCAGAATCATCAAGTAATATCACGTTATTTTAAGATTTTTAGTTTTCTTATGATGTCAACAAACACTACTATTTGACAAAGTCACCGCAACTTTTTTTGTGATGTAACTACACGGTTTTTGGAATTTTTCCTATTCTTGTAGTTAAAGGAATTAACATTACCCTCAAAAGGAATATATTAATATTCCCCTCTTTATTTATTCATGAAACAGCAATTTTTGTCCATCAAAATCGACAAACATTAGCAAAAATGATATAATTGATGAATGAATGAATTATATAATTTCTAATTGATAGTATAACGAAATAATTTATAATTTTTGCATACCAGTATGGCAGACTGTGGCGTGCAACTTCTGATAAAACTGTAAAATCGATTAACACCTACAATCGGACAAATAAATGATCTGATTTTGAAAAATATAGCTTCTTGCCAAATTACATGTTTCTAGGGCAACGAGAAGTACCTTATAGGTTTTTGTTCCTTTTGAATTTGATGTGACATTAGCGGCCATATCTTTTAATGGCGTTCACTCAGAGAGTCGGTTTTTTTAAAGCTTCAAGGGACCTAGGAACTCAGTATTTGGTATTAATTTCAATTTTATAGCTCACGTATTCCTGAGAAAAGGGTCTTGACAGAAAGACATACAGATAGACGGATAACGAAGAGTTCCTTTTAGGTTGGGAACCCTAAAACACGAAGAAGTGTATTTCAATAATCTATATTCAATTTTAGCGTGACGATATATAGCTTATATCATTCCTCGATAAATAGGGCTATCTAACACTGAAAAAATATTTCAAATCGCACCCGTAGTTCCTAAGATTATCGCGTTCAAGTAAACAACGAAACCTTTCAACTTTATATATCAGTATAGAGTATAGATGAAGAATGTCATATCAGCATAACATCATACAATAATTTAAAAAATAATAGCGATTTATGTTTATTGTCTTTATGAAAAGCATAAATCTTAAAATAACCTGATAAAATATTACGTGATGATACGGAGCCCTTAGTAAGCGATTCTGACTCGCCGGTTGAATTTTTTGAAGGTCTTATTTTCCAGTAATACCGGAGCTGGCAAGTGGATTCCACAAAAATGTAGTTCTAGTGAGGCGAGAATTTTCTAGAAAATCTCTTTATAAAAGGTTAAGATGAACGTGCGATTCGTTTTGGTTTGCAACCGCATACCGACGGAGTCAAGACCAAGCGAGAATCCTAAAACGTCGTCTATAAAACGCACGCTATACTTACCTTGGGGGAGCGATGACCATATTCGATGCGTTGCTTGGTGCCGTGAACTTGACCAGTTCGGCGAATCTCGCTTCGGCCGCTCGCAGGCGCCTTCGAGGCGTCGATAATTATTTGAGATACTATTTTGGGACCGTCCGAATGTTACCTGAAAATTATGTACTAAACCGGCATATTTTTGCCTTTTTGAATGCAAAAATATGCCGAATACTTTTTGGTGTGCCTTATACTCCAGTGTCTGCTGCTTTAACCATTTAGTGTAACTACTGTGCTACGAATAGCACAAGTTTTACACTAAATGGTTGCAATGAGAATGGGCGTACCAAGTGATCTGGTATGGTAGGGTTGCTGAGAATACTTTTAAAAATATTTACATAGTGTTATGCTGCTATAACCATAAACAGTGGACTTGGGTTGGCTACGCTTTATTGTATTAAAGTAGTTATCTGTTCACGTCTTGTAGATGCCATAGTAGCGTGTATATATTCATTCAGTCATTCATTTATTCATAATTGTTTGGGACTCTGGAAGGTTACGTCACGAAAGTCACGTAGGATGACAGATGTTTCTATTATTGGTGTTAAAATATTCGTCTAAGTCGTAAAGCATTTTTCAATTAGGTATTTTTATACCCTTAGTACATACATATATATATATTTAAATCATTTATATTGGATAAATATTCAGGCAGTTGCTTATAAATTTTTATTCGTGGCAGCATAAAAATCTTTTACAAGGTTAGTTTAGCACTTGTTACAGTTATTAACTGCACTACATTCGTACCAATGTTTACTTCGTCTCTATTAAAGTATCACTGTCATTTATGATAATTAAAGCGCTGCGGCTCCGTTCCCATGGACCTGAGTATAGACTGCGAGATATAAATCTTAAGTTACTCAAAGTATGCCGAGATAACAGCCCAGTCTCTAAAGAGCCGGCGAGTCAGTAAAAAATTGCAAGCGTATATTAATACACGCGCAACGATATATTAAATCATGCCGTTTATGGCCCTGTGATTAAAATCTTACATGATCTGAGTTCAGACCGGTGTGAGCCAGGTTGGTTTCTATCTTTAGAAAATTAAAATATTTTAGGTTTGGTGTCGGTGAGGTAGTCGGTGTTGGGTAGCGGCAGCCGGGACAGGTGCGCCTGAAGCAGAAGGAACGCCTTCACGTTGGACGAATCCAGCGTCAGAGAGTCCACGGGCAGCCGACATTGTTGGGACAGTTCACTGGAATAAAGTTCATTAAAAAAGTTAAAACGTGTAAATAAGAACGTAAATCTTGCAAATAAAATATAAAATTCATTAAAGAAAAAGCTTCGAGATTTATTCCAACGCGAGAAAAAGTCAAATTTCTTATATTCTAAAATTCAACAGAATTTTTAAACAATGTTGAAAAAGATTGATTGGGTAAGGTTTTCGGGCTATATTGACAGTTTTTCCATGTCAGTTTACATCATTTAATTTTTTTAAAGGTAAGTAAGCTCTTGCAGGGAATTTGTGCACGGGAAGGAAAGAAGAAAATGAACCGAGAAGAAGAGGGAGCTCTTCAGCGCCATCTTTATCTATGCACATGTCACAGGCTGATAATTTAATCATACATTCAATTAACAGCCTAGCCTCTTTACCAAACAGCACCGTTCAACTAGCTTCCTGAATGATATTTAGCCATTTGATAAAGCTAGGCAAATGATTTGGATGGATGATATTTCATTACTTGCCTTGCCTGCCTTGAACGGCCTATCGCACAAACGTCTACATACTTAAAGAGCTTAAATTCTTAATGTTCAGCGCGCTTGTCTAAGAATTTTTTGCAGAGTATTTTAACATTCTTTGACCATGTCGCATGTATATCCACAGACAACCTTGAATGCCTCAATAGTTACTGGAAAATAGATGGTAAAAGACCTAAATTCCAAAGTCCTAAAAGCTGATCAGAACAAATTTCAGAATATTCTTTTTTTTTTTTATGTACGAAGGGGCAAAGGAGCAGGCAGCAGGCACCTAAGTGCCTACCGACGCCCGTGGACATCTGCACGACCAGAAGCCTAACAGATGCGTTACCGGCCTTTAATGACGAGTTCAGGCCACCGGTAAGTCTCACAAACCGAACGGAACGCGATAACAACACCATGACTTGACGCGACAGCATTGCCGCCGCTTCACGCCGATCTCAAGCGAGAAAGAGGTACTGGTACCCGGATTTGCCGGCCCAATATGGCTACAAGAGTGGGGCTGCCACTAATTAAACCCATTACCCATTGAGGACGTCCTCGTTGTGTCGCACGGGCAGGGTGGCGTACTCCTCGCTGTCGGCCAGCACCCGCAGCAGTTGTATTGTTAATGAATTGTATATATAATCACTTGTACGGACTTCAGGGACGTACAATCGTTAAACTATAGTAGCTTTTCGTTTTCGTTATTGCTTGTCTTTATATTATGTATAATTTATCTAGGAAGAAGAGCTACGTGTCTCCGGCGATCCGAAGTTCGCACATCTCTCTGATGAATTGCACGTGGAGATAAGCGCCTTCGCAACTCCTGCTGAAGCGCACGCTCGCATCGCATACGCTCTTGCTGAACTGAGGAGATTTTTAGTGCCAGTAAGTGTACCGATTTTATTTTATCATTAGCCATAACCTGCCACTTCGCCCGCGTGAATTCAGTAATTTTGTTAAATTGTGGGGATTAACTGGGGGTTATTAAAAAGATCTAAAATAAAGTCAGCGACGGTATATGTCTATCTTTTAAGGATAACCCACAGAAACCATTTTTATTTTTACGTATTATAAAAATTATGAACTACTTTCCAAGCTATTTTAAAAAAATACCGCATCAATTATCTTTGTCCATGTGAATACACTAGATATGTTGTATATTTCACGCAGATCAAAATTGCGCTTTACAGCATTTCGTTAAATTGAATATTTCAGAAGATATCAAAGATTTAGTATACGTAGGCCGACGGGGCCGGCGGTGAACGCTCGGTGGCGTAAGCGACCAATAGATGGCGCTATAATTTGATGTAGAAAACTAAGCCATGCTTTGGGCAGGACAACGTCTACCGGATCCGCTAGTAAATAATAATAATGTGATATTCAATTTAGACTTATTTCATTCTACTATTTTGTTTTAAAACTATGGATGTTTGCAATATGAAATCAAAATATTATTATTATTATGAATACCACTCACGAAAGCTTAAGTTGAACAATAGTTATGTGAAAAGAATTCAGAACCTTTAAGCTAAATATTTCGAAATCGCAAATCTATGGCAGCTATGCGTATGCTTTATATTACATATTCGTGTCAGGCTCAACGAAAATCTGCCGAAAAACTCGTGTAAACCGCTTCGACGGCAACGCGAAGCCAACTTTTCACGAGGCAGGCACCTTTTTGCAGACATTTGCTAGGCAATCAAATTTGCAAAGCAAAACAGTGCACGCTTTGACTGGTAGCGAAAAAATGCATTAGAGAACACAGAATACTCTTCTACCCATGCAATGTGGAGATTGCGCAGAACGAAATTTGATTTTTTTTTCAATACCCAGTGCGTTCTGTATAATTTTATGTCAGTTAGGTATCTTGGTCATATATTAACTGAAAAACTCAGTGATGACGAAGATATAGAGCGTGAAAGGAGGGCACCTCCGACGGGGCATTGTGCCAGTTTTGGCACAATAAGAACAGTGCGGCATTCAGCCTATGTGGGAACAAATGTGCGGAGGTGTTGCTGGCAATTTACAATATAATTCTACATCTATATAATATGATATCTATGCCTACATACTGTTTTACATGCCTTCCGGAACACAAAGGAGGTAAGAGTTTTGAAAACCAGTTTACAATAGATCACCCATCTATCACCCGGCCACGATAGGAGCTGCTTAACCTAGCGATCGACTCAAATGCTGGCCACTGATTAAGCTATGAACTCCACACCAAAGAAATTGTGATACATTTTTATGTTAGCAGTGTCTTGCTATGTACATATGTACGTGTTGTCATAACTTATGCTGTAAGTCCTGATTGCTCCCTTTACCAACTAAAAGCGGAAGGTTTCCTTTAATAAAAGCTCGAAAATCGCGGGAAGTACTAATATCTAATTTGTCAAGGAAGTAGTAGTTAGTAGACATCCGCTAATAACTGATTTTTCTGTACGACCAAAGGCTCTCGCAAATTTAATTTTTCGCGGACGAAAATGCCGGAAACAGCTAGTAATAATAAAAATTGCTTATCTTAGTGTATAGTGCATGGGCCTCCTAGTGAATATCAATAACATGTATCAGAAGGTAAGAAGCCACCTGTGACCACTGTTGGGCAAAGGCCACTCCCAATTTCTTCCGTCCAACAAGGTCCTGGGTCTCTTTCGACCAGTAAGTTAGGCAGATGTCAAGCTCGTCCTGCCATCTTCCCCGTGAATCTCTTCCATCTTCTATGTTCTATATATATCTTCTATATATATATCTTCTATGTTCTATCTTTTATCTTTTATTTTTATCTTCTATCTTCACTTTTTTCTTAACAGCGTACTCGTACATGAAAAAAAAATATATTTTTTTTAAGTTTAAACCTTACAGATTTGTCTGATGTGCTATTCAAATTTGTTCGACACAATAGATAAAAAGTTGATGTAATTTTTAAAATTTGACATGTTTTTTTTAATCCGATCTCCAAAAGGGCCGGCTGCAGATGACGGAGGCTGACCAGTATTTGAGCATATCGCTTTAACATGGGGTGCTTCACCCCCCGGACAAACAGGTTTCGTACAAGTACACTAATTTAAATAAATTCCCACACTTGCAAGTGCGCATTTAAATAATTATGTAATATGCATGTATTTTAATGAGATACATTGAATAAATAATGTTAATAAGGGGTTCGGTGGCAAATTACTTCGAAATGGTACCTGTTCAAAAATAAGTAGTTGATTTATTTATGCCAAATAAAGACAACGTTAATATTAACAGTTTAAATAATCGGTTTGAAACCATAAACTTTACATATGAAAAAGAGGAACAGGGTCAGCTACCTTTCTTAGATACCTTAGTTATTAGAAATAAGAATTGTTTAGAATTTGACGTATATCGGAAAGAAACCAGTACACTTCGCTACATTCCTTCAGACTCCCATCACTGTGCCCAACACAAAATGGCAGGTCTGAATTTTTTGGTTCAGAGATTGCTCACCTTTCCCTTGAACAAGGTTAGGTACGAGAAAGAGCTAGAAGTCATTAAACATGGAGCCAGGTGTAATGGTTTCCAACCTCAAATTATTTATAAATTAATTAGGAAGTTTAATTATAGGAATTTTTTGAAAGAATCCACGACTTTTCGAGAAGAAGTCACTAACACACCTTTTGTTACCCTCCCTTTTGCTCCCTCTATAACTAAAGGTTTGAGTAAAATCTTCAAGGGGCTGGATCTTGGGACGGTTTACAGTTCAGGCACTAATTTGAGAAGTCTGATCGGTAACCCTAAAGATAAGGTACAGCCTCTGGAAAAGTCGGGGATTTATGAAATTAGTTGTAAAAATTGTAATCAAAAATATATTGGGCAAACAAGGCGTTCCATCTCGACAAGATTCAAGGAGCATATGGCTAATCTTAAACATAACAGAATTGAGAAGTCCAGCGTTGCCCAACATATTTTCGAAAACGATCATAATATTGATCATTCTAATGTAAAATTAATTAGACCGATTAGTAATTGTAAATTTCTAAATGTTTTTGAAAGTTTGGAGATTTACAAAAACAAGTCGTGTTTGATGAACAGTGACAATGGTCCTATTCCACATTCGTCATTGTTTTCGTTAATGCGAAGTTAATGATGCGAAACAGTTGGTGTTTGTTTACGTGTAATTTTTAGGTTTCCTGTTAAGTGGTTGTTGTCAATTTATTTAGTTTTATTATCGCCTTGATAATGACAGCATTGCTGTCGAAACGCGTTGGCATTTATCCAAGTGTTTGGTGTCCTGTGGGTGATAGTGATCTAGAGTTCTACTTCGGCACCAAGAGATCCAGTGAATATTTGTAAAAGCTCGTACCTGGGTACTGAGTGAAGGTTCCTCTATAACATAGTTGAGATTCATTAAAATCCGACAATACTAGAAATTACTCCACAAGTAAAAGTATTAAATTAATAATTCTTCTACTTTTTCAACTGTAAATAAAATTTACTATTAAGTATCATGGAATTATTGGGAAAATTAAAGCAATTACAACAGCTAATATTGATAAAAAGGTTGTAAAAAAAAATGACGGGAGAGAAAAAGGAATTTAAGAAAAATCACCACAAAAACTTACTCTTATGTCCATGTGAGTTCATCATACCTACTAGCTTAAATCCCTACATTTATTATTCACTTACAAAAATTCAAACTAATTGCCAACTCATCACAGTATGGATTCACTAAAGAAGTCTATTGAGGACTTGACACTGCACTTTAACACCCGGATGACTGAATTCCAGCGCGAACTGAAGACTTCCATACCTGCAGCCAGTCCTACTTCAAATATTAATGCTCAATTTCAAGCCTTCAGAACCTTTGTGTTGACTGCTTTAGAAAACCTGCATTTGCAGATACAATTCTTGACTAAGCAGCAAGATGAGTTTGAAATGAGGTCTAGGAGAAAAATATTATTACTGCACGGTGTGTCCGAAGTCAGCAAGGAGAACACTGCTGTATGTGTGTCCAACGTCTTGTCCCAGCATCTTCAAATGCCAGAAATTACTGCTGCAACTATCAGCAGATGTCACCGTCTAGGGCATAAGGTGGGTGAAAAACCAAGGGTTATTCTTGTGAAATTCACTAATATAACTCTCAAAAACAAAATCTGGTTTGCCAAGAAGAATCTGAAAGGCAGTGGAGTCACTTTGTCAGAGTTCTTGACCAAGGGCAGATATGAAGCTTTTGCGGCGGCTAGGGGGCAGTTTGGTGTATCTAAGTGTTGGACAAAGGATGGGGCTGTTGTTGTGCTTCGCTCTGATGGTACTCAGCACCGTATAACCACTTTGTTCGAGTTAAATAATATAACTAATCTGCCTAATGATGTTCCTGGAACTTCTTCGGCTGCAGCTCCGAGTCAAGTAGCCACAAAGGAAAATAAGACAACTGTAGCTAGACCTAAGAGGCCTGCGAAGAAATGAAGTGGTAACTTGTTTTCATTTTGCTACATATTTTATTGCTTCTTAGGTTAATTTCTTTCATAATTTTAGATCTTGTTCTTTACTTCCTTTAAAAATTTTCATATACAATTGATTAATATATTTTCTTCTTGTCAACAATATAAATGTAAATATTATACTTGTTGGTATTAGTTTTAACTCGCCATATTTTCTCTTTATTTTATTTTTCTTTTCCAAAGTGTCAATTGAGCGTTTTTAATGCTCTGGACTCTAGTCGCCACAGATCAATTTGCTTATTTTTGTTGTTATCCATTAAGGTCGCTTACACGCAAATTGATCATAGTGGTAGTTTTATTATTTTCTTTGGTTGTTTTTGATTTTATTAATAATTTATTAATGCTTAATTTGTCTGTTTAAAGCTAGTGGGTTTTGAACATTGTTATATAATTTTATATATATATATAAAAAAAATACCGGCGGTTTTAATTTGGCGGCAACCTGTCCGTGACGTAGTCACGACATCTGTAGTGTCATATTTGGATAGCTAGTAATAGCTACCCTATTCTCCATTATTTTGTTGTCAGTAGCCGCCATGTTGACACGTAAAGTGTTTCCAGTGCCTCTAACGGTCAAATGTAACGATTTTACGCCATCATCAAATAAATCTTGGCTGCCTTTTTAGTTGAACTTATCGACCAACGATTTCTTATCATTGACGTGTCCAAAGCACATCATGATGTGGTCTGTGAAACATTTCATGAAATGCGATCATTTCATGAAATTCTCGAGTATTTCATGATGTGGCCAATGGACTGTGAAACACTTTATGAAATGCGACCACTTCATGAAATTCTCGTGCATTTCATGATGTGGTCAATGGACTGTGAAGCATTTCATGAAGTGCGACCACTTCATGAAATTCTGGAACTTTTCATGATGTGGCCAATCGATTGTGAAACATTTCATGAAATGCGACCACTTCATTAAATTCTCGAGCATTTCATGATATGGACAATTCTGCGATATGATCACAATATATATACATATTATATAGGACTCGAATGTGTATCTATCGAAAAATCATTCTGTTTTTTTGAATCACATAGATATTACCTGAGTTTCTTTAAGAAAAGAGTGACTAGCTAAGTATATTGTAGATGCTGACTAATTCTATATTGTACAGTAGATGCAATCATCGTAAAGTTCTGGTCTGTAAATAAAAAATAAATCTTGCATTTTTAGACCGTAATTCACAATATATATTAGAAACCAGCGGACCGACGGTGGTAGACGTTGTCCTGTCGGAACGTTGGCTTACGTACTATTTACCATATTCTATTATCGTATAACATACGTTCCTGTTTCGTTTCCTTTTCGCTTTCGCTTTGCCATTCATTTTTTATTATACAAACTTTGTCCTTACAATAACGAACATAACAAAAAAGAAATTATCCAATTTGGTGCAGTATTTCGGAAGTTATGCACGTGCGTACATAAATCATTTTGGCGTACCCCAAGGTAGTATTCTGGGGCCATATTTATTTTTAATTTATATTAATGACCTGCCCCCTATGGTTAAAAATGACTGCTACCTATTTGCTGATGACATATCAATAATAATGACATCTAATAATATACAAAACATTGACGAATATGAAACTGACATTAATAATGAAATAAAAGATATAATACAATGGTTAGAAAATAATAATTTGCAAATAAACCTTGACAAAACTTCGTACTTGCAGTTCTGTATTAGTAATAGAAAAGAACAACCAAATTATAAGCGGAATAGGTTGTAAATGACAAAACTTTGCGATTTCCCAAAAATCAACTTTTTTGAGTTAGGTCAATTCACTAAGAATGCGATATATCGGGAAGAATATTATTATCGTTTTATACGAAAAAAAAATACAGAAGACCACCAGATTAAGGAAATCTCTATCTCTACACATGATAAAAGTATGTATATCTCGATTTTATAATAAGTTCGCTACATTTTGAAAAACTTCCAGTATTCTGCAAAATATAATCTTACACTTAAAGTATATTTTAATAAATAATAGCTGGAAATGTAATATGAAAGCACTTTTAAAGGACGCCAAATTTAACAAATTTATTCTCTAAAATCGCAACTCCGTAACTAGATCGTCCAATTAACGTGTTTATTTCGGCGGAAATCGAATGAAATACTAATATATTGGAAATTTCATTTTATATTAAAATTGCTCTATCTATACATATAAATAAAACTTATGTGTCTATTCGTGATGACGAAATAAAATTATTTTAACGAAACGTATATGATGTTCTTTTCGTAGGTACTTAAGAAAAAACTATTATCACAAGTTTTGTTTGTTAAGTCAGAAACAAGTTCTTATCCACTTAGAACATAAATTTTTAAGCTCAGTGTGATAGGATCCTATAATAATAGATATACCTAAGTTTTATTTGTATTCTTTAAAATCTCTTCTAATACTGCGAAAAGAGAAAACAGCCCTAACGCAAATAAAACGTGGCCTGTTTTTATGTGCTATTGTTCTAGAACAGGGCTTTATTCGCGAACATGGCTTAAGCAGAAAATGCTAACATTATTAAACGCCCCGTAATTAATGTACGCTTTGTTTGAAAAGTTATTTTGTAACATGTTAGCTGGAAAATGTGTAAAGAGTTTTCTTTTAAATGAGTTTTTGTGTTATAATTTTTTGATAAGTTCATAAAAATGTATTGTTCTGTACGTAAATGTAAATCATTAGATAGTACAAAACGAAATCGCTTCCCACCGTTGTACGCAAAGATCTTTCATATTACGCAACGGATTTTAATGCAGTTTTCATTAATAAACAGAGCGACTCAAGGAGAAGGTTTATATATATATTACATTTATGTTGTAGAAGATAAAAGGCGAGAATTTCAATGATTTTTAACGAGATGTTGTAAAAAATGCATTTTTGTGCGGTTCCGTCGCGTACGCTGGCTAAACTTTACTAGATAGAATATAATAATGTACGACAGAATTGTATATCTTAAAAAGATCTATAATAAAGTCCGTGATGACTTTATTAAAGATTTGGACCATGTCTGTCTCCTAAAAGCGCTTTTGGAAGACAATTTTTCACATTCTTTTTAAACATAATTCTTATATTTTTCTAGAACGGCCAATCGTTAATTGGGAGATTTTGGCACAATTATTTATAATGGAAAAACAGCGTTATTGTAATAACGAAGAAAAATAAAACATTAATGATCATGTAATAAGGGAGACCTTTGTCCAATAGTGAACATTTTCATGAAAAAAAAACTAAGTTGAGTTAATATTAATAAATACTTACACTTCATACTTAGACAAAGGATCAATATATTAATCAACCATACATAGTCTGACAAATAGTCAACTCATATGACTAATAACTTTTTCTTTTCCAATAACGTCCCAAGTAGGCCTTTGTGTTTGGGCAATAGGCTCTATTTTTCAATAGCGATCTCATTACAGGAATGAGTCAAATGGGAAAATCCAGCGCGAAGTTTCCTAGAAACAAAATACGAAACAAGGAGGAGACAGAATAAATTCAACTTATTTATTACCCGCGTTAGGCCTGAAGTATTTACGATATAACTATTTATGTGGATAGTTTGTAAATAAATCCCATATAAAGGTAATATTATTCAACACAGATCTACAAATTCTCAGATCTATGTTCTAGATACTTATTGTAAATAAAACATTATTTATGTTCCTATTTTAATGGTTTTTTTTTTCTTTTTCTAAAGCCTTTTTCAAGTAACACGTAAAGTGTAGCCGGTCGGGAGTAACTTTGCAAGAATTTATGTAGCTTTTATAAATTTTTAAGAAATAGGTAATCAAAATCAATGTCAAGTAAAGATGTGTATTTAGTTTGTTAGTACTTGAACCGATATTCGTTATATGGCCTACATACGCATAGTTACGCTAGGGTCTTTATAATCTACGCAGCAAGATGTATAATTAACCTTTAAGAAATTAGAATTGGCTATCTTGCAAAAAAAATTAAACTTCTAGCAGTAAATTTGTAAAAATAATAGCTCTTCAGATTAAGTAATAAACTTGCTTTTACGACTAAATTAATCGTAGAACTAATAACACGATGTTACTATGGGCAGATGTGTTTACGGCTTGCTTAGAAGTTTCTAATGCATTTAAATATACATAGATACGTAAGTGTTCGAGCAATTAATTGGGATAGAATGTTTCTATATTCCGTTACCAGTGACATCTGCCATACCGGATTAGAAAAAGTTGTCTATTGCAAGTTTAATTTTTTTTATTAATGATTAGCGCTTGAGTGTGAGCATTTTTTTTATTATCAACATTCTCAAGTCTAACCAAAACCTCACCCAAATTTATTAAATTGAGAAGGATCAGGGTAGACCCCGGATGACTACAAAACTAGTCGTATATCTACACGAGAGTTTTATCTTGTGTATCAGAGTTTATTAAATAAAAATTTTAGATAAATAAATCTCTAATTTAAAAGAGCTAATTAATTAATAAAGTTAATGTAGAAAAAATATTTTAAATAATTAATTAGAAATTATATGTTAATCGTTTTTAAAGATATCTAGTTTTTTTAGAAAAAAAAATAATTTTAAATTTAATAATTTAGGGGATAGGCTTTAAATTAAAATATTATAATTAATATGAAAAGGCCGTTTGTTATAATAATTAAGTCTTTAATTGGTATTATTCAATATTAATATATAAAAATGTTAAGAAGTCTTAATACAGTGAACGTAATAATTTGCACAGATTAAATATTTTTATGTTATAAGATCAGAAATTTCATATTATTCGAAATAGGAATAATGCTTTTAATTTAGAATATCAAACTTGAACGTTCTCTTCATATATTACGAAGAGAACGTTTAGGTTTGATATTCTATTCTACTAATATTATTAGTAACAATTAAAAACTAGGAAATCCGACTGATGTTATCTTGTCCAAATTTTGGCTCGTTTGCTATTAGCCAATTTACTACTACTAATCTCCTTTAAGTCTTTTATATAAAACATGAAACGGGCCGAATGTTTTATGAAATAATAATTTTACGCATGCCAGTTTTTATTTACGTATTCTGAAGTAGCAACCAAATCCGCATTTTTTTTTATTTTGAACAACTTTTTGACTTATGATTTCTTTGTTTTCTTTTAAAACTTCCCGGAAATAAAGGGAATAACAAAACAAACAGAATTCGAAATGGTTCTGAGTTTTAGCGAGACTAAAATAACGATTGATCTATATATCATAAAACGAAAAAAGAATAACGATTGATTAATTTAAATTATTTATAAGCTCGTAGAAGATCATCGATAAGCATTACAGTTGCCATAGTGTTGAGAATCCATTTCAAATTTGTCAATAATCTAACTTTTAATAGCGAAGGCCTTACCCTCGTCAGGAAAGGGTTTGCTCGTTTGTTTTGTTCAAAATATATTAGCGCAGACATTTATTTCTTTTTGTCTGAATATTTTTGTAACTAAAAAGTCATACACTTATCGCAAAGGTACTGGAACTAACTATATATCATTATAATCTATTTAAAACGAGTACGTACCGCGATAGTTGATTTTGATTTGTCGATATTTCGAACCAGTTACTTGGATCGATTTTAATTAGAGGTAGCGCCATGCTTGTAGCCGAATTGGGCCAGCGCGTCCGGGTACCAGTACCTCTTTCTCACATTGTTATACATAAATATATTTTTTTGGAAACATGTAAATACATATATACCTATGGATATTACACCCAGGCTCGAGGAGGGTATCGAACCCACGGCCTTCGGAGCAGAAGGCAGGGTCACTGCTCACTGCGCCGATTGGCCAGTCAACAATAAATTGGGTACAAGAAATAAGGTTCCTTATTTCTCTGTTGCTAAAGGTGAAATGGAGTTTAGTCGCTTATACTCAGGATATTTAGGAATACTCTTTTAAGAATCCACTTTCGCTTTCTCCTCCTCGTAAATTATTGTTCATTATTTGCAAAAGAGTTTAGTCGCTTAATAATCAGGATGATATTTAGGAATACTCTTTTTAGGATCCACTTCC
>JANCMC010000489.1:25592-59483 GCA_024363005.1 Charaxes varanes
TTTCTCCTCCTCGTAAATTGTTTTTCATTATTTGCAAAAGAGTTTAGTCGCTTAATAATCAGGATGATATTTAGGAATACTCTTTTTAGGATCCACTTCCGCTTTCTCCTCCTCGTAAATTGTTTTTCATTATTTGCAAAAGAGTTTAGTCGCTTAATAATCAGGATGATATTTAGGAACACTCTTTTTAGAATCTACTTCCGTTTTCTCCTGCTCGTTAATTATTAATAATTATTTGCAAAAAAATTAACAAAGCAAATGTGACTCATAAGAAAAGATCCAAAATCTCTCAACAGTTGTCCATTCGATTTTCGCAATTGGTGGTAATAATTTCGAATCCGTACGAAACAAGAAAAGCGTCCGTATCTTCCAAAAAAGGACAAGTACCCACTAAAAGGGAGAGGTGCTTTAATTTATTAAACATTCAATATCTTCGGCGACGACGCGCCGAAACTTTCACGCCACGAATAAATGTCAAATATAAATATTTCATAGAAGATAATATCATCATTGTAGATAATATTAAGCGATGCTGTGCAGATATATATCACTAGATGTTTCTCAAGAGTTTGTCCGCCTAAAATTAAACTTGTGGGGACACTTTTGGCATCTTTAATTTGGCCCCATCCGAAAGTACGTTCTTAGCGGATGTCTAACTAATAAACTTATTAGCAAATTTAATCTTTATACGTCCCGCGGTTTTCGAGATTTCAAATTAGGTGACCTTTCCCTTTTATATATATATATATATATTCATTTATTTTGAATAAATATATACACATATATATATAAAGAATATTAGGAATACTTTTTAGGTATGTCTAATATTCCCTCTTCCCCTCCTACTAAGCTCTTTTGTTCGAATCTGTTATTGTAGACACATTCGCCATGCGATGTTTTTTCTCTTATTGTGTTATTCAATTTGTCTGTTGTAAAAATTCCTTACTTTTATAAACATATGTGCAGAAAAGAATGTCATTCTTTGGATATTTTCTTTTATATTTACAGCACTTAGAGTTTCAAAGATTTTGATTGTATATTTAATTTCTGTTTTTAATTAAGGATATGATCATCTTAAAGTAGCCGATAAAGACAAGCCAGTTTTTTTTTAATGTTATAAAGTGTACTAATAATGACATACATAGACCAGATTGAGGACAGTTCAGAAAAACTCTCACGTGTCTTTTGTTCGAATCTGTTATTGTTGACTTTTTGCTATTCGGTATTGTTCTTTTATTGCTTTATTCAATATTTTTTCTGTAAAAATAGCTTACATTATTAATAAAAATAAAAATAAAAATCATTGTTCGGAATTTTCGTCTCATTGTTTAAGGTTTTCGTCAGTCTTTTACATTATTATCATCTTTTATAGTCTATTGTATATTTAATTTCTTCTATTTCATCTTTATAACGACAATAAATTATATATACCACTTTCATAAGAATAAAATTGAAATGGGAGATTAGACTTTTCAGCGACTAAAACTTATTTTCCTTGACAATTTCGGAAAGAGAATTTACCAAATTAGTGGTTTTTGTGGGTGTGAATGGTTGGAAGCCACATCCTCAAAATAAAATTTATCTGGCTTAACACATTATTGCTTAAAATCCATTAACACTACGGAAGGCGGAAGACCAACCGATGCCATCTCGTAATTTCCCCCAAAACAATGATTAACAACACATTTGCAATTCAAATCAATTACTGCCTAATAACATGTGCTTTGAGTGGTTATCAATTAGTACTAAATACAAGGTTTTGGTTGTAACACAATATTATTATGTTAAACCATGTATGTTATAGTAACACGCAAATTACGTTCCGTATCGCATAATAACAGCAGTTTACCAATAATTGTAATTTGACGTTTACCGTCTTGTATACATATATACAAGACGGTAAACGTCATATTAGAATAGTGTCTCTGAATTCCCCATTGATCTTGTATAAGATGTTATCTATAATAGATACAATAGACTTGATGATTTCTTTATTCTATAAATATATTCTTAAGTATGCTAACGGAAACACTTTTTTTTAATATAACAAGGGGCAAACGAGCAGGCTACTCTTAAGTGACTACCGACGCCATGGACAACTGCAACACCAGGGGGATCGCAGATGCGTTGCCGGCCTTTGAGAAATGAGTATGCTCTTTTCTTGAACGTTATTTTGTAGCTGGTTATTTATTTTTAAATTGAAATAGGATCGAATCCTGGCACGGCTCGACCACAATGGTGTTTGGGTTGGCATTCGTCACGGGGCGTCGCGTCGGCCCAGCAGCCATGATTGATGACCCTGTCCAGTCGGAGCGCACCGCATTCTACGTGAATGCGACGGACGCCTTCATATAGATTTTCCTTACGTCGTATTTTTAAAGACAAATACTGTGTTATGTTGAATAATTTTTAATTTGATAATTGAATTCAATTATAAGCAATTGCTTAGAGTCACTTTTTGTGTAGTTTTATACTTTCTAATGCGACTATAGTATACTGTCCTTAGTTTATATTTTTATAAGCATACTAGCGGACACGGCAGACGGTGTCCTATCCGAATTTTGTTATACTATGTACTACAATCTACTATCCTGTTATAATATCCACGATCCCTTTCTTTTTCCGGTTCCCGTTCCCTTTATATTTTCCTTTTCCGTTCCCGTTCTAGATACCGTGCCCGTTCGGATGAACATGACTGTTGGTACGAAACTCAGGTACATTTTATATGGGAAAATGCTACAACTTTTATTTAATTTTTGTGTCAATTTTCCAGTGTTCTTAATACTTTTTCTGCTATTCGGGACGGACACAAATCCAAACAATCAAAAATCATTAATTCTTATATCCTTATTTTGCATCTGTACAATAGAAAACGATATATATGAAATTAATTAAAAATAAATGTTAGTCGTAGTATTTTACAAATTAAGTATATTATAAGAGATCCCTAGGCAGGTCGTGAGTTTAAAAAAATGGAAGTTTACATACTTTCAACCAAAAGAACCTGTTACTACAGTATCTGTTAAGACTATTTTATTAATATTTTATAAACGATATAGACATGTTTGATATTAAATTATATGGGCACTATATTTCTAAATTAATAACTATAATAAAACGGTTTATAGCAAATAAATAATCATCATTATATTCCCGTTTGTATCACGCGTTAACTTTTACAATCACGCAAGTATAATAGTAATTTTCAACATTGTTTCACGAGATTATTAAAACGCCAATCGCGACTTTGTCTACTGAGTTAATAAACTCAATAATTAATATCGTAAAATAATACTTAATTCTAGAACTTAGACTTTTTTTTTTTGAAAAAGAATATTAGAAATACTTTTTTAGGTATGTCTAATATTCCCTTTTTCCCCTCCTACTAAGCTTAAATTAAAAGCAACGGCGGTGGGGTTTGAACCGGGTACCTTGCGGATTTCAGTCCATACCTTATACCGTTGAGCTATTGAGGCTCTATATAGTTCAGATGACATTTTTCGTAACTATTTGAATGTGCAATACATTAGAGGTTATAACAGCGCTCGCGAACGCTCGTTTAGATACGTAACCGTTAACAATAATTATTAATCATCCCATATAATTATGATGCAGTATTATGACGCAAGCACGTATCCTTTAGAACCGTAGAACACTAATTTCATGTTACCATCAGGTAACACATCCCGATGATAAATGGGCCTTTTTGTAAACGAACAAAACTCACAAATCTCGCTCGATTGCTTTAGGAATGTTGCCAATAGAGCAAGCTAATACTGAAATAGTACTCGTTATGGCTGTGATCGATTAGTTCATGTGGCAGACTGTATTTATTTGTCTTAGGCCCTCTTTACCGATTGTAAGTAGACTTACGATCAATTGCTGACAGGGTAATTTATTTACCCTCTATATCTTGCATCACAGTGAAAACCATTTAATATTTAAGTATAAAATTTAAGACTAAAATGTACAAGGCAATTTTTTCTTTATAAAAATCGTTTTCTATCACATAACCCTTAGACAGATAAAACGTCAAACTGCAAAGAAGGTTGTGTTGCATAATTCAACAAATCAAAACAATTTACTTTTATGACAAATACAATTTAAATTTTATCTTAAAAATAGTGATTTTTTCAGTTTTGTTGATAATTGCAAAACATCACTGACAATCGTTTAAATCTCTTTTGTTTATACTTTTAGTATAATCTTAGTTAACAGTTCCCCATGATACTTAATTTTGTATTATCTATAAAATTTCGGGAATGGCCAAAGACTTTATTATCGTGAATGATTTTACAATATTATGGATACTAAAACTCGTTAGGGTTTTTATTGGGCTCGCGTTTTATGTGCTGATTTAACATAAAATAAAAGCGGAATAGCTGCGCGTAAATGAACAATTGCTCAAAAAGGTCTGTTATTATTTTAACATCTATTAGTCGGCTTATATGAGCACTGCTGATTCTTCTATACACTACGAATACTATAACAAGTTTAAGTTGTTGGCATTTTTAGCAAAAAATATGTAAATTTTAAAAACATGAATGAAAAAATATATTAAAAAGAGTAGTTGAGTGCAAAATAGCAAGCAAGGGCTCGACCATAAGGCAGTTGATGCTAAATTATGCAAGGCGGTCACCAGAATAGCTATGAATATGTCATTTTTCACAAATTATTCGACTGTAATATTAGTAAATATACCATATTTTGATCTTTTCTTCCCGCCGGTTAATATAAAATCTAAGTTTCGAAAAGTACAAAAAAGAATTATTGTAACACTCGACGTAAATAACTGGAAAATCGGTGTAATGCTGCAACCCGAAAGCTACACCACCGAATTCGCCACCAAAGCACAGCACTACACTGACTTTTCGATGTGCCTCAACGCACGTTTCGCTTCGAAACCGAAGCATCAACAGGAGATAGACTCTACGAACGTTATTCGTGAAGTGAACTTTATTAAGGTTAGGATTAAAGCAAAGTAGTTTAGTTTCTCATGCATTTATGGTAATACTTGACTATCTATTACTTATGAAACTGAGGCCTTAGCACGAACATTTCGAATCTTTCGAAGTCGACGTGATCGACAGCGGACCTTGCTCAGTGTCAACCAATAGCATGACACAATAAAGACTTGAATCCTGTGAGTCTAGCACGAACATTTTCATCTTAAATACAGTCGACTCGACTTCGAGCGGTTCCAAATGTTCGTGCTAGGGCTTCCGGTAGCGGGAAATGTATTTCAAAATGAAATCAGCCACTGCTCGTATACCGAACAAATTTCTGGAAGCGGAATAAAATAAAATATTAAAACAGTCTCTTAGCTTTGCTCACTAATTTATTCACATTGATTTAGCGTTTCGAGTAACGTAAGATGACACAATTTCAAAGCGAAAAATTTTAATGGAAAAATATAGATTTAATAAAATTCAGTTTTAGCCCATGTTAAGAGAAGTAGATATTTATTTAATTTTATTTATATAAGTTATGGATAATAGATGTGATTGTAATAAATTGCACGAGTGCACGTATTAAAATGGCTATATATGCAATTGTTGCATAAATAATATCAGTTTAACACGAACGGTGAACCGTTGTGACAAGAGGCACTGCCCTGTGTTATTGCAGAAGAGAATTTGCAAGAATATACATTTCATAAAAATTTATACAGAGATATAAAGCTGATGAGTTTCTTTGTTTGCTTGAACGGGCTTATCTCAGAAACGAATGGTCCAATTTGAAAAATTCTTTCAGTGTTATATAGCCCAATTACCTAGGAAGGTTATAAGGCATTGAGTTGACTCTATATATATTTACCTACTTTTATGCGGAAGAAGTCGCGGGCGCAGCTAGTACCACATAAAGGTTGAATTAGGCTAAGTATTATCATTATTTTTTTTATATCTGCTTTATTTAAAGGTCCTAAATCTATTTAAGATTATGCCCTGCCCATAAATAAACACATACTTTTTAAAACTTATATACAAATTTCTCGTGTCACAATGTTAAGTTACTATAAACATTCGAAAGAGCTTGACCGATTTTTATGAAATTTTATACGCATATTCAGTAGGTCTGAGAATCGGCTACTAGCTATTTTTTTTACTCTAATTAATTTTGTTAATAAATCTTGCGTTCCCATTTTGGATTTTTTTATGTGTCAAATTCACAAGCAACAGGAAACATTGCAATTCCTTTGTTTTAAGCAGTTCGTGCTAGGAAAATTGTAGTAAATCTTTGTGGGTGACTGTCTTTTTTCTATTTTTTTTTAATTGTATCGCGTTTGCAACCCCGCCGTCCTTGACCGTAGTTAAATTTGCCCGACTAGTTTTGCTCTTATAAGCTACATTTAACACGTCTATTAATAAGTTGGCCTTTATACATTTTAGTAACGGGATATTTTACAGACTACAATATTAAAATGTCACCTTTAATTTTTCGTTTATAAATGTGTTTTTGCCATGAACACCCCAGCCTTTTCTGAGGTTTTCCGTAACAAACGGACACTTCAATTTTATTTATGTGTATGTGTAAATTAATATGGTAGTAATAAAAAAATAATTAGTGTAACCGTTAATAGTGTTATTAATCGATGCTATAATTTTAAAACGAGTTTGTAAAGCGTACAGTTATTGCTCGGTGGCGTACGTAACAAGTATAATAATTAACTTGTCTTAATTAAAAAAGAACGAAAACATTTCCTCATAAGAAGGATATGTGTCTATAGGAATAATTTAATTAAGAAGTACTAATAAAAACAGTTATACTAATGAAAGTTTACTTTTAATTATCGATTTATCTTAATTTTATTTTGTCCCTGAGTTTTTTTGTCTATAATAGGATAGGGATAATAATATCTTAGGAATATTTTATTATCCTTGTCCAGTCATTTTCATATTAATTTGAGTGGTTTGTCAGTTGACTTCAATAAATTATATTTAAATGATAAGAATACCGTCCTCAAAAAACGCCAAGAAACTAAAAAGCAAAAAAATATTAATAAAATAATTTATTTTTATTTTTTTTGTACAAAGTAGATGTAATTTGCCTATATATATATGGATAGGCCAACTAAATACACTGCTTTAATGATGTGAGGTTTCGCGGTAAAGAAACCATCATCAATTTTTAGACTTTTGTTGATTTCTCAAAACTCGCTTGACCGATTTTGATCAAACTTATAGTAGGACCGGCTCTGAAGTATGGGCTATCAAAAAAAGAATCAGCAAAATCGGTTTATAATAATAGCTCAACTTACATACAAAACAGTTAAAAAAAACATACAGTCGAATTGAAAATCTCCTCCTTTTTTAATAAAAAAAGAGAAGTTTCTCAATTCGAGTGTATTTTTTATATTACTTCAGAACTTCCAACTGGGTGAACCGATTTCGATGATTCTTCTTTATTTGAAGGCTGGTGCTTAAATTTCGTTTGTCGTCGTTGACATGTTTTGCGCTTCAACATTTTGTTGACTATTGTTTCCCAATGTTCACGACACATTGCGAGCTCAAGAATGGGATGAGGATTCCAATATCTATAACCTCTCATTTCGGAGATGATTTTTTTTTGTGATTTTATTTAGGACATTAAATGTAGCCTTATCACAAAGTTTGTTTGGTACGATGTCTTCTACACCCTGTATAAAGCTGGAGAGTTTGTTTGTTTGTTGATAAATGGGCAATCTAACATTGAAAGATTTTTTCATATCGGACCAATAGTTCCTGATATTAGCGCGTTCAAATAAACAAAGAAACAAACTCTTCTGCAAATATTAGTATAGAAGTATAGATTAATCTGTTTTCGTATTAAATATGGCAAAATTTATTCTATTCTATCACCAATGCCCAAATTTGATGATGATATGGGATCATTATCACTTAATGGAAGACTAAAAATTACACGTCAATCTAAATCTTTTAAATTATTGATAGAATGGTTACTTTGCGGAAATCCATGACATGCATGAGGAACTAAACTACTTTGTTTTAATCGGCGAATGAATACGAGGGAAAACCGGTGTAATGCTGCAACCCGAAAGCTTCAACATCGAATCCGCCACCAAAGCACAGCACTACACTGACTTTCCGATGTGCCTCAACGCACCGTTCGACACCGGAGCATCATCAGGAGATAGACTGAAGGTTCTTTACGAATAACCTTTGTAGAGTTCGCGGATTAAAGCAAAGTAGTTTAGTTCCTCATGCATCTAATTCTTTTAATCCAAATTCACAATCAATTTTAAGTATAACATAGATAAACACGAAGGTCGATAAAGCACTAAAACCAATCATAAATTCGCCAAATACAATATCATAATAGGACATTTACATGGAAGTACACCTGATGCTAAAGGACCTTCAGCACGACATCGGCTCATAACTGCCGTTGATAACTTATTTCAAACATCGCTTTCAACCCAATTTACGAGAGATTCCACTCGTTTACATCGCATAAACATCGATGAATTTAGAGACGAAAAGTGTTTTACTTTCTCCTTCAACGAAGTTTCGGGTCGATGATAAATATTTATGAACTTAAAAATTTTGCGCCATTAAAAGGTTTACAAAAGTTGTTAACACGATTTTTCGAGAGAATTTCTTTCGCAAGTCTTAAAAGGAGATGCCTGTAAATTGTAGATTTGTCGAAAAATAATACACACAAACAAGACGTATTCATATATACATACGTACACACTATTTAAAATATCTTTAACTTGAAGCAATCAGAGGGGAAAAAAAATTCTATATTATTAAAAAAAGACATTAGAAGAAAACATAAATATGAGTATGTACGTATAAATTAATCTACTTGAGCACTTGAGAAAAGTAAAACATATTAGTAATTAAAATATGAGATTTGATATTTTTATGAGATTTAGAACATGAAAATGTGATTTAATTTTTGTCTAGTGTTTGTTAAACTTAGAAACTAAGATTGAATGTAAATTAAGGTTATCATTTGTTACCAAATATTGAATTTTTCTCATTTTAAATGATTTGGAATGTCTGTCCTTTGTGCTAACCAAAACACAATATCACAATGGCAACAATGACATATTTTTAACCAGGCCTTTTTTGTCACTTCTTTATTGGGGCACGCTGATCCTCAATAGTTGTAACTCTATTTTCTTTTTCATTATGGTAATAATTGTGTAAATAAAATGAAAAAAAGTGTAACTTCAACCGATCGTACAGGGTACTACGCGAACAATTTAATCTTAAAATTCTTTCGGTTGTTTTTTTCGGCTTTTATAACAATTTCTCGATATTTTTATAATATTCCCCATTTCATGATATGTCCCATGCCGTAATGTGCCCCATGCCCCACAATAAAAGTCCTGTTTTTACATACCTGTTCTTTAAGTTTCTATATCAACTTTATCACCCCAAACATAAAAAATTTTGTGACTCAGAAAAATCTTACAGGATAACTTGGCATCCCATATATATTTTTCTTATAAATACATATTAATTAAATTAAAAATCACATACATTTGTGCAACAAACAAAGTAAGTATGTAGTATAAAAATATACTTTAAGAGTAAATCATTTTAAATACTTACAGGGTTGTGATATTTTGCTCCTCAGTTTCATTCTATATTCACACCATTGTATTATTCTCAATTCTATAGTTCGAATCTAAATGTCTGCCTTCCATTTCTGTCTGATATTCTGTATGGTTAGTGATAAAACAACTTACTTTCTTAATTATGTTTCATGTTAGATGGAAATAAAATTTCCAAGAAAGTAATGCAAAGAAAACATCACAATAATGAACATTAATTTGTGCAATAACATAAGTATGCATTTAATGTGTTAAGTTTTAATTGTTGTCATATTTTAAAATCTTGAAAAAAATAAATTTCCTAAGGATTCTTCTTTTTTGTTTCATTGACGTTTTTATAAATTATGTCCCATCGTCAATACGTACCTCGGGAGAGAGGTTCACTGCAAATATCGTATTCTTAAGTTTTTTGTTGAAATTAATAAATTGGGCTTTATTAAAAAAAAACACTTAGCTGATGCTTTCCAGTTCAACCTTTGCATCTGCCTTTATTTAATATCAAGGCTTGTATTGAACATGAATTGTTTAATAAAAATAGCACAGCTGTGTAGTGCGTTCAGTCGAAAATTGCAATAACTTCCACTAAATTCGCAAAGGTTGCTTGTGTGTTTTATTTTAAACAAAACCACGCACAAAAGCGAGCATGCCTATACTGCGTCTACACACTATTTTGCGTATAGACGTGAATACTTTTTAGAGAGGCGTGTATTTCTAGTTCGTGTTCAGTCGAACAAACTCTAGATGCGGTATCCATCATAAAAGCTGCTTAGCAAAGGCGTTCGGCCTACAGTATACTATATAGCTGCTCAATTGTTGCATTAATTTGAAAATTTAGGATGGTTGATGTCGCTGCAGTAATTAAAGTGTCTCTTAAGTTAACTTATAACTAATGTCGTTATTGACTACTGGGTCCTTGGATAGTATTTAAATTGTAAACTACTCTTTTTTTTAGCATCGTTAAAGATATCATGTTATTAGACAGATTTAAAGTTGATTTTAGATAAATATTAAATATCTTCCATACATCACTAATCTGTGCATTTTTTCTTATCTGTGCTGGTAATGACATAAAGCAAAATAGGTTTTTAATTTTATTCAAACTTCAATTTCGAAATATACTAGTTTTGAAACTTTGAAGTATTGCAGATTTGATTTTTTATCTTAACAACAATTGACATGTTGTGGATACAAAAATAATTGAATGCAACAATACATCAAACTTTATTGATTTACTTTTACGTATGAAATAAAATGTCTGAGCAATTAAACTCAACTGTCCCAGAACCAAGAAAAGTTGGTGTTTGGACCGAGGGAGCTCCCTTGGAAACAAGGTGCATACAATTGAATTGATGTATAGACCATCAGAAGTCCATTTTTCGTGCATAAATAAATACATTTTAAAACTTAAATTCTAGAGAATATGTTATGCCAAAGAAATCGCCGGATTCCATTGATGATATACCCACAATTCCAGATTTAGATGATCTTCAAGACATTTTGGAAAAGGAAATCTCCAAATCATCTGTGTAAGTTTTAGCAACTTACGAATGAACGATAAATAATTTTTAAGTTTGTATAAAATAGATATTAGGTATAGTAAGATAAAAGCAGCTTAAGAAATTATTAACATTTTCCAATTGAAACGAAACAATCGTATTATATAAAAATTATATTATTTACCTCAGTAACAATTTACTATTTTTAGCCAAGAACACCATGACACTGATACAGTAAATACTCTCGCAGAGGTAGGTGGCATAAGCGGTTCTGTTGAAGGAATTGAAGCAGCTTTAGAGGTATTATTGTCCTTTGTTCCCTCTGTAGAACTTGATACAGCAGACACTGTATGGACTGTGGACTCTTTGTTGACGGATCTAGGTGAAGAAGAAAATGAAGTGCCTTAAGATTTTTTAAAACAAAATGGTTACTCTATCAACATGCTGTTTTGAGACATCACTAAGGGTACTTACTACAAGCACATCATTTCACAAATGAGAATGTTGTGTAGAAAATTTGGTCCCAGTTATATCTTTTGGAGCACTATATCATTCAAAATCAACCTACTTGTGACAGTTTGACATGTAAATTATTATTAATTGTGTAGAATAAAAGTCATGTATATTCATCAATGTTTTTTATTTAATAAATATTAACCTATGGTAATGATTATATTTTAAAACTATCTTTTTACAAAAACTTCAATGAAAAAAAAATATTCGGGTTCAAGCATTATTAGCACACCTTTTAGATACTACTAGTATTATTATAGTTAACTTCATTGTGATAGCTTAAACAATGTAAATTCTTATAATTTTGCCAATATTGTAAATAATTTGACAACGTTACAATGGTTAATCTTTGTTGTCAATTGTACTGGCAAGATGAGAGATTCCTATGAATAAAATTTGATAGTAATTATTATTTAAATTACAAGGGGAATGTACACTACCTTTTTATATGAAATCTATAGAAATTAGTATTTAGGTGTGTTAAAATATATTAAACATTATAAAACTTTTATTTTCAAGCCTACAGTATTTTAACTCAGCAAAAAAAACATATTTTTCGTAAATTAACTTGTAAACTTAAAAAAATTCATCATTGTCGCAGATTCAAACTATGTACATCAATTAATTAAAAAAATAAATAAATGTGGCTTTCCAATATAGGAAACCCACATTCCCATTTTAGTTCTTTTTAAGAAAATTATATTGTCCATTATTTTTGCTGGTGCATATGTATTTGCTAAATGAGTAAATAAAATCACTTCTTGGCCATGAAATACTTATGGAAACTCATGCCTTTACTTAGATTAGACTACACTTAACCGTTTTTTATATTCTGCCAGTAATGCTTTGAACAAACCCTTTACTTGAACCGCCTGCACATTTAAATGCAATTAAAGCAGTTATTATAAGTATTATGTATGATGGTAATATTGTTACTACATACAATTCTTTTTTGTTAAGTAAGCTAAGCCCTGAAACAAAAAAATGTGATCCAACAACCCATACAATTTTAACGTAGTTTTTGTTGTCAAGTCCACTGAAGAAAATGACACTCCAGAAAGTGTTCAAAAGTATCATGCACAGAGTCATAGCTGCACTCGTTACAAAGAAGAATTCGCTACCACCATGGAGACCTAGACTGCCTGGTCCCACCTGAAAGATTAATTATAGATAAGGATTAATTAATTTAGTATGAAGAAAACCAGACTTTTGTAATATATGTATATACCTTTCACTATTACAAAGGTTAGTAATTCTCTTGTCCTTTTTAAATTTTATGAGAAATAAAACTGTACTCAACAAATTAATTATTGGTTTTGTATAAAGTGATGTAATAACATGTATTAAATAAATAAATCATGTATTATACTACAAATTTGTATTTCAAGTTATACTGAGACAGTTAAATATAGTACTCACTGAGTCTGCTAGAACATTAACTAAAGCAAATACTCCATTCATAATTCCAAATCCCAATCCAGAAACATATGCCATTTCCAATTTGTTGCTACCAATATCGTGGTTTTCTGAAATCTCCTTGAGACCAGCTTCAGTCTTACGTAGAAGTAAGTACATTCCATAACGAAAGGCTTCCTGAAAATTTATGGAAATGTAAAAATAAGTTATATAATCAAAAAAATATCAGTCAAATGAACAATATATTCAATCTTAATAAACATATCGAGGTTAAATTTAATTCCAGGATTGTGTTTTAATCAAAATTGAGTTTGTATCTTGGCTTAAATAACATCGAAAAATTGTTATAGCTCTATAGATTTAAAAGTCATATATGGTTTACCTGAATAATTATAGCAAAAACCATTCCAAACACTAAATATGATCGAAGAGGGACGACTGCGAACCACACCAAAGACGAAAGTGAAAATGATAAAAGCCAACCAAATGCTGCCGCTATCATTATGATAATACGAACAGGATCGTTTGCAATTGTTAGAGCAAACATTACAAAAGGAGGTCCGAAAGCAAGAAGAGAACAACTAAAAAACTCTGCAAGAGTCATCTTATTTATATCAAGTTTAATTTCTCTGAAATCTGAATATCAATTCACTATATATAATTTGTTGATTCGTAATATAGCATTGTTTAATTGCTGTAATTTTATTTTAAAGTTATTATAATACTAAAAATAAGGGTCTTCTTGAAAATCTTAATGAAACAAATTAAAATAAAATTGTTAAACGTTAATAGAATGTAATTTCAAAGAACACAAACTGATACATGACAAGTTTAAGTTGACAGTAGCATTTACTAATGGTGATATACTCTTTGTTAATAAGTGTACGTAATTGTAAATTATCATACTACTCTATGTAATAATATAGTAGGAAAAATTGAATTCTTAAAAAATACTTTAAAAATGAAAAAGAATACCAAGTAAAGTAAGCCTTTTATGTCATACTGTTGACTAAAAAGCATTATTATTATTGTATAAAATGTTGACTAAGGGAATTATTGAGGGACTTAAGAGGTACAAGTACTCGGACGCGCCGGCCCAATTCGGCTACAAGCATGGCGCTACCTCTAATTACGATTAATATCACAAAGTGACATCGGCGACGGCGACGGCGACGGCGACGGCGACGGCGACGGCGACGGTGACGGCGGCGGCGACGGCGACGGCGACGGCGACGGCGACGGCGATGGCGATGGCGATGGCCATATTTACAATCCATCAATCAAAGCTATACTTGCACGTATAGTGTATTTTAAGAATCTTCATTGAAAAACAAAAGTTCAATTTATAAGAGATTACAGATTACAGTATTAAAATTCATACTGGGACCTCGACACTGTTTTTATTAATAGAAGCTTAAAGTTAAGTTGGACACTTTAATTATATCACAATATTCGTTTTGAGTTTGATAAAACTAAAGCCTTTCAGTATTTAAAGCTAAAATCTACTTCTTGGCATAAAGAACTTTATTGATGAAGAGTTAGTTGCTTTCGCTCGTAGATATCTCTTGTAATAAATACTTCTCACAAAAAAATGGCATCCGCGAGATATAAAGTCTGTTTTCGCCCATAACAAATGTCAAATAATGAGCTGTAACGTAACTCCATCAAAATGAATGGTAGGGCACTCCCCAGCTAGAAGGAAAAGACACTTCTTTTCCTTCTAGCTAACAATAATAGCAATAATGCTATAATGGGAGGACAAGAATGACATCAATTTGAGCAACCTTTATTATTTCTTACAATTTTCACTTTTGAAAGCCTTTAATATTGTACAAAAAGGACCAACACTAATTATTAAAAAGATTACTTTAAAATTAAACCTAATTTTAAAAAGTAGTGCTGTTCGTTTTTTAAGTAGTGATTAAACACGGCCTTACAGAAGAGCAATTAAAAAGGGCGGAGCCAATAGCAATTTCGTCCAAAGCCAAACGAATAACTCTTTGAAACTCCGCACCAACTTATTGGTTTCACGCTAAGTTATATTTTAAGATGCGTTCACATTAAATTACTTACTTGTACTAACCGGTTTATAAAGAAAACGAAGATAGAAAATGTATTTTTTCTAAAAAGAAACATTTCCACCAGGCGTTGCCCTGATTGAACATAAAAATCAAAAATGGCAATTGTGTCCAGTTGTGAATCTAGATGGAATCTGAACGAATCTAGACGCGTTAGGACTCGAAATTCCCTATTCGATCATCCCCATTACCGATATCCAAAAAACCGTAGGATTATTTACTATATTTGTAGAAGGACGTAATTTAGTAAAGCACCATCTATTAGCAACCTTAGAGACGTTCGAAGAAATAAGATGGATCACCATCACCATAACAAAAACTAATAGAAGGTTATCATTATAGGATGAGATCAGATGGGAACTGGTTGGGCAGGGAAGGTATCACCACGAGCGGCATTACAATAACTATGTCAATAGACAATACCTTTTTTGTTTTGTTTGGAAACTTTGTCTATTGAAGCGCCATTCTTTAGAACATGCTGCCGATCATATTTAAACTAAAAATATTTAACAGTACTATTAAAATTAATATTTATTTAGAGCTTAAATAACAAGACTTAGATACACACAGGCATAAATAAAGATCTATGTAATCTCAAATAAATAAAAAAAAATTATGTATCACTACATAATATGAAACAAAGTAGCTGTCTCTCCGTCCCTATGTATGGTTAAATCTCTAAAACTACGCAACAGATTTTGAAGCGGTTCTTTTAAATACATAGAGTGATTCAAGAAGAACGTTTATATCTATAATACATTTATGTTATAGAAGATTAAAGCCAAGAATTTCAATGATTTGTAGCGAGATTTCGTAAAATACGTATTTTTGTGCGCTTAAGTCGCGTACGCTGGCTAAACCTTACGAGATAGACCAAAATAATATACTACGAAATTGTATATCTTAAAAAGATCTATAATAAAATCTGCACTAACATGTGTCTATCTCCTAAGAATAACCCATAGGAACCATTTTTATCTTTTATATATTACAAAAAAAATAATGAACTATTTACGAAGCTATTTAAAAGAATACCGTATTCATCCTCATCGGTTTAAAAATTTTAGATACTTTGTACATTTTATGCAAATTCAAATTGCCCTTTGCTGCATATAAATAAATGAATATCTTACAAGATGTAAGAGATTTAAAGTAGGAAGCCAGAACGGGCCGGCGGCTGGCGCTCGGCGGCGTAAGCGTACAATAGATGGCGCTATAAATTAATATAAAATATAAGCCAACTGCCGGGTCCGCTAGATATATATGAAATATTACTTATGACCTCGCTCGCGTAGGTCACCCTTATTTCTAGGGGCTAAAATACTTTACGACCGATATTCATTCCAACCAAATATTTACAAAAATTTCCTACAAATCGGTGGAGTTTCCTACAAACTGTTTCGGGGGAGTATGGGAGCAAATATTGTGACATATGAATTTTATTAATTAGAAAAAGATGTCGTACTGTGTATAGCGGTATTTATGATTAATAAAATAGGGACGCTTATATGATATGCGCCATTAGAAGTAGTTTAGTGGCGAGTTAAGAAGACTTATCGTATTCGGCCATGAAACTAAAAGCGCACCATCGCATTAGCCACTTAACTTCAGTGCAATTTTGTCTTGATGATCACTCCGCTAGAAACGAACCACTATAGGGCGGAAGTCACTTAGTAAAGATGGAACTTGTGTTTTTTTCCTTAAAAGGAGCGTGACAACGGACAAGGGCTAAATTTTTTTATATTTTAAATTTTGACACACATGTCAAAGTTTTTTGACATTAAAAATATTTAAAAAAGTAATTAAAGAAAAAACTGCTGCTTTTTAAATTTTTTTTTATAAAGCACAACTTTCATATTTAAGCCTAGGGGTGGAGTGCGTACAGTCTAAAACTGCACGCCCCTCGTATTCAGCAGAAAACAGGTCAGCTCGTCAATACTCGTATTATTAGCTTACAGTGCGTTGTTAAGCTTGAGTTTACAATAAAAATGCTGTACACACAAACGCTAAGCATTGCATTTTATTATTTGAAGGGCGTGCATTTTTAGACTGAAACATCTACCTAAATGAATATGGGGAGTAAAATCAAATGTTACAAAGTATGTGTAATGAGTAAAATCCAATCCTTTTTATTTATTTAACAACATAAAATACACTATTAACAATAAATAAGGGCATTACAAAAACTACGAAATTTTGTCCTTAATGTTAGTACATTGTGTTTTGCTTAAATTATGAATAAAAATAAAATTTAAAAAATAATGTAATAAATGTGGGTCGAAGATAAAAAACACACTATTTTTGAGCACCTCACATCTTTGTCCGAAATTAGGTGAAATTTAAAGAGATTCAATTTTTTGTCCCGTACTCTTTTGCCATTAAAAACGAAGCCAATGTTATATCTTACCAAATCTAAGCTAGCTATCTGTCTCTGAAAGATCCATCAAAATTGATCTCGTCGTTTCAAAGAATTAACAGGACTTACAAACAAATTTGCGATACCCCTTTGAACTCCTTAATCCGGCCCTATCGCAAATTCTTAACGGACGCTAACTACAAACTACGTCCCTGTCGAATTTCATCTTCGTACGCACTACGGTTTTAGAGATTTTTAGAGATTTCGGTTTATGAAAGGAAACCTTTGGTTGATTTTTTCTATCGCAATTATTGTAATTTTAGTTTACGCGTTCTTGCATTTGAATACCGACCGGTAATTTCTACTACGCAACGGAACGTAATCGGTAACAAGACGTAACTGTATTTGAGATGTAGAATTTACCGACAAAGGGAATTCCTTTTGTCGGCATATTCTGATGGTATATTAAACTTTTAAGTTTCTTACCACCTGTTATCACGAATTTGGATAACTCATTCTATTATTAATATTGAATAATGTTAATAAAGGTTATATAGTTAATTGGTCCGTTGGCGCAGTTGACAGTGACCCTGCTCTCCGCTACAGGGTTGCGGGTGCGATTCCCGCCTCGAGTCTGGGTGTATTATCTATGTGTAAAAATAATTAACCCAGCGATCGACTCAAATGCCGACCACTGATTAGGCCACGACCTCCTCAATATATATGTCGACAGTATTGCCGACACGTCACGCCGATCTTGTGAGTGTAAGAGGTACTGGTACCCGGACACGCCGGCCCAATTCGGCTGCAGAAGAAAAAAGACTGCAACCATGACGCTAACAATGATAAAATCATCATGTCGTTAACGTTATGAAGTGGTGCGTAAAATTTAGGAAATTAGGCAAAAATACGTTACACGTGCATTGAGTATAATACGTTATTAGTAAAACTATTTAGTAAACAATTAAATAAATAATTATAATAATAGTAAAAAATGAAACTACATAAAGCTATTTTAAAGGCGTCGTCGGCGCATATTTTAATATTAACAACTTAGACAGCAAATGCCGTCGTATGTAAATCACATTTGTTGGTGAGTTTTGGGGATGGGCGCGAGAGAGAAACTGAAAGTGGATCTTTTTACTATTTGTTATCGCGAGCTAACCTACTACTAACGCCATCTATATTCTTCTTTTACTTAGCGTTATCCTAACGTGTATTAAATAATTCACATGGTATTAAAAAAGTAACGTTTCTAAAAGGCTGGCAACGCGTCTACTAGCTTGCTAGGTAGTGCAATACAGTCCTACCTTGCTAATACGGCGACTTTGCCGGTTACGTATCCAAACAATTCATATTAAAATTTAGGACACTTGGCGACGGTTTGGCGACGTTGCCACATTAGAAGCGTAGCCACGATTACTAATGGCTACCCATTAGAAAACCGCAGATATACATGGCGACGTCGTCATGGCGACTCGGTGAGATAGGAGCCTTAGTCAATGAGCGTCGCTAGTCATTTAGGTGAATTACCTAACATATTACACCGTGTTATATAAAAAAGACAGTAAAGGCTAGTGTAACCGCCATGATAAACCAGATAAGCCATCTGGCAGACTGTACTAAACATCACCATAACGATATAAAAAAAGTCTAAAAATTATTATAGCATACAGCTCCCTGCAATGGCTTTCACGTTAAATGATTTGCTGGCTATAATGCCGGCGCCAGACATATGTAGCTTCATTTGACTGATCATTTCTATGATCGTGTAGTGTAGCCGGAGACTTTGGGTAGCAGCACAAAGTTTTGTAGAAGTCTTCAAGGAAAAAAATGTACAAACACTTTGAGCTATGTCTGGCGCCAGCATAACAATTATTTACTAATGCGTGCATTAATTCTCTCCTATTATGTTATTGTCACCATGACAACACTATATCACTTTAACACATTGAAGGATTTGAGAATGGAACTTTTTGAGTCCGATAGCCCTTTCATTCACTTACTGTATATTTTAAGTGTTTAACTATAATATAAATTATGTAATACTTTTTTATGTTGGCGAATAATGTTATTTAATTAATTTATTTATTTTATCTTTATAAAGCTGGAGAGTTTGTTTGTTTGCTTGAACGCGCCAATCTCAGGGAACTACTGGTCCGATTTGAAAAAATATCTGTGTTAGATAGCCCATTTATCGAGGAAGGCAATTTTTTCACCTAATTTTACTTAGTCGCAGGCCCTACTAGTGTATTATAAATTTCAGTGTCTTTGTTACCGATGTCACGTCTTAACCTAGCATTATGATTTTTTCCATATACATTATAATCCGGGCGTCATAATGGGCTACTGCAAATGGGCTATTGAAGAACAAAAGGTAATTTTTCCGAGACAAAAAAAAACTTGAACTTAAACGGACGTGCGTGGGCCAACCGCTTTTATGTACACATGTAAAAAGATTTTTTTATTTTAATAAATTTTATTCCAACACAAGATGAAGACCTCCGAACTACGAACCTTGCTTTAAAGTACCTCATTTTATTATTTTTAACACAAATAATTAACGCAATAAACTTCGCGTAACTTTTCAATAATTATTAACTATATTCGTGATATTTTTTGGTTTAAGACCTAACGAGAAGAGGAAAACAACAATGATAAAGAGTGCTTGCTGTCCTTACGATGCGATTTTTCGCCAGGACAATTAATTATGGCCACCAGTCGCTCTATTAATGACGTTATTAATGACCAGCGAAACAACATTAATATTGATTAATAACCCTTTTGTGTACACTACACCAAAACAGTTTTTATTGTTCAACAGACAAAAGCATCCAACGTGGCCAATTTGAAAGTTACCAAGTTATGATAATAAAAATACAATTATAAAGCAATTACGTGAATATTTCCATAAAATTTGTGCGTGGATATAATACATGTATATACACACATAATATTTGTCACAGGTATTAGACGTTTGTTAGACAAAATATTGTTTTGTTTATATCTGTTTTAAATATTGTTTTGTAATGTCTTTTATGATTATTGTAAATAAATTTCAAAGTTCGCTAAAAAATTTTTATTTGTCTGTACTCTGTCAAAAACCAACATTTGCATTTGTATTGTCTTCAGCTTTAACCATAAGATAAAAAAATACCGCGAACTGTCACATTTATAGTAAGCAAGTTTTTCATTCGCGGTCAGATCCTTTCCGTTATTTTGCAACTTAAGATTTAACCATTACCGGAGAAACAGTGAGCAATACTGTAATTTATAACTATCTATATAAATTCCGCCAGCTACCTACTTATTAAAAGTTTGCTGTGAGTTTACTTCAGTTTTTCCTCATGCTGTTAAATTAATAAACCTTCAAAATTCAATTAAATTGTGTTAATAAAATATACGAATATATTTAAAGATTAGAGCAGAATATATCTATTACGACGCACGTATTGGACTATAATAAAATCAAAGAAAAATTTTTCATTTTTAATTATTTGCTTTTTATATATACTATTCTAATCCGGCAATAATGAAATATGCAAGATTGGGATGATGAGAGGAATAAAAAAACTAGTTAAAGAGGGAAGAATAATTATATTAAAGAACACAACCGAAAACGAGCGTAAAACCGAAACTGAATACAAATCGAGGAAAAAAAAACCAAAGAAAATAAATTAAAATAAGAACACTAGGAAACCTACCAGTAAATCATAGATATTATTATAAAAGTATATACATATATATAAGTATATTAATATAAGATACTCCCGATTAGAAACAGATACATTAGCAGAATAGATAAATGTGATGAATAATTATTTTGTCAATTATTTTTCGCAAACGGACGGAAAGCCAGCGCGGTACAAAGCATTAAAAAAATCCACGCGGCTGATAATCGTATGATGCAAAATTATAGCGTAGAATTTTTTGTTCTTTGTATATTACTGGGGGCAATCGAGCAGACTGTGAGTGACTACAGTCGCCCATGGCCATCTATACCACAAGAAGGCTCGCAGATGCGTTGTCTTCAAAGAGGGGCTTAGGCCGGGAACTCTTACAAACCGAATCTAACGATTTAAAGAGTTGCTTAGTTTCATTATACTTTAACAGGTTTTAATAGGTTGTATTATATCAACAATTTTGATCCCATCTACGTAAGTAGACTGAGTACATTTTAATTAAACTGTTGGACATAGAAAGGACAGCAAATTGACGTGAGATAAGAGAAGAGATCCATCACATAACCAGATGTAGGTAATCGCTGTTATAAGCAAACAAAGTCTGATGTTTAAAATATTCGCATATTACACACTAACAGCGTAGCACACACAAAATGGTGTACGAGCTTTAATACTACTTAATTTTTTATTATAGCTTTTGACCGCGGATTCGCTTCCATTCATGTATATTTTTTTTTTTTTATGTTACAAGGGGGCAGACGAGCAGGCAGTAGGTACCGAAGTGCCAACCGGCGCCCATGGACATCTGCACGACCAGAAGGCCAGCAGATGCGCTGCCGGCCCTAAATGACGTGTTTAGGCCACCGGGAAGTCTCACAAACCGAACGAAACGCGACAACAACACCATCACTAGACGTGACAGAGTCGGATACAGAAGGCGGTATTGCTTGAGACGGCACGTATAGTGAGGAGGTTCCTCTCTCTGGACCCCTGACCACCAGTGGGCTTGAGGTATTGCACCGCTGCCGGCGGAGATCTATTTTTTTATATATTTTTAAATGTTTTTATTTTTATAATAATATTTAAAAATGTACGTAAGAGTAAGATATATTAAATAAATGATAGTCATATTTCTTGAAAATTATAGATTTGTGGGACTGTAATAGCGATGGCCCACGCGAATTCACGCGAAGCATTAAACAGAATGACCCTATTGCTTGGCGGCTACTCAAAACTCATTAGGGCGCTACGATTCATGTAACTAAGCATCTGGATTGTACATCTTTATATTACTAGCTGTTACCCGTGACTTTGTTTGCGTAAAATTAGGTACAAAAATAGACTCGATTTTAGCGCGACGATGTTATAGCCTTCCTCGATAAATGGGCTATCTAACACTGAAAGATTTTTTCAAATCGGATCAGCAGTTCCTGAGATTAGCGCGATCAAGCAAACAACCAAAGTCTTCAGCTTTATATATTAAAAATATACACATGCTGTACCCGCGACTTTGTAGGCGTAAAATTAGGTGAAATTGTTTTAATTTTGGGAGTTTCATATAAACCTCCTTAATACCGCTACTAACTATAAATTATCTACTTGCTAAATTTCATCTTTGTACGTCCCGCGGTTTTCAAGATTTCGTGATAGTTGACCCTTCGCTTCTGAAAGTTCGCGCGATCGCATCAAACTTCGTTAATGTTTGATCGCACGTTCGAAAGAACTAAGTTTAACTAAGTACGCGTTTTCGCGTTGCGAGCAAACTTGGTTCTTCGTTCTTCGTCTCCAGGATGACGTAAACCACTTTTGCTTTGGCGCTTGGCGGCCACTCGAAACTCATTAGCGCGAATCGACTTATACTACTTTATTGTATATATTGTGGCTTACATTTATGCCAATTGGCTGTGCATATATTTATAAATAAATATTATATACACGACTATATGACAAACGGACGTCTGTTCCTAACGTAGACAATTAATGCCTGTGTTATAGGTAACAGACGCCTGTTATACACAAATATTTTTTTGTAGAAATATATAAATACATACATATAAATAATACACCCAAACGCGAGGCGGAAATCGAAGCCACGACCCCAGGAGCGGAAGGTATGGTCACTGCCCATTGCGCCAACGGGCCTCTCAACCCACAGTCATAACACCTGACTTGTTGACAGTCAGTCAACGAGTGTCCAAAGAAAATTAAAATTTCACTCCAACTTACATTCGAATTATAACTGTGAGACCCGTCTCACGTTCTCACTGGCATAACAACCTCATTAAAAATAGTTTGAAAAATCCAAAGTGCACGGCTCATATTTCCTAAATATTACGAGCTATGCAGGCCAACATTCGTATTAAGCGCCCTCTCTTAGAAGAAGCTTAATATTTAATAGTACGGTAATATGTAGCTGCTGGACTGGATTTCGATACAATATAGTATTAGGTCCAGCTGGAATTTAGTCTTTCATTAATGATAAATAAACAATATCGCATTTTCATTAATAATCAGCCATAATTCTAAAGTTAATAAAAAGAAAATTATCGCGTTAAAAATTTACTGTTTCGAACATGATCGTGCCAGATCCACACACACAGACATCTGGGCGGCTAAGGAAATACTTTTTAAATCAGTTTTTTTCTTATACCAAATAAAATAAATATCCTTTCGAAGTGTCAAAACACGACTTTCATCTCAATCTGTGAGCATTTATTAATAAGTACCATACCAAAGGAATAGAGTGATTTTTAGTTCACGAAATCGCTCAGTTTTGATCAACTCAGAGTAGATCACACGAATAACGTTTAGCATAATGAGGCGTACAATTAATAAATAATGCACAAAGTGTTCAAATAATACACAGTTATAACAGAAGTAACAACAGAATGACTATTTAGAGTGCAGAACTGGATAATCATAATTATAATGGAAATTATATACATTTTATTGTTAGCTTATTTTATGTACATGCTTTTATTTAAAACATAACGGAAGTCAATAATACTATAGTAATGAAATGGAACTAGAGTTTAACGCGAATAAATAGGCACTTAGTAAAATACAATGTTAGTGAGGCGGGACATATAAATTATATTTCTCGGAGGGATCATCCCTGGATACCGCCATAAGCCCCGTGCCAGGGGACTACGCCTAGACAGCAGACAGGGAGGATATTATTTATTAACAGGGAATCGAAAATAAGAGCGACGTAAGCTTCATGTTTCTAATATCGTATTTAAATTGCTACGAAAATTTTCTCACGAATTCTGAAATACAAATGGTGTTATTTCCATAATCCCAAATGATATCATTTGAAAAATATGAAAGATTATGTTTTTACTTTTGTAAATTATTTCATTCATATATTTCAATTTGCGGATATTTTAAAAATTTTACAATTGCTTGTTTATCTAATGCTTATGATATTGGATTATGATAATGGAGAAGGTCGCGGTCTAATCAGTGGTCGATATTTGAGTCGATCGCTAAGTTAAGTTGCTCTGGCTGCGACCGGGTGATAGATGGGTGACCCATTCTAGCACTGGTTGCAATAATCTACTATTATAACTAATAATATCCTAGCAACCCCATTTACCGACAAAAACAAAACCTCGTAACCTACGCCACGGATTTTAATGCCGTTTTCGGCCAAAAATCACAGCAATTCAAAGAGAAAGTTCATATCTATAATAGATTTATGTTATAGGAGATAGAAGCTGAGAATTTCAAAGATTTGTAACGAGATGCCTTATAAACGTGTTTTTGTGCGCTACTCTCGCTTGCACTGGCTAAACCTCATGAGTTAGAACAAAATAATGTGCTACGGAATTGTACATCACAAAAACTTCTATAATAAAGTCCACGATGGCATAAGTCCATCTCCTTAGCATAACCTACTGGAACAACTTTTATCTTTTACATATTACAAAAAAGTAATGAACTATTTACGAAGCTATTTTAAAGAATATCCTATTAAGCCTTAACCATTTAAATACGCTAGATACTTTATACATTTTAGCCGGATCAAAATTGCTTTTTACAGCATATCATTAAAATTAATAGCTTAGAAGATATGAGAGATTTAAAATAGGCTGGCAGAGCAGGCCGGCGGCGGGCGCTCGGTGGCGTAAGCGACCGAACGCCCGCTAGATGGCGCTATAATTTGATATTAAAAATAGGCCAACGTTCGGGCAGAACAACGTCTGCCGAGTCCGCTATTATTATATGTAATAAATTCTATCTGGAACCTTATTAGAATCGTCTATGAATTTCTTGTTGTCGAAAACCATACCAATAAATATTTACTCAAAAAATACGAAGTGCTATTCAAACGCCGTATAAAAATCAAGATACTGAATTGTAGTAAAAAATTACTTACTTGAATCATTATCATTGGGTTGGGATTTACGTTTCTTATCCCTTTTACTTAAGCTTTTATTTAACGATACATCTATAGATTTATTTTTATCTGAAATATAGTTACAATAATAAGTGTTAGTATCTAGGTTAGGTGCAAAAATTAAACATTTATACTTAATATATATTACGATTATATACAGAGCCTCAATAAGCCTAGTAGGAGGGGAAAAGGGAATATTAGACATACCTAAAAAGTATTCCTAATATTCTTTAAAAAAAAAAAAGTTATTTTAATCGTAACTTTTCCCACAGTTTCATTCACGTTGACTTTCCAAAAACAAATTTTCTATTTTTTGTTTTGAAAGGCTCTCAATATCCTTTTTTATATTTTTGACAATTGTGTAACAAAATTTCATAAAAGTTGGTTTACAAATAAAAAAATATAACATTTACATTTATAATTTTAGTTAGGTTGAATATTATCATTAGAGTAATATTTCTTTGCCTCAACGCACGTTTCGCTTCGACACCGAAGCATCATCAGGAGATAGACTCTACAAAGGTTATTCGTAAAGTAACATATACTAATTATGTGTATTGATGAGACACGTACATTATTTGCTCCACAACCTTATTACCCCGAAATGAGTGATTTCCTGCAATTTTATATTGCGTCAAAGAGGCGTTGGAATTTTGTTATCCTACACAATTAGACGAAGGGAGATGAAGAGAATTAATAATAAGTTAGGGAGGTGTTGTGAAGTTGGAAATATTTTTAAACCGGACCTTGCACCCCTGTGTTACAGTTTAAAATTGCTCGCCACCACGTTTTGACTTTGTAATGTTTATTCATAGACAATTAGAAGAACATTTAAATATTTATAGATGTCTTAATGATGTTGACAATATAAGGGACGGCTAATTGTAATAGACAATTAGTGTTTGATTAGATCGAGTGTAGGTTTGGTGAATTCTTTTGTGTAGTAAAAAAGTGATAAAAAGAAAAAAAAAGGTGTAAAATTTTTTTGAGTAGTCGTAGATAAGTTATTATGAATTTAAATGGAAGGCAACTAAAATATAGTGAAGAAAGTTTAAGAATTCGAATATGGGAAGGTAGGAAGGTTTTTTCTACACTTTTCTCAGATTCTGAGGCAGATTCTTTAGGCGCGTTGGAATTTTTTTGAAATGGGATTTTTTTCCTATTTCATAGTTTTCTATTGAATTCGCGACTCTGTTACGGTAACCGACACCACTGACGATTCATTTCAACTTCTACCTGTACTCCCGGATTACCACTGTTCGTTTTTTTTTTGTCATACTAACTAAATTAAACGCTTGGTATAGAATAATATCAAAAATGTGTTGAATACGGAGTAAGCCCCCATTCGCACGAGAGTTAAAAAATCATTGCGTTAAATCTCGGCGATAACGCTTTTTCAGCGTCGTCGATACGAAAATATACCGTATATGTATATATAGCGTTGAAAATAGAACATTGCTCGATAAAAAACGTCGCGTTATAAAAGCGCTGCTGTGTGAACAGAAACTTGAAAATCCATAATATGTCCTGTTTGAACGCTTTTTTATCGCGCGGTAAAAAAGCGCATAAGAGCTTTTTAAACGTGTGTGCAGCTAATAATTGATAGAATCAGGCTTTACTTTGCGAAAACCCATGACATGCATGAAATGCTAAACTAATTTGCTTAAATCCGTGGATTTAAATAAATTTTTAATTCGTAGATTTAAATAAATTTGTTTAGTGTTTCATGCATGTCATGGATTTCCGCAAAGTAAAGCCCGATTCTATCAATTATTTGACCCACTGTATTAAATGCCTTCCTAAACACGAAGGAGGTTGCATATTTGATAATCCAGTGTTAAAATGGTTCACTCGAGGCCACCGGGAACACAAACCGAACGACACGCGACGACAATACCACCACCTGACGTGACAGCACTAACACAACTTCACGCCAATCTTATGTGAGAAAGAGGTACTGGACTCGCTGGTCCAATTCGGCTGCAGACCAAAAAGACTGCAAGTGTGGAGCTACCTCTAATAAAATATACAACGCTTCTAGCACTGATTATTTTATTTGTAATCAATAGCGTTACAAAGTACAGAAAACAATATGAAGAAAGGAAATAGGAAATGCTTTACTCTATTGTGATGGGATATTATCCCATTCTATTTAATGGATATTTCTTTTCTCTATGTATTTCGTTATTAACCGAGTATATAAAAAAGGGAACATACATTACAACACTTGGGGCTTCTATAGAACACAATTTGCACGCTTACTCATAAACTGATCTAACTCAAAAGAGCAGATTTTTGAGAAATCCCAAAAAACGTTTTGTTCTTTACGACTTATTCCGCTTACAATTCGATAAAATCAGCATTATATGTAGGTAACATATGTATATTGATTATAGGTAATGATATAGAAAATGTCATTTTAATGATATTTTATTATTTAACTAAAAACTTATATTAGTTAAAAAGACAAAAATAGTTGTATTTCAGTGTTCAATGGAAATATCCAAAAAGTTCTTAGATAGGCAGATAGAGAACGTTGAAACGAAGCTGACGGTATAAGTATTTCACATTAGACTTTAAAAGTAATTGGTCAGTTTATCATATAAAAAGGTAACATTAATTAATCATCTGTACATATAATTTGTGCTTCTCATGTTTAGGTACATATATAATTCACGTACGGCGTACTAACTTATTCGGTACACGTGTTCCGTAGAGGTGTTTACTGTACAACTCAAATACAGCTACGTATTTGATGGGGGTCGGTAAATGTAAACACTAATATAATTACAGTAACTACTGCTAGACTGCCAAATTAAGAAAAGTAGGTTACAACGATTTATCTCGTGGAAGTCCCCGACTGGGGGAAGTATCTTTGTTCTACAGAAAACAATAGCCAAACAATTTGGTTTTCATATGTGCAGATGACCTTAAATGATTGGGCGTAATTAAAACTCGAAATTTTATTAAACTTCTTCATCCAGGGTTTATTAAAATGAGTGCAATGATCACAAAATACTAGTGAGCATAATTAATGGGACTCTTTTAAAAGAGATGGCGGTATCGGCTCATGGTAACTTGTGAAGGCTTTGAAGGTTGCTTTGTATTTAGTATCTGTATACTGTGTAGTAAATATATAAAAGCGGAAGGTAGCTTATTAGGGAATCTCGTAAACCGCAGCACGTACAGAGATGAATTTTGGCAAGGAGGTAGTTTACAGAGATCCCGGAACAATGGGTTTTTCTATAAGATCCGATTGAGGAGGTCTAATGGCTTTCGTAATTTTAATTTTACGCGGATGAAGTCGCGAGAAACGACTAGTATATTATAAACATGACGCATGCTTTAAATTGAATTATTAACGATGATTTCATTTTAAAACGACAATCTGTTATTGTAGCTCATTATCTTATATGATAGTAAATTATACCGATAAAGCTCCCCGTTCGCTGTGATGGTAAATAAACCGTAAACTTGAACAATATATTATTCTTTAATTTGAAAATTAACGTCGCCATGTGTTACAATTTTTTAATCCCGTAGTAGCGCTGGGATCTTGTTGGCCTAATATAACGTCGGACCCCAAAGGCAGTAAAAAAGGTCTAACGGTGCAATTAATTTCTACGCAGGACTCATATTTTTATAAAACATTTTATCGCTTTTAAAACAAGTATTAACGTGCGCGTACCGCCTAAAGCTGAGCTCATACTGGCGACTTAAATAAAATAAAATATAAAAAAATTGTTGAACATAAAAGCTTTCACAAAATATGGCAATAATTGTTGAAGTAAGTTGAAGTAGAAGTCCGTGATAACTTTTCATTAAAAAATCGGAAATATATTATATTATTATGTACCAGGACATTTTGTTACAAATTTTTCTTATCTTTCCTATTTGTTCTCAAAATTAGCAAATATACGAATCTGACCAATTTTAGTAACTTTAAAGTAATAAATTTCATCTATCTCTTTTTTAATATTAATTTATTTATTCATATTCTCATTTATATGTTGCATTCGTTAGTATTCCGTAATTTGCATTTCCCAGCAATAAACTTTTTAGGAGGAACAGTTCAAAGCTCAGTCAGTAGTCAACATTTAAATCGGTCGCTAGGTTAGAAGTTCTTACCGCCGTGAGAGGTTTTTTCAAATATCCGACCTCGTGTCGGAAGGCACGTAAGATAGTAGATCCCAATTAATGTCACTTAGTGATATTAGTTCTGAGATGGTAGAGATTATAGGGGTTTCAAGGATGACATTAGACGGCAGTCGGTCATCTTAACCCGCACATCGACATCTTAACCAGCCACGTCCTCTGCAAAAAAAAAAAAAAAGAAGAAACAATTTTAGAAGGATATACGAAAATGTTTTACCTGCATTAGAGTCTGTGCGCAGTCTGTGCGCAGCTTTACAGCAGCCGAGTTAGCTACGCGTTGATATTTTATTTAGTTTATATCGTCGGCGCGGCGCGTCCATTGTGCCCGTAATGAACCTCAACTCTTTCCGAGATTCTGTCAGCTTAGCAATTAAACACATCTGCGACACGTGCAATTTTGTCCCCCGGCACATGTATGTATCATTTTGATGTCGCTCAAAGTGAAACATTTTACGATTGCGAGAGTCGCGTAGCATCATTTGTTCTTTTGTCGCCGGTGCTGGCGTTTGACTAGCGCCGAATTTAATTTTGTGTTCCGGATGATGCTTGATGTAGCAGTTTTATTATACGTTCTTATTATATTTAGTATTTTTCATGTAGAAATTCAAGATAAATATTCGTCGGTGGTAGTTTCATAATGACCTTAGATCCGATAAAAAAAATAATGTCTTGAAAAAACGCTTGTTTGTCCGAGTTAATCTATAAAATGGCTTTTGCCATTTTAAGAGGAAAAGCCTTGTTCTTCATCTGTCTTTCTTCAGGAAAATCTTTAGCCTGGAAGACGAATCAGTTCATATTGAATTTGGAACTGGTTCAGTTCTTGGCCCCACCAATTGCTATTCCTCACCACCTATTGCTACCACTTCTAGACGAAGATTTACCTTCTTTGAAGATGAGGCTTCTATCTCACCGAGATATCATGGCGACAGCGCCGGCTACGTAGCCATGGATATCTACGGTTGCCAAACGAGTAGCCAATAGTAATCGTGGCTACGCTTCTAATTTGAAGTCGTCCCCAAACCATCCTAAGTTTTGATATAAATTGTTTGGATGCTTTACCAGCGACGTCGCCATGGCGTCTCGGTGAGGTAGGGCTCTAAAACAGGAACACGAAAACCATTCTTTATAAAATAATAAAATTAAAAATATGAACACGCATAAAAACGCTGATACACGTTTGCATTAAAAATATCGCGGTTAAACAGTTTTTCATGAATATAAATAACCGTTATAAATATAAAGGACTCCGTCTGTACATCGGGTAATAAGATCGCGTTTTAGATAATCAAGTGCTAACGCGCATTACGGGCTGCTTTGATGCACGAACCAGTTTTATTGGTCCCAGGCGCAATTAATCATGTATAATCAAAGGTGTAATAAATTGTTATTAACGTTTGAACTTAAATAAATTAGTACACATGTGAACGATCCTATTTTGCAACAAGGGACAAAGGGGTATTCATTTCACCAGGAAGACTGTATATGCCTGTGTGCAACTGTACCAGCAGAAGGCTTACAGAAGCGTTTTGGTCCATGAAGAGATAGATCAAGGTCTCTAAGTTCTATCGGTTTGGATACACCTGAACTGGCAACTGATTCCACTGTTTCCTATCAGATTTAAAGATTATGACCTTTTTTAGAAACACCAGAACAAAGTATGTAGTTTCTGGCAAATTTCCACACTGAGCAGTTACGTCCACATTTTATAACATACTTACAGCCAAACTGCTTCTATCATACTATTTGAGTAAGGTTGACGTAGGACCATTGAAGAAGACAGGAAGAAGATAGATTTGGCAACGCGCTTAGATAAATTTATTATTTCTATAAGATATAATGGCTGTTAGGGCAGGCCGTGCAGTTTTACTACTGTATTTTCCACTTTACTTACATAAAAAATGTGTTAATCGAGTGCTGATACCATGTTCTATATCACTATCATCATCCTCGTTTGCCACCTCACATAAATAAAACATGGAACTATTAAAAGGGTCTATACATAGGCCACTCACTTGTATACTGAATCCTCGCCGGCAACTTTTCCAAGGGCCTAGTTACTGTTCTAATAACAGTAATTAGTGCGCCCGCCCCCGTCGGTCCACGCGATTAGTGATGGCGTGCGCCGTGTCGATAAAAGTTAACGCTCTACTTCCAATTTCATCACGGGTTTTATTTATTTAGTACTTGAGTAACTTGTTTGCTTTAAAATGTACTTGTTCACGCAAATTCACATGACCTAATTGAGTATTGTATGTCTTCAAAAATTGACGGTAACCCGTGTGGGAATTGTTGTTTGTTGACCTTCCATTTACTTTCCGTTGGAACGGTTGGAATTTAAGATGGGCCTTAAGATTGCCGCCACCTAGTGAGATTTTTCCGCACATTTTTAAGAATTAGAAAGTTCTTGTGTTTTCAGGTTTTAGTAATTACAGCGTATATCTATTACATTGCAATAGATTTACATAGAATATTTAAAAAATTAGATTCATATAAGTAAATACAATTTAACTTCAGTCCGCTGTTTTTCCGACAAAACACCTAAGACTTCTCTAGAATTGCCGTTAGGAATTTACAGGTGTAAACATATATAGACCGAATTTTCCGTGAGATGAACTATTGCGCGGCGCATCTTTTTGATGACAGTAGTAATTGCTTCGTGACATGTATAAAAGATGATATAAGCAACGTCAGCGGCACGAGTTTTTGGCTCTCAACATTGTATCGATTTATATAATTGAAACAACATCGATACTAGGCGGTCTTTTTCTTATGTCAGGGTCAAGTCGTCAGATTATTGAAAGGTTCACATATCTCCATATAATTAAATTACCGTAATCGATATCGCCTGCTACACGTGATGACGATGGGCAAAATTGAGGGAAAGCGTAGCGTCGCTAGACGAACGAAGTTGTGGCTTAGAAACATCCGGAAATGGACCGGGATCAGCGTCGCCCAACTATTTCGTTTGGCTAAAGAGGGTGGATTGTGGGAGACGACGGTTGGCTTCAATAGTGCAAAGGTAAGCGAAGAAGAAGAATTTGACGTGTTCGAGTTTTTCTAAGAGTCTATTTTTTCACTAATCTGATCGGCTCTCCTCAACTAACCCTATGGTTCATATTTGATATAAAACCAAAAATGGGGTTCCCTATGGGGTTCCCGTACTAAAAGGATTGTATCGATATCCTATATCCTACCTATCTGGAATAGTATCGATACGCGTTCGTCCCTACGGCGGTCCGGCTGCGACGATCGAACCCAATCAAGTTGTCGCAGCCGCGCGAACTGGTTAATTCACAATCTTACCTGTCAGCCATTATTATAGATGCAAATTTAACAATTACGTACGTGCAGCGACGCGCACTGCATGCAACGCGCCGACGCATCTGCTAAACATCCAATGACGTGCGATGATGCTACTCTACTACCACGCACGGTGGGAAAATTATCGACCAGCGTGATACGAGTAATTACTGTCATCACAAGTATTGGTCAGGCCTTCCGAATTCCAAGGTCATTCGAGGTTTTTTTTATTTGGAAATAATTAACTATTTTTTTTTTACTTCAAATGCATTTACTCATATAGATGCGTCAGTGTCCAGAAGACTTCCTTAGGATGTCTGTTAGTTGCATAATACGGCGTATATGTGAAACGAGAGCGCAGATAGAGGAATGGTTGGGACTAATACCGGCAGCTGTATTTTATTACAGGACATCTCGCTAGACCTCGATGTCTTTAAATCCACAACCGTTCGATTCTTTAGAATATCTTACCTCGCACAATTCCGTTGTGGAATCAACTAACAGCTTCATATAATTAATTCAAGGAATGAGTAAATTAAGAATTTATAAAATGAACTAAAAATGAAAACCACGTCCACCATCGGTCACAGTAGTCTGAATCTATCAATTGTAAATTGTTGGAAGAAGGGCTGTTGCTTTCTGAATATCAAATACAAGTTGAATAATAAATAAAATTGGTATATTTCCACGGAAAGGGAAATAGTAACATTTTCCGCCAAACCTGACACACATACGAAATAAATATAAGTATATTACGTAAACATTACAAGTATATTAGCTACGATATAATGCCAAATAAATTAGTATAATTGCTATAAATAAGAGGAAGGAGATTACTTTTATTGTCATATATACATTTAACGTTTGAAGACTCGTATTCCTTTATTTATCCAAAAATTTATTGTACATTTGCGAACATCACAAAAG
>JANCMC010000489.1:59583-102425 GCA_024363005.1 Charaxes varanes
CTATATTATCACCGTTCCCGTTCTCATTATTATTAGAAGTAATTCAATTATGGTGGTTAAGTATTCTTATATTTTCTAAATTTTTCCGCAATTTTCATATTTTTTTCTATCATAACAACCTTCTCTTGACAATAATCGAAATGGGTCCAACCATTCACGTGTGACCCCGTGACCAAGGGATATTTGAATTTCTTATGTAAATAATGCAAAGGATGGATTCATCATTCGCGGATGTGAGCAAAGTAGTTTAGTTTTTCATGCATATAACGGATTTCCGAAAAGTAATGATTATTCGCGTGATTTAAATAAAATCTTCTGTTATGTATAAAAAATACATAGAAAACGTATAAAACGTTTTCTTTGTCGTGTCGATTCCTTTGCAAGTAAAGTTAAAGTTTGTGCTGAAAGGCTTCGAGTAAAATCGCCCACAGCACTGCTGGATTTCGGAAAATCCCTGTACCCGTCGAGGTAAAGCTAGATATTTAGCTCGTATAATTTTTAACGACGTACAAGGTGCATGCCATTTACATTTTCATCTAGCTAGACTACCAGCTATAACAGTATATTTGTCGAAGGCCATATGCGTTGATGTTCTAAAACTTTTATTTTCGTTACGATGACATCAGAGCGTACGATATATGGACAGATTACTAGAAAGCCTTGAGGAGGCAAGATGAGAAGATTGGACTTGTCTGCCTCGCCTAATGAGCGTTGTTACATCGCCGCCACTTGTCTTAGCATTTTTCAGTCGTAGTTGGTTGACATTCAACGAACGGGTTGTCTTTTTAATGCTCCGAAGTTTTATTGAATTCACTTAATTATACAAACAAAGTCAGAGTTTAAGGATTTTTATTCAAATAGACTTATTTACAAGCGCTTCTGATTCGGCACGAATAGATAGATATAGTGCGTACATTTAATAAATACCCGCCCCTCCAATTGAATCCATTATTTTAAAGTGTGAAGTAGATATTATTATTTTGCTACGATTTTATTGTAAAGTCAAAATCAACGCGCTGAAAGGTGAACTAATCGCGCGATCGGGCGTGCATTTTTAGACTGTACGCACTCTACGCGTATTATTATATCATAATGGTATTTAAAGTATTCATAAACTTAAACTAATGTAAAGGGAATTCAAAGAAGCCTCAAACTAACTCAGTCAAGTTTTTGGTTATTGCGGCACCAAAGCTGAGGTTTTTCTGGGTGAAAGTTAGCTGCAATCTGTACCTGTATTATTTATATGCACGTACCCTAAATAACGTAATATATGACTCGAAAGACCTTGTCGTGTCCACATTTAAATAAATTTGTTTGTGATTGTATTGGAAACGAAACGAATAAAACAAAACACAACCAAATATCTAGTGCCTATTGTAATTTTGTCAGTTATAAAAGAGATTATATAAATTATAACCCTGACCTTGCTGTCGCACCCATTCCTGACGCAAACTTATCTCTTGGTTCAATCTGAATAGGGGAATATAAAGAATACTTGCAGGATATTATAGTCTTCATCTTCTTCCTGGCTTTACCCCGGTCTAGTACCAGGGTCCGTTTAGATAACACAGGTTGTGGCTGTGCGGCGACTTAAAATGACCGATTGCCGTCTGACGTCATCCCCAAAATACCCACAGTCTCTACAATATCACGACTACTAGTCACAGTCACATTAATCGGTACCCACTGTTTTACGGAACACAGAAGAGGTCGGATATATGAAAACCAATGATGTAATAGGCAGGCAGGCATCTATCAACCGACCGCGATAAGAGCTACTTAACCTAACGATCGTCTCAAATGTCTGCCACTGATTAGGCAACAATCTCCTCACTGGCAATATATATATGTATATATGGTATAAGTATATCTTAAAATAAAACCTTAGAATATCCTTTGCTCAAAATTACTTTTCGGTGAACTCCATCTTTTGAATCGTGCTGTATGGTCGCGAGTTAATGTTAAAATTTTGTACAAATAAAACTGTTTATTATTTGTAATTACATACGATATAAAAGTTGTATGTTGGATCCTAATGCCGGGCACTGGGCATAGTATAACCTGCGAAGCCGGTTTCCCACAAGTACAAACTGATTATAATATATTTCTTAGAATAAACGCGTTAAACGAACAATAACCTAAAAGTCAGCTAACAAAATCTACAGAACACCGGTTATTGCGGTCGAGTCGGCAGCTCTCGAAATCGATTTAACAAGAGAAAAGATAATATAAGGAACGCCATAAACTTTCATTTCCTTTATTGGCATCGTTCGAAGGATCACAATTCTTATGAATAAAGTGAGAGAGAAACTCACAAAAGAAATAATTCCTTTTCATTTCAAACGAATACATCCATTGTGCCAGCAAGTGAGAAATTGTAATTCAATAGATTTTCGAATTAGTCTGTAATTTATATCTGAGAATGATTTACTTTACAAATAGTAAAGTGACAAATTTTTTGCTCTAATTCAAAACAATATCTTGGGTGGGAAACACGTCTAAACGTTTTGCCAGGCTTATCCAGATGTTTACACAAATTACGAGCGATAAAACATTTACAGCCGTATGTTGAGGAGTTTAAAGTTGAAATTATATTGTCGCTGCGCTGCCACTCTGTTATTCTACGTTGAATCTAAGCACGCATAGTTAAGCAGCTTTAAGCAGCCTTACAACTTAACACCGCAAACCGGACTCCTTAGTAAAGGCGACAGCACGGTAATTACCTCTCGTCAATGACACTCCTGGGGCACGGCCTCAACTCAACAAGTCGACTAAGCTCGAATGAGGTAGAGATAAATCTACATGAAGCTTTTTTATGTTTAACATTTCAGATGCAAAAAAGCTTTTACTATTTTGAAGTATAATGTACCTTTAGAATTAAGATATCTTTATCCACAAATTGGAAGTGAATTCAAGTTTTAAAAGGTTCGTTAAAAGGTTCTTAATGAAAAAGGACTACTGTAATTCACGGTGCTCTTATAACACATTAATATTATTCTATAATATATGTATAAAATTATAATATCTGTTATTTGAGGTCGTACAAGCGCGTTGTGCGAGTATAATCCTACAACGCCTTTTTAGGAAAAGGCGTTGCCATTATAGGTAATGCAGAATAAACCTACCGTGTTATAGGGGGGGATTACAGTAATTTACCAGCTCTAAATGATCAATATTGTATAACGCTTCAGAAGTACCGCAGCAGGTAGCAGCGGTATTAGCAGAAGTTTGTATATATAACATGCGAATTGTTATATCTGAAAGAGAAATAATAAGGTCGTGTCTTATCTGATGGCCTTTTTGCTAATGCCTAATAAATTACCAAAGGGTCGCCCATTTATTTGGTGGCAAGTAGTATCCTTTTATAATTACTTCATGATAATACGGCGCAATTTATGGGATCTTATAATGCTGCTGAGTAATTTTTAGTAAAAATGTAATTACATAAACTTATAATAGACACTTTAAATAATGTCTTCTAATATAATAATATCACTAAATACTTAATTTTTCTATAAAATATTTTTTTACATACATCTTAAGACGCACTAGTGGGACGATAGGTTGTACGCCGTTGTTTGGGAATGATATAGAAGCGCGAGGGTATCGTGAAAATATGGCGTATAGTGGATCAATAGCCTTCAATTGTTGATGAGAATTTGATACTTTACGTAACTGTAGTCAGAACATTTTACATGTTACTAGTAGGATCATACCAGATTTGGCTAGGCAGAGGAGGAAACACTGGCAGTGTAGGTGAGTTGAAGTGGCCACTTTATAGATGCTCGAGTCGCAGAGAACGCACTACTTTGCTGGATGAGTAGATGCGTTCGTAGACCTCTTGCAGGGCGTACGCCACGTCTACGGGGCATCTGTGCGTGCACAGCAGCTCTTCGGTGATGTCCGAAGATTTTCACTGGGCTATAAATTTTTAGTCATAATTACTTTTCTAATACGCGTTTTGATTTAGTGTTCCATTTTGCATGTGCAATACGGATTTCGCTTAATTAGTTCCGTTCGGAACTTTAAATAATTCTTAATTGTTAGTTGTTAACTAGGTTTCCATATTTGACACGCTTAATTATAAACCGACCTAACTCAAAAAAAGTAATTTTTGGGATATTGAAAAATTTACTTTACTTTAATTATTTATTGCAAAAATCTTTTTTGCCAATTGAATTATTATATGGGTGTACTTTAGCTGAAATAAATAAATATTATTATTATTATTATTTACTACTTATACCGCTTATGATTCAATAAAAACGGCACTATTGTAATAAATTATTAATTTTATGAATAGTTAATGAAGTGATTAATGATATTTTATTAATCGTATGTCCTTTGAACTATAAAAAAAAAAATTGTACAAAAATAAAGGCTTTTTATTTATTTGTTTATATAGTATACAGAAGTGAGCAAAATGAGTGTAAAATAGTCTATAATCTAAGTGTTAGTTTCTCCATTGAACATTAAACACTTTTCAACTGACTTCAAAATAAGAGAAGGTTCGCAATTCGACTGTTTTTTTTATTTTTGTTACTTCAGAACTATGGACTGGGTCAACCGATTTTTTTTTTAAAGAATAATAGAAATACTTTTAGGTTTGTCTAATATTACCTTTATCCCCTCCTACTAAGTTTAAATTAAAAGTTTGTATTTGGAGGGAGTTCGACAATATCCCAACGCCGGTGGGCTTTAAACCGGGTACCTTGTGGATTTTAGTCCATACCTTACACCGTTGAGCTATTGAGGCTTAAACCCGATTTTGTTGATTCTTTTTTTATTTAAAAGCTGGTGCTTCCCGCGTGGCCGCTTTTACAACTTGTTCCAGTTCTGACAATTTGAAGTCGTCTTTCTCCAGAGTAAGAGAGTTTATTCAATATAGAAATACGGTACATAATAACTGCTCAAGCAAGTCAGCACATCTAAATATACTTAATGTATATCACGCGTAGGGGCCGGTTCAACATTGTTACTAGGATCTGGAGCGACCTAATTTGCAACCTGCCATTACGTGGAGATCTGCGGAAACCGACTGGTGTTCAGCTGTGTGGATGCCGAAGGTAATGATAATAATTGATGCAGCTTGAACGTGTGGCAGTTCAGGCTACCGTTCTGGAGATCATAACGTGCGTAGCGGGCATACCTGCACAGGTATCATTAGCTATCGCCTTCATTACAATGAAATTTCTTACCCTGTATATACTTACGGTAAATATTCGGAAGAGGGGCTTTCTCTGTGCGTTCTTTATGAATAAAAAATATCACAGGAAGCAATAACATAGACTTTTAAGCGACTAAAATAAAACGCAAACAAACCTGAATGAAACTCGGCTCAGCCAGTCGCATTGAATTGAATTTTTTTAGCCGTTAATAAGGTTATACGCCATCATTAAATTGCTTTCTATGATGTTTTTTATTCATGAAGACTGTAAAAATATGAAGTATTTGGGATATTTCGTACTTTTACATTACAGAGGTGGAGCCCCACGTCTATCTATATATTTACATATGTGCACTTTTATTTTATTACTTTTGGTTGTGCTGTTAACAATTTGCGTCTACGGTGGTACTTGCTGCGTCTCCGTTTGTTAAAATATTAAATGAATATATAATAATATTAAATGCTTAAGAAAAGGGGAAAATATTACCTGTCATCATACAATCTAAAACTATAATCATTTCACTCTATCAATCAATTCCATGTAACAAGAATGTTATAATAAATGAATTTGTGAATGGACATTCATGACGATTTTTATATCTAATATCACTACCCACTGCGCCAATGGGCCAGTCAGTACATCATACAGAACAGTAATATATATGTAAATACACAGTGATATGGTTTAATTTCTTGTTATTTTTCGAAAAATAGCTCAACGTGGCTCTCTGCCAGAAGCAACGGTGAGTGGCAGCTTTGAGTCTGGCTAATTGTCGGCTATTATTTTCATCTAATGCGACTTCTAGGTACTTATGAAGATAAATGATGAACGGGTTGAGGTTTCCGTTCGCCGCGGGACAGATGATAAGGTGTCGTTTTAAATGACACCATATTTATACTAGTTTCTATTTGCAAGAATGTGTTTCGTAATTATTAGAAGACATACTATTTAAGGTTTAGTTATTTAACACTGTTTGTCATATAACTAACTATTATAAAGTAAAAATCCCATCAAAATCGGATAAGCGGTTTTAAAAATATGTTGCCTTAAAAGGAGAAACAGATAAGTAAACAAAAATTTTAAAATTGTCCTTCGGGCATAGGATAGATAGTTCCTTGTTGATTCTTCACGTGGCTCTACTCTTCCGAATCAGTGGTAGCTCTCAAAATATTTGCCGATTCAAAAGAGCTTCTAAAAGCCTACTTAAATAAAATATCTTTTAAATCTGAATTTAATAATGTAAAGAAACATTAAATTATTAAAGGCTTCCATATTATGAAAATAACAGACCGACGCATAAATCTTATTTATATCTATAGATTATGCGTCCATAGCATTTGATCTTTACAAGCCTAAGCTATAAATATATTATATACCTAAATGTATATTTTCCTACCATTTATATGGATATAATAACGCGAAATACATAATATATAATTTATGATGAACTCTCCATGTAACTAATCATTATATTTTGTAAAGATGAAACTATGACCATGAGTATGCAAGTACTAGGACAACTTTCATACTCAGACAAAAAGTATTTCAGGGTTCCGTAGTCCTACACGAACCTTTATATTTTCGCTCTGTCCGTCCGCCTGTCCACCCGCAAGGTGGTGGCTCCCCTTAGGTAGGTAATTTTTCCAAAGTATTAGAGGTAGAGAATTTAAATTTTCCATGTAGACAGGACACGCTAAAACTCAGTAGGAAATTTTTTTTGAGCGAAATTGGCCAATTTTTCGAATTAATTAACGAAAATCTTTATCGCGTATCAGATACGGAACCCTTCTATACAAGCGTGTCTGGACACGCTCTTTGTCACTTTTATTTATGAGTACTGAGAGTTATTTTTCTTTTACTTTACGCATGCCTAGGTAATCTAGTCTCACCTCCGATTAAGCATGACATTCGTATAAGCAGTGGATACAGCTATCTAGGCTTTTGCCCAGTGGAGTCAGATCAAACTGGGTACTGCACGAATTTCACTCTGATCTTTCTATCTTTGAACTATTGGGTGTCCAAAATAGCTGAAACAGACGTCTATATAAATCTTTTATGACGTAAATATCTCAAGTCAGATAGTCCCCTATGTAAGTTTTAAGTAAAATTTGATAAGTCTTCGATGTGATTAAAAGCATAATCAAACTATTGGAAATGTATAATCGCTTATAACATGTGATCTCCTAGAAGATGTCCTCGCAATATATGAAGTTTGGTCACTATATTTCGAAATAGCATCCCAACACCAATGTTAAGTGCTGACCTGCGAATGCCTTTAGCTTAATAATTTCACGAGCTTTGATACCAGTACCGTTTAATTATTAACTGTAGTGTCAATCAGAGATCATTGTATATTATATTATTACTAGCTGTACCGCGCGACTTCGTCCTCCTGGGCCAGCCTCATCACTTAGAGGCAAAAACAATAGGATACGACTGATTCTCAGACCTACCAAATATACACAAAATTTCCAAAAGAATCGGTTAAGCCATTTCGGAGGAGTATGACTACATCAGATCATAGAAACAACAGACGCGGAGTATCTGAGACACGAGAATTTTTTATAATAAACAATATATTATGCATGCTTGTACAACAAGGAAGTTGGTAAGAACTCGGATTTTGAGAATTTTTTGGCTTCGCCTACATACACACACAAAATTACTATGGCTTTACATTTTTAATATAAAACTTTATATCCCGCTATTCGGTATTTAAAAATATATTTTTACTAGCGAGCCAGGCAGACGCTGTCCTGCCCGAACGTTTTGTTACTTAATATTTACTACATTCTATTACACTGTAACATAACCTATAACATATAAATAAATAAAAACCATTGTTCCCCGTTCCCGTTCCTGTCCCCGTTCCGTTTCCGTTCCATTCCCTCTTGGCTTTCGTTTTGTAATTCTTTTTTTATTATACAAACCTTGTCGTAACAATAACGAACGTAGCAAAAAAGATATTATCCAAGATGGTGCAGATGTTCGGAAGTTATGCACGTGCATACATTTCAGGAACTCATTTTTATTTGCGACTATAAATTGAGATGTTAGCTATCCTATCTTTCAAGTTGGATCAAACTGCATAGGGTGTGCAAATTTGATTAAAATCGATAAAGTAGTTTAGGAGACCATTGCGGACAAACATCGTGACGCCTTACTTATATATATTAAAATAAGATAGGTATAGAGACATTATGATTAATGATATAAACACCCGCATCTAAGACATCCCAGCCACTTACCAACCAAACACAATCATCATACAACTGTATATTAATTTCGAAAACAATATCGGCATTGTTCCGTTGAAGACATCTCGTGTGAAATATTCCATCGTGATGTGCCGCTGTCAAATCGACTGCAAAATACCATAACAACCACACAATTCTAATCCTAATGCACGTTTTAATAACGGATATATTTCCTTGCATATATTTAACATTTCGATCACTAACGGGAGCATGTCAATTGTCAATCGCTGGAGTCCACGGCTTTGACAAGGTTCCCATGGTAACGCTTTCGCATAAAGACGTGACTTTACATCTCTCATTGAAAATACTTGCAAATTTTCACTATCGAACGGCAAATAAAAAAAAAATACTTCAAGACACACAAAAAAAATAAAAATTCTAATATGGAAAAAGTCACTTTAATAGCTTTATTTAATTAAAATGTTAAATAATTATTTGGACCGAATTAAAAAGAACGAAGTCAGGTAGTCTAATTTCTCATGTCTGTGTGTGTGCCTGAATTCCTCCTCAACAGCTACACCCATTTTTATGAAAATTTACTTACATTTATGTAATCAAAATTATTCGAGAGTGATTTAGATGCACAATTGGTATTTTCGGGCGAAGTAACGTTTACAAGATTCGCTAGTATCTATGTATGCATATAATTTTATAAGCGAAAAGTCACCTAACACGAAATTTCGAAATCCGCGGGACGAATAAAGATGATATTTAGCAGGTTCTGCATAGTTAGCTGTAGTCATCCGCTAAAATATTTTTTTTGATAGGGTCACATATACGCGGACAAAGTAGCGGAAAACAGTATACATATTTTTAAATTGTCAGAAGGTACCATTGCAACCGGTAAAGACCCTCCCCCCACGGCGTCACAGGGGCCGGTCGGTTCCGTACTGCCATGTTTTAGATTTGTAAGGTTAATAAATTGATATTAAGGGTAGGTGTTAAAGACTCAAGAAGCTTATATTATAAAGAATGTGTGTTCTTTATTTTTAAAGTACGCTTTTTATTGACGTCGTCTTTTAATTCTCGAATACGTAAAGAAGATTCACACAGTCCTTGATATTTTCTTGTACCTAATCTCACAATCTATGTATCTCTCTAGTGGCCTTTCATCAGCCATTGCTGGGCATAGGCCTCCTTTTACTTCTGCCACTATCTCCTATCTCTCGCAACCTGCATCCAGCCACGTCCCGCCACTCTTCTGATGTCGTCCACTCATCGTGAAACGGTTCGACCCGGATTTTTCCAACCCAACCCAATCCAAGCCTAGCAGGTGTGCCATCACCGCGTCCAGTCATGTTGATATACATGATCTTACAAGTAGCCGATAAAATTAGATATTCCAGAACTTACCAAGTTCATAGCATCCAGCAGTAGCGTTGTGATAGTGCGGCAGATGAGGCTCGCAGCCACACCGCGCGCCGGGGAGAAACAGCTGGCCACGCTCACACGGCCCACGGGAATAGTGCGCGTAACAACCGCCATCTACATGCCAGTAGTGAGAACTAACCGGATCACACTGAAAAATAAACTTGATTATCGCAATTGCCGCAAAAGTTGACAACAATCGAGATGTCGAGATGAAACAAAAGTTATAACATTGAACCGTTTTTCGCGATTATTTTTTTAAAATATCAATCATAAAATAAAAATTTTTAGGAGCAAAATTGTACAGAATTAAATTTGCAACAACTTTAGTTCTTAGCATTTTTATAAAAAAAAAATCCAAAAATAAAGGAGATATTATTTCTCGAAAACGAGCTCACCTTAAATTCAAAATGGCGGCTAACGCATCGTCGTAATTCGATTGCGTTTTGAATTTAGACTATTAATGAATATAAATAAAATATCCCCTAAACATTGCAGGAATAAAATTTCTACTGGGAATTTTTCCCTGCCAATCTCACCTTCTTTACCTAAGTAAAGAAGGTAAGATTGGCGTGAAGTGACGGCAATGCTGTCACCTCAAGTATTGGTATTATTGCCGCGTATCGTTCGGTATGTGAAAGTTCCTGTTAGCCTAAACCCCATTTTAAAAGCCGGCAACGCATCTGTGTCTGGTCTTAGGTAATTCGCCTGCCTGTTTGCTCAGTGTAATATTAAAAAACGTATGGCAATAACGACTTGGCGAAAATGGCCGTGGCTTCCATTTCATTAATTCATCCTCGGTAGGAATTTCTATAGCATTAATAATTCATTGCCTTCAAGAGCGTGTTAAGACACTCTTATATAGAAGGTTTCCGTATCTGATACGCTATAAACGTATTTATTTGTTAAATAACTTCAAAAGTTGTTTTCCGATTTCGTTCAAAATAATTTTCCTAATGATTTTTAGCATGTTCTATTAACAAGGAAAATTTCAAGTCTCTACGTGTAATAGTTTGGAAATGCTAATGGGGACCACCTTATGGGCAGCCAGACAGACGGACAGAGCGAAATTATAAGGTTTCCTTGTAGTACTACGGAACCGTAAAAATGTATGTATTTATTAGTCACCACCTTCCATTCTCAAGAAGGTTTATAACATATCAAGAAGTGAATCATGTTTCCTTATTGCGATCTTGAATCTTGAATATATGTACCCATTTTTATTTGACTTGCTTTAACTGATTAAAAACAAAGAACGTACTTAAATACTTGGTATATAGTAAACAAAAAGCAGGACATGTGTCGTAAGGGCATATTAAAATCCATAAGTTAATGGATGGGGGTGTGACTTAACGAAACCTTGTGGAAAAATTTCTCAATCCGAAATCTTACAATTCTTTTTCAGTCAGATAAAAGTCGTTCAAACTTTGTAAGACTTTTTCAGATTTTATAATTGAAAAAAAAAAATACTGGTTACGTTTATACACAACATAGTTTTTTAAATAACAAAATCTACAAAACTCTTTATGTGACTAAGTAAGTCAGATTGACCGGAAGATTTCGGACTGAGGAGTTTTTCACAAAGGAAACTATCACAAGGGTGAAAGATGGACGTTTTAATGAATAATTTAATTCATACTTTTGTCGGTCATCCAGTGTGGGTAAACGATTCCTTCCTACCACTCGGTCTATCTCCTCGTGAATCTTGTCTTGAATCTGAGGCTCCATCAGAATTTGCTCCACCAGGAATGTAAGGACGGCTTGCAGTGCCGATGACGATGGGAACATGTAGTCAGTGCAGATCAGTTGTAATTGTTCCACTGTTAACAAAGGCATGTATTGAAGAGCATACTAGAGCAGACTCATTTCTCAAACGGCGGTAATTAATCTGTGAGCCTTGTGGTAGGGCAGTTCTCTATGGACGTCAATAGTCGTTGAACCGCGTGCCCGTTTGACCCTTTTTATATAAAATAGTAATAAATAATAAATAACTATATACAGGACTATATGACACACGGGCGCCTGTACCTAAAGTAGACAATTTACTGCCTGTGTTATAGGTAACAGCCGCCTGTTATACACAAATTATTTTTTTTTTAGAAATATATAAATACATACATCTGGATAATACACCCAGACTTGAGATGGGAATGCTACTTTATATTATCAAATAATGAAAATGAAATCTTACCTCCAAATTTTCAAATCTAACATTGTTCTCATCATACAAATTAGATAAACGATTATATGACAAATCAATGTACGTGATCCCGCTTGGAAACATTGGCCAATGATACAAGGTATTTATCTTCAATATCGCGATCTGAAGCGTTGTAGGAAGTGCGAAAGGAAACGTTATGTTGTTTTGCGCAAGGTTCAATTCTCGCAAATTTATGCAGGATAAAAAGGAGTCCTCTTCGACCACCTCAATTATGTTGTTAGATAAATCTAGAAGCTCTCTGAAAGAAGGTCAATGGATCTTGATTCTTGATATTACAGAAAAAATATGATGTCAGTCACTTAAACAACTTCCTTGTATTATATCACTTAGAAGCAAACGTCCTAAAGGCAAGACGCCAGTCAGGCAATGTTTTTATCTACGGCATACGGATACTGGGAATGTGTTGGAATAGAACAAGCAGCTATGGCGTTTTATGGAGAAAATCAAACCCAGCTTTGAAATTAAAATGATATCATAAAATACTGAAGCTCTAGGACGAACATTTCGAACCTTTACAGTTGAACCTTTAAAGTTGTTGACTTTGAAAACATTCATGCTTGGCGCACATCGGACGCTTCTTAGTGTCAACGGTAGTTGCATTACCATTGATTAAAAACGTACGATACACGATAAAGACTTGCCTCCTGTGGGCCTAGCACGAATATTTTTATTCGTGCTAGGCCCACAATACAATCGAATCTTCGAATTCGAAATGTTCGTGCTAGGGCCTCTGGACTATTAATTAATATATTGAGTTTTACTACTTACATATTATTATTTTCTGGAAACGAATCTTTTACAATTGAGCGAATCCTGTTACCGTTTAAATTTAATCTTCTTATGCCTTTTAAAGTATCGCTATTAGTTCTTTTCAGTAACAAATCATATATTCCATTTTTGCTCAGATCTAAATCTTCCAACGTCGTCATGGGTTGCAACGATTCAATTGGCACCTTCTTAAGAAGATTGCTTTGCATATTTAATCTTTTCACATGATGCAAGTATTTAAAATCTAACGGACTTAAATCAGTTATTTTGTTAAAGGATAGATCAAGATCTTCCAAATTTTCTGCTTTTGTGAACAAGTCGGGAGTGATTTCTGCTAGTTCGTTCTGAGCGAATGATAACTTTTTGAGATTTGGAATATTGCTGAAGGGATCCGGCCAGTAAGTGTTGATGGCGTTGTTGCTAAAGCGAAGCGTCTCCACTTGCGAGTTAGATGGTAACCTGCAATCCAAAAGTACGGGGGGGGGGGGGGAGGGGGACGGGGACGGGGATTATATAGGATAATAGAAGTAAATAGTAAGTAGCCTAACGTTCGGGCAGAACATCGTTTGCCGGGTCCGCTAGTATTTACTTAAAATTTAAATAGTCTGTGTTATGTTTTCAGCTACCTGCCAGTAAATAACACTTGCATTAAGTTTAGTTGCAGAAGAAAAGTGAATATTCAAAGAAAAAAAAAACGAATAATACAACGAAAAAATTTAAAGAAAAAATTATGAATTTGTGAAAAAAATACAATCCTAAAATGAACATGAATTGAAAAATGGAATTCTTTAAAGTATCCCTAGCATTTTTTTCAAATTAAACATAGTGTAAAGCTAGTACTTTAGATATTAATAAAAACTAAAGACGCCGGCTGATCGAAATTCGCCCACAAACATTTTTGTGTACATATATTGCTCTATTCACAGAAAAAAAATTGACAGTTAAAATAACATACGGTTGTCAAGATTACGCTTTCGTCTAATACACGTGCCTGTAATTGTTGTAAATCGTCTGGCATTGGTGCGCGTGTGGTTTTATTTTAAAAATTTAATACATTAATATTGCAAATTAAAAAAAATATATATTAGCATTACACTTTCTTCTATATGAACTACAATGGTGCCAAATTTCATACTCCTCCGTCCGCGCAATTTTCGTAAAATAGTACATAAAGTTTTGTATTAACAATAAAATGAACAACTTCAGTAACAACTGAAGTTGATTTAAAAAGTTTAATTTACCGCAAGGAAAGTCATGGACACCTGCCAGTATAATATAATAGAATTATAAACTTTTCCAGAGTGCCACAAGTTTGCGCCCATAAAAACGATACGTGTTCTTGGAAAGTTTCCGGTAGACAATGGGAAAAAGTATATAGCTGTAGGGGCAAAAAGAACAAGTTACTTTTTTTTTTTAATAGTAGATAATGTCTTCCGCGTGCGCCAGTTCTTGTATTGCAAGTGGTGTAACTTATAGTTTATATATACGTATATTTCTTCTGCACTTATGTGTATGTCACTGAGCTCCTTCTAAACGAGTGGACGGATTTCAATAATGACTTTTTTGTATGCGTTTGGGTGGCGCCTTGGATGGCTTAGATTCATAAATCAGCCCTGCAGATGGCGCTGCAGTCGGTATCTAGGTTATCTTTTTATCGATTTTTACGTTTGAGTAGGACAACGTCTGCCGGGTCCGCTAGTAAATATAGATATTTTTTTCATTCTTCTTGCTTTCTTTCTTGGAAAAACGCACGGGTGCGAATTTATCGCCTCGCGTTACTTCGTCAGATGGCTAAATGTTTTCGCCTAATTATACGCGGATAAAGTCGCGGGCACAGCTAGTAAGTCAATAATTTAAGAACGTTGATAGTAAGAAAATTGAAAGTCATAGAGTGGTGCCATCTAAATATTTCATTAAGAGCACATTTCTATAAAACTTAAGCACGATAAAAGCCTTTATAAGTTTTTATACTGCTTAGATTTTCTACGAATAAAATTATCATGAAAGTTCCTTTGACGATATGCGACTTCATTAAACCCAGTAATCTTATTACACGCAGAGATAACAATGGCATTTCAAACGCCGTCACATGTATATGCAATAAAGCACTCGAGTCTCGGCTCGTGGCAGTCGTAGACGTCATTTGTCAGTTGCATTCGCTAAGTATGAGGCTTTATTACAAACGACTACGACACGGTATACGACACGATTACGAGCATTTTTAAAACATCAGAGATTGCCGGCTGGTCAATATACTACCAAAAGTATTTTGGTTTGCGTACTATATGTTTATTTAAAGCTGTATCTTTTTCTTCGATGCACTTTCTTGGTAGAGCGGTCGTGATGATCATGTAGTCACGTTGTCAAGAGAAGCTGTTAATATTTTAACGCATGCTCGCCGTTTGTCTCTGCTACCCGATAGTTTGGAGCACTCATGAAAGCGACAGTCTACTGCAGTCTTAAAAAGCTTTATAGAAAATTTTAATACTTTGAACAACAGTATTGTTATTTTGACAATTAACATAAATAAGGACGTATTCAAAGACTAGTTAAAATTACAAAAGAATTAAGGTACGGTCGCAACTTCAGAACATTTTGACTCAAGTGCTATAGAAAATCATTATTTTACTACCTGTTTCCGGCGACACAGACCGCGTAAATTTTAGAAGCTCTCAAAAGAGATAATACCCCCGATTTTGAAACATTGTTCAGGTAAATTAGCTACCTAGCACTGAAAGAATTTTTCAAGCTGAACCAGTTTCCTGAGATTAGCGCGTTCAAGCAAACTAATAAACTCTTCAGCTTTATATATTAGTACAGATATACATAAAATATACGACCAGTATCATGTTTAATGAAAAAGACGTAAAGAAGTTTAGTTAATTGTTAAATAAACAGACGAGACTAAATTCAACCAAGACGTTTGCGAGGACCGACATTTTTGGAAAAAATATTGTCGTACAGTGTAAAGTACTTTCCAGCTTCAGTGAACGATGTCTGGCGGAAAATTGCAGGCTCATGCTCTATTCAGCAAAGTTATCAATTGTTTTGTACAGCACTACAATATGATCGTTAGCGATACTATCTAAATGAACAAATGATCAACCCGCTCTAGTGCCAAGGTTCGCTTAAATTGCAGAGGATGTGGCTGTGGAGTGAGTTGATGAATCAATCTCTACAATCTCACGACTTATTAGTCACATTCCAAAATACGGAGGAGATTGGATATTTAAAAAACCAGTTTTAGAATGGGTCACCCGTCTATCACCCGGCCGCGGTTAAAACTGCTTAACCTAGCGATCAGCACAAATTCCGACCACTGTTTAAACTACAACCTCCTTCATAGATAATTATTATTTGCAAAAATTATCACGTAATTTGGCAGAAAAAAGGGGTAGCACAGTCATCGTTAAAATATGTACCCCCTTTGCATACACTTAGAAGGTAAAAATTACATTCATTGTTACTAGATAAGAAATGACGGCGTTTGCTAATTAGTTTTGAACTCTGTCTTAAGGGGAAAGGTCAGATTTTTGCTTGGTGAAAGAGACAGATGTTCGAACATCTTCCCCTTATGAATTCAGGACAGAAAGCCATCACGGCAGATGGGACTTTATGGTCTAAAGAACAAGAGTGGGGCTTAACTTAGTTTTTTTTCTGAAGAACTTTTCCCCGCGACATCCTCCCAGTGATTTCTCTGATTATGTTAAATTGAGAAGATTTTCAATTTTGAACGGAACCCTTATTATTTTTCTAAAATTAAAGTAACCCATTTTAACAGTAGCTATATGCCAGCAAAAGTCCCATCGAAATCGGTCCATCCGACTAGGAGTTTACGCGGATCGAACAGACCGACAGAAAAAAAAATTATAACAGACTACACTCATAATGCATAAATCCCTGAAATTTGATTGTAATGTTTTAAATAAAAGAAGATGAGGTCGCTAAAGTGCTTTAAAATTAAGTGTTAATAATTGTTGCTTTATTGATATAAAACCTATTTATCCTATGAAATACAAGATATGTAAGAAATGTTTAATTGAATGGCTAAAAACCATTGACTGTGACTAGAAAAAATTACTTTTTGAAATACATACAAAAAATAAGAATATTTTCACACAGAGGCACATGCCCACGCACACGCTCGCATACACGCGCACACTAATACATGCATTAAAAAGACTACATTCCATTCATACATTTATTCATTCTACATTTATTCAGTCTGTAAATTGCGATAGTTATGTGAAATTTTTATGTATTTATAATTAGTTTACTCTTAATTTTATTTCATTTCTTTTGTCGTATCGTGACCTATGTGTGACGCAAAATAGGTTGCATTGCGTTGCGTTGCATTGCGTTTCTCATTAAGTAACCTCTTTATGATTTTTTACTTTTATTATTAGATACTATTTATAAGACAGAGCTTCATTTGAATGATCATTTCAATGATCATGTAGTGTGACCGGGGACTTTGTGTAACTTCACAAAGTTTAGTAGAACTTTGTAGACCTTAAGGTCGAAACGTACAAACAATTTGAGCTATGTCTGGATCTGGTATAGAAATAACGCTAAGGAAGGATGTCTGAGTCACAATTGACTAAAGTCATTAAACACTCTTAACGTCTCCCGAGATAAATGGGGTTGGTCCAGCTAGCTAAAGCTATAATTTTGTAACTTAATAGCTGGTATATAAACCGTTAGTCAAATCGATTTTGAGGGTCCACAAGAACATTAAAATAATTGAAATATTATTCGGAAAAGAGGTGTATATTTAAATTGAATGTAGATCAGTGTAATTTAATGCGATAAGATTTATACAATGTAAACGACCGTACTTTTATAATATGAAATCGCTTTTCGGAAAACGATTTCAATAAATTCCCATAGCGTTTCAAATCAATTAATAAAAGCTGTAACATAAAACTGAGCCTACAATTATACGAAATTAATACAAACATGCGAGTATGTGGGCGTGGTCTATGGCATTTGGAATTAGTTTCCATTATCTCTTAATAATTTCTTTTTTTCAAATCGGGACTGCGTTTGGAACACAAACATGACTAACATTATAATATCATTTAGGTTTATAAATCGAATTGATTGCAAAATTTGTATTTAATTTATATAAAAAGTTAATCAAACTTGAAAGAAAATAAAAATGGATTTTGAGAAGAGAGTAAAAAATATTTTGAATTCAATATTGTGTGCGCATGTTATACATGTATGTTATACAAATTTATACAACTTTTTCGTATAATTGAGTAGAATAAAAACACAGAACACGATAGAAAAACTTCTTTCTAACGTTATCCTGGACTAGTATCAGGGTCCGCTTAAATTACAGAAGATGAGGCTGTGGGGCGAATTAAGAGGACCGACTGCCGTCTGACATCATTCCCAAAACTTCAACAATCTCTTCAATCTCACGTATAATATCATTCAATGACATTTTTCGGAACTCACTGTTTTACGTGCCTTCCGAAACACGGAGGTGGTCGGCAATTTGAAAACTAGTTAGAAGGAAGTTAGGATCACCCTTCCAATACCCGGCCGTAGTAAAGGCTGTTTACCTTAGCGATCGACTCAAATATCGCTAACTTTTTAAGCTACAACCACCTCATATAATGCCGGAGCCAGACATATCTCAAAGTGATCGTACATTTTTGTCATAGAAAGAAGAGAGTTGCGCACATATACAAAACCCCCGGTCACACATAATCATTAATATGTTAATATTTTTTGGGGTTCTTTTTCAATATCACGTACAATACTTACGTCTGCGACGAGTATTTTTTTTTAATAAACCAATTTGGGGAGGAATGGGTCAAACTATTTCTTTGATCTGAGGTCAAAACCAAAAATTTACCTGAAACATCACTTAATGCTTACTTATTTTTCTTTATATTTATCAACGAACAATCTACTTTAAAAAAAATTGTTATTTTTGTTTTTAAATTTGAGAAATGGGTTTATAAACATTAACCTAAAACATCACTTAACACTAGAATAACACCTGTACAAAGCAAACTTTTAGCATTATTTTAGTCCATACCTTATACCGTTGAGCTAGAGCCTGAATAGCTCAACTTTATAAGGTATGGACTGAAATCCGCAAGGTACCCGGTTCAAACCCCACCGCGGTTGGGGTATTGTCGCACCCACTTCTAATACAAGCTTTTAATTTAAGTTTAGTGGGAGGGGAAAAAAGGGAAATATCAGACATACCTAAAAAGTATTCCTAATATTCATTAAAATAAAAAATATAAAAAAACTTTTCACAGTTAAATAAATAGCAAAGCCGAATAAAAAAACTTTTATTGCGCGGTTGAAGATAGAACGCTATAAAGGCCGAGAAAGAATAATTTCTTACTTATTAACATTTTCAACAATAGGCGTACCCTCCCTACTAAGGTATTCATGCGACGCCTCTACAGTTGTCTTGAGGCTTATGGCAGTCATCTAATTAATCCACAAAAAAAGTCGCGCAGGAAAGAAAAAAAAATCATCCCCCGAGCGTACTTTATTCACGCGAATAAAAGAGCTACAAACATATGCGAGGAACAGGCTTTCACATATATAAATAAGTAACACTTGCATCCCTATTACGTGAAGCGGTCTCGCAAAACGTCTCACACAAATATATATCTATACGGTAAAAACGGCGTTACAGTAATATATATATATATATATATTTTAAAAATAGTTAATGAAGTGATTAATGATATTAAAATGTTTCTTTAATAATATATTATTATTTGTTTGTATTTTTAAATGAAGTTGAATGGAGATATCGAAATAATTCTTAGATCGGGTCATAGAGAACGTTGAAACGAAGCTGCCTGTGTCATTAACTCACTTTAGACCTAAAACGTAATCGGTCAGATTATTATTAAGCGTGCGATATATGTATAAAGCTGAAGAGTTTGTTTGTTTGCTTGAACGTACTAATCTCAGGAATATAGTTTGGTGTAGCGGCAGCTACATAGCAAGATGGCAATGATGTCAAGTGGAAAAGGTTACACCAAAGCAAACTAGATGGCGCTGTCTGTAATCAAATTAATCATTGTTTCTATTTAAGCCCTCTTTTCCCATCCTTAAATATAATTGTTGGTTTTTTTTTTAATTCTACGGAATCAAGTACCACACATGTTAGTTGACCGATCTCATACACCCTATGGCTGGTTAATTATCTAATAGCCGGCAACGCATGGTTCTAGCACAGTCCTGTCTATTTTAGGTTTCTTATCATCAGGTAAGTCGTACCCTTGTTTGCCACTATAATTACATAAAAAAGAATGTAAACATTTCCAGGACAAAAACATAATTTAGCTTGCCTTGCAAATATGTGTGTTATCTTTTGTGATGTAGTCTTATTTGTGATGTTTTCATCTTCACCTAAGCACGAGAGCGTCTCTAAGTTATTATTGGTCTTACGCACTCGATGGAGGTTTTATTGTCATGATCTGATTGAGCCTCTACCCTGGAACGGTTTCAGCGCCCGCACTAAAAAAGATTTTATGTCAGCAGGCTCCCGAAGATTGATGTGTCTATTCCATTCGAAGTTTCAATCTTTGGATAAAAGTGCTGAGATACTGTGTAGATTAATTGTAATATATTTCATATGTTTCTGTAACAATTTGGAAGTCTTGATAACTTTATGGTTGAAGGAAAAAAAAGAATCCGTTGGTTTTTCCATACATTTCCCTATTTTATAAAAATTAAACATCTTCGGCTGCTCGAAATTCGGCAGAAAATCTTTAAATCTGTGACCCTATGCTTATTAAAAGCTAAGTGCAAAACTTTCATTCTTACTACAACGAAATTTGAAAACTTGATCACGCCTAATGTCATAATTAACAAATCAAAATACACTTTATTTTGTGATGTTTAACATCATCCTATGATAAAATATATACATGTGTATGTAAATAGCTTCACATTGGTGGACGCGAGGTTTTATTTTAATAATTTAATACATTTATATTGTATATTTTATAAAAGTATATACATTCGTACACTCTCCTCTGTATCTTTACCATACCGAAAAGGTACCAAAAGTTTTTGCTTCTCGTAATAATATATAGATGTTAGCGATGCTATTATAATATGATGGAACTATTTATAAAGAATTTTCACAAGGAGATACTCGTTGTTAATAAATGTTGCACGGTCACGAACAGGAAATGTTATTAAATTCTAGTCTAGAAGACGTTGACGGAGCATTCCGTCTGTGTGCTAACTGAGATAGTAGTCAAAGAGCCCGCAATTTAAAATAATCTTCGAGTATACATGTCTTAATAATCAGATACATATTGCACAATATCACTTGTATGAGTAGACTATATTGTAGTTCTATTCGGACCCAGTAGACGCTGTCCTACCCGAACGTTGGGTTACTTAATGTTTACTAGATTCTATTATCTATGATATCGTCCTCATTCCCGTTTCCTTTCCCGTTCCCATTCCATAATTATTTGCTATTTTGGCGTTAATGACTTAAACGTTAAGGATAGATAGATGCTGTCGCGGGCTTTTCTGTAGGAATTTTTAAGATAAACATTTCCTTCATACATTATATATGTGTAATTCTAACGGTTTTTGCAGCGCACACAAAAATAGTTTGCAGATGGCGTAATTTTCTCCTTCTTACTTGACATTTATCTTTATATTTTAGACAATTTACACAATATTCCTTTAATTTATAGCCTATGTGCTATTCTGATGTACAATCTATATTATTGTAACGTTTTATTAAAATCCATTCATTAGTTTTTCCGTGAACGAGCGTCAAACATACATCCATACGGATGTATGTTTGACGTTACACATGGATATGTGTTTATAATATTAGTAGAACCTACGCTCCTAATTTCATTAACATAGATTAAATCTTTTATATTTAATTGAGTACGAACTTTCTAAGAAATATATCAAATATATCGAAGAAATATTGGTTAATCGGAGAGTAGTATATGTTAAACAATTAGTATTATTTAAACAAGTATACGCGTTAAAATTTATAATAAAGTCTAATTATATTGTAGGCCTAACAATCTGTGAACGACTTGACCTATTTAACTTATTACATCGGGCTGTTCGGTGTTCAAGATGGAGCTAAGTATCTAGCCTGATATTTGATATCCACACATTGCGGCTAGACAGCCTTATTCTTGATAGCTCAGTGAGTCAGTGGCTTACTTAGGATTAGGGAGTATGCGAGACCGTTCGTTTTCTTTTCATAGTTAGTTCGGGTTTTATGTCTATACTTCTATATTCTATATAATATATAAAGCCGAAGAGTTTATTTGTTTGCTTGTACGCGCAATCTCAGGAACTACTGGTCCGATTTGAATAAATCTTCCAGTGTTAGATAGCCCATTTATTGAGGAAGGCTATAGCCTATATATCAACACGCTAAAACTGAATATATTCTTTTATCTAATTTTCCGCGGCTGAAGTCGCGGGCACAGCTAGTGTCACATATTTTTCATCCCCTTCAATTTACACTTTATTCTTGCGATTCACGTTAATAATAATTCTTCATCTATATTTTTTTTAAGAAAATAAGCCAGGTTTTCGAGCTTGTTATTATATAAACCTGACCCCTTGTAAATATTCATTGAGTAGAGTGTGTACTGTCTAAAAATGCACGCCCCTCCAATGTATTCACCATTGCTTTAAACCACTACGAATAAATATTTATTTCCATTTAAAACAACAAATACGAAAACATAACGAATGAATAATTTTGTATGAGCGTGTACGCCGCAAGGGATTCGTATAAATTGAATAAATATTTTACACAGAATTTTACCAAGCACAAATTATTTGATGGCGATACAACTGAATAATTTTGATAAAAGCGTACGAGTGTATTGGCAAAAAAACAACTAATATTTGAATGCATAAAAATTTTAAACTACGTTCTTATACCTACCACTCGTATAACGAGGTCATAGCTTAAATCTGTGGCCAGCATTTGAGTCCATCGCTAGGTTAAGCATGTCTTTTCGCCGCTGGGTGGTAAAAGGGTGATCCATTCTAACAATGACTTTTCCAATACAACCTCTTACGTGTTTAGGAAGGTACGTAAAACTATGGAGCCCGATTATTATAGTCGTATATGCTTTATAAACCATAGACTACGACGTATCGATGATTCGCTAGCAAAATGTCGCAATAATATCCTAAAGGCAGCCTGTAAGAAATGAAAACAATATAGAAGGTGTATTGCGTGTTCATCAGGAGGTCCTGGTCCAGCAGTGAACATCGTCTTTTCTTCACTTGGTTTCTCAGCTAAGTTTCTGTCGTTGCATTTGGTTGAAGTTATAACAGCTAAGAAGAAGAGAAGTTAAGAAGTCCCTTTCAGGTCAAATCTTTTTGCCTTCTCCTAAAAAATTTGGTAAAAGTAAATTCGGAATCGCATGTAGATTTCAAAGAAGACAAAAACTTTTGACCCAAAAATCGCTCCTTGTTTAGACTAATAAAGTAATATCGGTAGTGATTTCGGATTGCGTGAGAAACTGACATCTAATGCGACAAAACTGGACATTTTGATTAATTAATTAGTCACTTTTGGTGGGATTTTTGTATAAACTGGGTCAAATTTTAAGTGGACTGTATATTTATAAAAAATAGGCCCTAAAGGGTCCTAAATCTCCCATAAACGCCCTTGCCGGTAGACGCGTCGGGAATTACAGCTACCAGGATGACAAAGGAATAAGAAGGCAGTTATAAGGGTAGAAGAAGTACACACCGACTTCAAGACTGTAGTTTTTGGCGCGTGGTATCCCACGCAGGCTGGCTGTGGTGACGCCCGGTGGCGACGCTTGGACGTTAGCGTTTGCTTGTACAGAAGCCGCGATAGCAAAAGCGTGTTGACTCTTAAACGAGTCGTGGTCGAATAGGTCGATGATCTTCGAATCCGCACGTACGCTAACACTTGACTGCTAACTATCAACGGTAGCTGCAGAGCGGACAGTGCGTAAGGACATGGAAGTATTAAGGAAAGAAGACCATCGACAAGTGCGTATAGATAAAATTATAAAAATCTAATTTGAAACCCAATACTCTTCGAAGGATTTTTTGGTTTATAGTCTATCGTATGTTATGTCTATTATTTGTATTCATTTATCTTTATATAAGTACAATGTTCAATGATTATGATATTTAAGCATCAAAAAAGCCACAGAATTTTGTTTTGTTGTTTTTAAATCTATAATAATGCATGAATGTAAAAAGCATTTGACGGTTAAAAAGAGCCGCTATGGCGACGTGTAAGCGGCTCAGAATGTTTTCACAACGTATGGCAGCCGGCACCTAGTAAAATATTTCATTACGCTTTAACACCCCTTTTGGAATTTATTCATGGGAAAATATCTGACATCCAAATATCGCCTTTGAAAGCAATGAAAGAATAATTGAAATAGTGCTAAATACCGAAATCAGTTAAGGGCTATTTTCCTGTTTCGGAAGAATGTTGAATATTTTTTAACGCATTTCTACACAGTATCATATAAAAAATTAACAAAATAAACGACTTCAAATTGTTGGAACATGATTAATTTGACATGAAACCCCACGGGAAGCACCAACTTTCAAATAAACAAAGAATTATCAGAATCATTTCACCTATAAAGAAAATAATACAGTAAAATAGAGTACCTTCTCCTTTTATGAAATCGGTGGAAAAACAACATATTTACAAAGGTATCTTTATTGACCCCTAACCAGCAGTTTTAGTAAGTTTCAAAAAAATTGTTAAATTGGGAACTTCTACAAATAAACGCTTTGCAATTCAGGTGACCTGAAAATCTACGTATTGTCTAACAAAGCGAACCGAAATTTTCGGAGCCTATGAATTAGCATTTCGCTGAATCAAATCCGACCAAACCGTCAATTTCGCTTTTTATGACCTTTTTCGCTGATTTCAAAATCCGTTTCACCTTTTACGAGAGCCTACAAAATCTGTCTAATCTGTTTTTAGAGTTCCGTAGTCTTACAAGGAATCCTTAAGGTTTCGTTTTGTCTGCCCGCAAGGTTCCAGGGTTTCCCACTATCACACGTAGAGACTTGAAAACTCATTAGGAAAATTATTTTATTTCAGAAATAGCTTTCGACATCAAGTACGGAACCCTTTTACATAAGTGTTTTGTCACTTTATCTATATCTGTACAAACATATAAAGCTGAAGAGTTTGTTTGATTGCTTGAACGCGTTAATCTCAGGAACTACTGGTCCGATTTGAAAAAAAATTCAGTGTTAGATAATCCATTTATCGATGAAGGCTTATCATCAGGATGAAATTGAACCTTTTTTTTAAACTAATTTCACGCGGACGAAGTCGCGGGCACAGTTAGTTTTTATATATATTAGGACGAACACGCGGTTCACCTGAGTAACAACCGATGCCTACGGACAACTGTATTAAGATGAAAAAGGCGGACAAAGCCGCCGGCCATAGCCTAGTGCTAATATTTCAGATGTGAGAAAATAAATGGATGGTCAACAGACATCACACTTAGCCAACTGCTGACTATTTTTGAAGTCTCCATTAGAATGAAATATGAATTAATAGCTGCAAAGCGACGCCCAGGCGTCATTTGATGAAAAAGGCCTTAGGTAATAGAGTCGCCTTTAGTAGAATATTTTTTATTATACTATTTTATGAACGAAAACTATTTTATTAGAGCTTAGTAGAGGTAGGGCTTAACGTGATTTCTTGTTCGTCATAGACTTAACTGCCTGCCAGCTGATCCAATTTTTATAAGCAAATGCAAAAAAATCGGATGGAACGCCATATTGACAGATACGCTGACAAACGAACTTTTAAATAAAGCTTCTTTGGAATGATAACTTTTTAAAAATAATGGGCATTTAAGATTGCAGGTGGTTCACTTAAGCAACTACCAACACCGGTGGACCACCGCACAGAAAGAAGACTGGCATATACCTTGTCGAACTTTGAGAAATAAGTTTTAGGTTTTCTTGAAGGTCTGTATGTCGTATTGATTCGTTTGAGAGAGGCGAGAATTTTTTTTTTAAATGTCGTATAGGCATGTGCTTGGCTGTTACCACGCCTGATCTTAAGTGATCATGCAGTCATGGTTGTAACGCGCTAGCCTAGAATGAAACTATTTAATAATAATAATAATAGTTCAAACTATTTGTAATATTCTTTTGACATTTATTCCGAAATATACACATTTTTCTGATAATCCTTACAAAACATCAGATAAATATATTTGGTATATATATGATGAGAAGAATATATATGTTTTCCATGATAAAAAAAATATCATTTTCGACTCCATGCACGTTTGTTTACGAACGGGCATAACCAAGTAAGCTTAGGAGGGTACATATGATTGATTATGAGGTGCTTTGTTATGGAAGCTCTTATAGTGTCGTGTGATCCCTTGTAAGCTGTACTTAAAGCCTTTCTCGTGAAGCACTTCATGATAAAGCCTTAGCAAATTGACAGGTCAACAATGAAAGTATATAATAATCGCAAACAAGATGAAAAACAAAACAATTTCTTTGAAAAAGTTGATAGGAAAAATGTCAAAGGTAAGATTTGACGTCGTTGTAACGCCGACGTCAGACATAGCTTCATTTGAATGATCATGTAATGTGGTCGGGTACTTTGTGTAGCTGCGCAAAGTTTTGCAGAACTTTGTAATTTACAAGGACAAAAATGTACAAACACTTTGAGCTATGTCTGGCGCCGGCATAAGAATATTATTACCAAACATACTTCTTATACCTATCGTTATCTCGGTCTAGTACCAGGGTTCGCTTAAATTTCAGAGGGTGTAGCTGTAGGGAGAGTTAATATGACCGACTACCCTCTGACGTCATCCCCGGAATCCCCACAATCTTTATAATCTATATCACTCAGTATAATCAGCGACATTAATAGGGACCCACTGTTTACGAGCCTTCCAAAACACGAAGGAGGTCTGATATTTAAAAACAAATGTTAGAAAGGGTTACCCATCTATCATCCGGTCGCGGTAAGAACTGCTTAGCCTAGCGATTTACTCAAATGCCAGCAACTCATTACGCTACGACCTCAATATTGTATATAATTGGGTCTGTATAAAAAGTTTTTACTGAGAAGTTACGTATGCCTAGTTGGAAATCAGTGCTTCATAATATAAGACCAGAATGCCTAGCACGAACATTCTCGTTACATTTATGCTACCGTCTTACACAACTTAATTGTTAAATATTGCTCGCACGAATGTAAGAACTTGCACGTATCGAATCTACGACGTTACGTCGTGTAAAATGAAAGCACGAACCTTCATTTGTCCTTTCGTTTCGAACGTAAAAGTCTGCAGAACTATCGAGAATATTCGCGCCAGGCCCACTGAATATAAAACACTAGTCACCCTTAGTAATAGTATAATAACTATTTAGCATGTAATATAACGTATCCATATTATTTAAACCTTCAGAAGCAAAAAACGAGATTCGGTCGAAAGTGCTAAGAATTTCTATAAAAATAAGAAATAAATGTTTCTTCTGAATATAAACTTCAAAGTTTTATCAGGACTGCTTGGTCGTTACTTTCTATGATCTAAGGTCGTTACTTATGATTTAATGAAATCAGATTGTACCGAAGTCATGTTTGTAAAAATCCCCTGAAAAAATCATTGAGATAAAATTCACTCTGACGGGGACAGAAATTAAGGGAATTAATTTTCGTTATCCGCCTTCCAAAATTACATTAGCATTTTAAAATTATACTTTGTATCACGAAATACATTAAAAATATTAAGAGGATTCGTGGTGCTTGAAAAAAAGTTATTTGCCGATCCGAATACCGTAATGGTGTGAAACTCTGCTTTGATTTCCGGTTCTCCTGGACACCTCTGGTTTGATTTCTGGTTTAAACTAATACTTTCTATATTATTATTGGTTTGCTAAGAATCGATTTTAATTTATAAATATCAGTGATTTCTAGAAAATGCAATATTTTCATATGATATGAAAATATTATAGGGAAAAAAAAACAACGACGACCAACAACCACATCCAGGTTGAAATGACGATAAAAAACGTTCGTAGGTTATGAGATATGGAAGATGCGCTTAGATTAGTGTAACTTCTATATCTTCATACTAGCTGTACCCCACGACTTCGTCTGTGTGTGCTACTCTTATCACTTAGAGGTTTAAAAATAGTTTTTGGATGAGGATTAATATTATGCAACAAATTTGATTAGCATAAAATAGGTTATACTGAGCCAACCTTAAAAGATAGACATATGTTGTTCCGGACTTCTATTTAGAACTTTTAAAGGGGAACAATTTTGTCATACATGACTTTTGCAAATCTTCAACCATTTACGTAGCGCACGCAGCGGAAGGTCCCAAATGGGAAAAAGAACCACCGATTTTGAAACATTATTCATTGGTGCTCCGCTCCTATTGGACTTAGCGTGATAATATATAGCCTATAGCATTCCTCGATAAATGACCTATCTAACAGTGAAAGAATTTTTCAAATCGGATCTGTACTTCCGGAGATTAGCGCGTTCAAGCAAACAAACTCTTCATCTTTATATATTAGTATAGATGTAAAAGTGACAGGCCCTCTAACGCGAAATTTCGAAGACCGCGGGACGTGTAATGATGAAATTTTGCAAGGTGGTAGTTTATACTTAGTAGACATCCGCTAAGAGCAGATTTTTCGATAGGACCAGATTAAGGGGGCCTCTCGTAAGTTTATGCGGACGAGGTCAAAGGTAACAGCTAGTTATGTGTATTAAATTAATTCTAGTCAATTTGAGAAGGTGATATTATAGATTTTCGCTCGTTAATTTTTAAAATAGCATATTCGATTCCCGGCTATTTATTTTCGAAATAGATAAAAAAATATAATTTGATACAACTTTTTTTTGTAAAAAAGGCAATGGTTTTACATTATACAGTTTAGCCTATGAGCAAAAGTATTGTAGAAATCAAGAGAGGGACATTAAAAGACGTTATTGATAAGAGCTTAGGTACCAAAGGGGCGACGCATCTGCAAGTCCTCTGGCAGAGAGTCCTGGTGCGTCGATAGTACTTAGACAAACCGTCTGTCCGTGTGTCACTTTATGTATAAAAAAATTAAGTGATGCACCTTGAGGAGGTGGCAGCTCAATCAGTAGGGGACATTTGAGAAAATCGCTAGGTTACATTTAACCTCTAGGTATTTAATCGCTAGGTTATATTTAACCTCTAGGTATTTAATCGCTAGGTTATATTTAACCTCTAAGTATTTAATTGCTAGGTTATATTTAACCTGTAAGTATTTAATTGCTAGGTTATATTTAACCTCTAAGTATTTAATTACTAGGTTATATTTAACCTGTAAGTATTTAATTGCTAGGTTATATTTAACCTAACTTGAGATTCGATTTGTCGAAATTATCGGTATGCATCACAAAACAAAAACGTATTGAAATATGTTTTCAATTTTAGGTGGTACTAAAAGTTTATAATCTAACCTAAAAGACAAAAAATAACAATTGAGAAAATAAAATGGAAAATAAGAATTGACTATGACACAAAAATACTGTAAGTATGAATACTTATATATCTTATCCTGTAAAGAAAATCTAAAAGAATTTAGAGTACCCTTAACAAGACACGTTTTTCTTGTCGCAGAATCGTTTGATATAAAGAAAGAAAAAGGACACTGTTTGAACATACCTTTCAAGTTTTTACACAGCAGAACTTTAGTCCAAATACACGCAATCATTCATAAACTTTCTTCGCGTCCAATACAATCACGCATATTGTATGCTATTTGGTCTACCGCAGCACTCAGGAATGTTTGTAGATGGTCGCCTTCCTAGTTTCTGGGCGTTAATGAGAACAAGAATTGCAAGCGCATGGTATCGTTATCGCACGAGCAGCAATGAATTGGTTAAGGACACAGTATTGAAAAATGTTGGTCACTTATCAAAACACTGGTCACACGTACATGTTAAGTTCCAGGGAGTAGCATAATTAATAATTTATTTTATCACTTTCATTCATGTTTCGGCATTTATTTGTTTTTGCAATATGGAAAAAAAAATCTGTAATAAAGATTTTATTATTATTATTTAAACTATGATTATAGCGTAACATTGTAGCATATGTACTTATCGATAACAAAATCCAATATCGATAGCTCCAACTTTGATATTGGCGCATCATTACGCCTGTGTTTTACAACGCGCGTATTGTATTTGGTTTTGGAATCCTCGCGCGCGTTAGTGTCGACCGTCGGCATAAATTGTGGAAGTCGCCGCTTCCGACAAATGTGTATACTAATGTCAGTTTGTTCTTGATTATAACTCTAATGACAACACTGAAATAGGCAAAAATAAAGTAGGCAAGACCGTGTGAAGACGCGCTTACATAAGGGTTCCGTGTCTGATACTCGATAAAGATATTTGTGGAATAACTTCAAAAGTTATCGTCCGATTTCGCTCAAAATATTTTTCCTAATGAGTTTTTAGCGTGTCCTATCAACTTGGAAAACTTCAAGTGTCTACATCTAATATTCTTTTTATATATTAGTATTATATAATTTACTATTTAGCTCATAAACTAAATAGTATAGTAAAAATCAGAAACGTTGCTGTGAAGGCATACGAACATCGTTGTAGGCACACTAATACCACTTCAGTAGTTCAATGATGACAGAGTCGGGAGACGTACTTTATCTCTCTATTTTCATTTAATTTTGACTAACCACAGAAGCGACAAAACAAAGCGAACATGAACTAATCAGGCAGTTTGAGGGACGGGAGAGTAAAGGAGGGGGGGGGGGTGATTATTATGGTAATAGGAGAATCATATGAATTATTCAAAAAGTAAATAAATAACGTGGGCGAATTTATTGTACAATTTACCTTAAGGAAAAGGTCCCAATAAAAAGGATTGTAAAGTTATTCCTTTATGCGTTATATGTATAAATATAAATGTATATTCAACACAATAAAAAATCATTGTCAAAGTTTTTAAGACCTTCACATTGTTTTGTTAGAGTAACATCTTTATTATCGACACCAGATGTTACAGTATTTTGTAAAAGACTTACAGTACAGTTACAGACTTACAGTATTTTGTAAAAGCGTCTGCTCTCTATACAGTGTCATAATATATATGGTCATACATACATAATGAGCCATTGTTAAGAACAATGACCCATTATGAACTGATCATGGCTTCAGCAGGTATACTACACTAAAGGTGTGAAAAATGTTAATTTACATGTTTTTCTTCAACTTGATAATGGACCATTTTCCATACCTGTAATCAGAGCATGCGTTGAAAAACTTTCAGCTTTTACAATATACCGTGAATCTGGTTGTTCCGGGTTTTCTTAATGTATATTATTTTACCCAGACCATTGAATTGTAGGCTTGAAAATTTAATGTAGAAAATTGAGCTTATATAATAATATGCATACATATCAAATAAAGGTTTTATTGCGTCCCATTAATTATTATTACTAACGCTTTGCATTTTTCGATATAATAGTATTTAGTATTCAAAATATATGAAGATTTTTCCTAGTGATCTTTTTAGTCAATTTTACTTCCGTGTAGGTTAAATGTTCAAAAATCATTTCTTTATATATCCTATTTTCGTATACTTACAGATTCTAGATATTTGTAGATCGTCAATCTTCCAAATGGGAACTTTAAAAAAATTAGGTCGTCAGGCCCAGTGCCGGCCTGAGGTAAATTTTAGGGTGGAGCGAGATCCAATTGTGGTGCCCCCCTTACTTTTTATATTTTTAATAATAAATATTTTTAGAATAATCGCATATTAATAGTCGCCCCCTAGCTGAGATTTGGTACCTGGAGTGGCCACTCCGTTCGCCATATGGTAATGCCGAACATGGTCAGTCCCCCTTAAAGAAAATTTCCCTACTTCACATTTTTACTCTGATCCCATTATATACGATCTACGTCAACGGTATAGTTTACATTAACAATTTAGTTGAACGAGTAATGGTATTACCGACGCCATATTAAGAGATTTGTTGATGTTCTTGATCTTGTGAAAATAAAGTGGAAAATGAACACGACTCTTGTCTTTGTTTTTTTTACACCGATAGTCGATTTGGTGCTCTAATAATTTCCTATTTATTATAATTATCCCTTTAAAGATTCCCACAAACTTGGTTTTCTTTCTTTTCTAAACTAGTAATATATCGGATCAGAAGTTTATTATAGTCTGGAAAAAAAAAACAAAGTTAGCTTTATTACAATATCGCCAATATGTTTCAAAAATGTAGCTAAACACTTATGACTAGATTCTAAACTTAAGTCTTCGTGGTTTAATAACGGTATGATCTATTTGTAACGAGTATGTACCACCATAATTAATTTTGATTTATCGATATTTCGATTCGGTTCCATGGATCGTTGTTGCGACTGCGAAATATCGACAAATCAAAATTAATTATGGTGGTACGTACTTGTTACGAATAGATCATAATCTTATGACTAGAATTATTAGAATTAGATCTAAAATTGATTAGAACTGGAACTAAAGTGATTCCGTCGAATATTTTGTCAGATAACAGCAACGGCATCCAAAGTTTTACTCAACTCGAATCTTTATTATTTTCGTGAAGTAAATTTGTAAGTTGTACAAAATCTGTTGTAATGTTTACAATCGTAATAAAAATCGGGAACAAAGGATAGTTAAATACAATTTCCCGATCCTTATTTTCTAGATATAACGTTATTCAATTTTTATGACCATTTTTTTTTTAACTCTACATTTCTTAATCAATAATTAAGAACTATAATCCATCCAAATTCGACCTCACACAGATAATGTGTAGAAATAACCGCGCCTTTGAAGTTTGGGAAACAATGCCTTGGAATCTCTTCACGAGGGATCCAAGTATGTTTTTGCCACGCGATATGGGCATAGTAAACATTACTATAAATATAGTATGTTAAAAAAAGGATCCGAAATAGTGTGTGTATATTTGCAAGTTTCAATAGATTCTAGTACCGTGTCTCACATATAAATGAAAATTAAAATGTTCGTATACATTCACAGAATCGTCGAAAAGTTGAATCCGTTTCGACTTAATTAAAGTTATTTTACTTTATAACCTAACGTGACAAGAACTTCGTTCAAACTCGAAAGAGTTTAAAAAGTTTTAATTGATACGACTTGGAATCGAATGACAGACTTAGCGTATAAAATGTAGCAAAATTCAAATATTTGTTTTAATTTTTTTTTTCTCGTAGCCGAATTGGGCCGGCGCGCCCGGGTACCAGTACCTCTTTCTCACATGAGATCGGCGTGAAGTGGCGGCAATGCTAATTATTTTCCCTTAAAATGTTTACGACTTGCTCCCGACCAATTTCCTCTACAATAAAAATAAATTTGTTTGCTTTATGGGAGGCCAATGTCATGAATTCTTATACTTTTTTTAAACATAAGTCCCGTGCAAATTAGATGGCTAGGAACAGTCTTAAAAAGTTAGTATGTAGATGTGAAACATATTAATGACAAGTATATCAAAGAGGAGAAAATATATTCATTTTCTATTTTTTCCTCTTTGTGTTAGGTTTATAAATTTATAAAAAAAAATTGTATTACTTACTGATCAGCCAAGTAAATTTAAACATCCAATACCGAAAATAATGTTACAAAACTTATCAGGTCGTAAAATGATTCACTCAGTGTTTTTTTTTTACTTATTTATACAAAGATTTAGGACGCGTTAAATCGTCATAAAAAAGCTTGAGTATTGGGAAGGGTTGTTGATAGCGGTCCTCTTGAATTTTTTATGGCTCTTATCCATTTCAGTATACTGTACAGGGTGTAAAAGACATTGTACCGGATACGCATCCCATGGGTTAAGTATATGATTCTACACTCCCCAGTGGTGAAAATTTTTGTCGGCTTTCCTTTGAAATGTACGATGTTTTTTACAATTTTTTAACTGAATACTTTATAATAGCATTATTACTATCAGTCCCAATACGATTTTATACCAGAAACGAATTTCCTCAATATTTTTACATCAAACCGCAATGTAAATAAACCTTAAAAGCGCGTAACAGGAGTAGCCCGGCACGGGTCGTTGACTTGTTTTGCGCGTCAACACGATTGCTTCCCAATGTTCACGATACATTGCGCGCTCAAGAATGGGATGAGGATGGCAATATCTGCAACCTCTTATTTCCGAGATAAATGATTTTTGGGCTTTTATAGGATATTAAATTTAGCCTTGTCACAAAGTTTGCGGTACGATGTCTTTTACACCCTGTATATCCAAGTGTTTCTAGAGGTCGCCCGATATAATGGTTGCATATATGCATAAAGGACCGGATTTCCTGTCATATTATTTGCGTGGTTCCAGAGTTTCTCAATAATTTTACTTAATACATAAGAACAAAGAAAAAATTCTTCTGCCTAGCCTTATGTTGGTTCTTACCAGAACCAGTTCTGCTAAGGTGATCCGCTTAAATTGCAGAGGATATGGTTGTGGGGCGAGTTAAGATCACCGACTGCCAATTGACGTCATTCCCGGAACCCCCAATATCTCTGCAACGACTAATATATCTTTGTGACATTAATTGGAATTCACTGTTTTGATGTACTTCCGAAACAGGGATTTAACCTGATGAATATCATACCCAAAATTTATTTGCAATAAACAATATGATAAAACCTATCCTATATAAGTTGGACCAAATTACTGACAGAAATTTGATCAAAATCAGTACAGGAATTTTCAAGCTTGTGCGTACATATGTCGTGAAACTAGATTTACATTGTATATGTATTGATATGTAGCTATAAAACAGTTCAGTACTTTTAGATTATAATGCCGGAGCCACACATAGCTCAGTGTTTGCACATTTTTGTCCTTGATGACTACAAAGTTCTACAAAACTTTGCGCAGCTAGACAAAGTCCTCGGCCACACTACACTAGATGATCATTGAAATGATTATTCACATGAAGCTGTCTGGCTCTGGCATTATACAAAAAAAATGTGCATCATTAAATCACTGAAGTATTTTATTTTTAATGTAATTGAATCCGATCCGATTCCGAAAATCCGAAGATAAATCAATGACACTAAAGCTCATTCTAAATTAAATTCTCTTCTAAACGAAAAAAGAATGAAAATCGGTTGACAAACAAAAAAAAAATTATCTTTGCCTACTTATAAAGAGATATTGTGATCCATACACATGGGTTATGGATCATTAATTATTTTAATTACTGTCTGGCTAGCGCCTTTAACGCTCTGATATAATGCTGGCGTTGCTGACTCACGCATCTTCTGTCGTGCTGCGCCGTGCTCCTTGGTCTAAGCACCTATATGGCTAACATTGCAGAGTAAGATAGATTTTATGATAATTTTATGCATTTTTGTAAAATTCCATGTAAGAAGTCTTAACAATGTATTCCTTACTTTAATGAAGAAGATATAAAAAATACAGCACCTCATCACACACATACATTGATATTTTATCTGCCTAATAAGGTTGTTGAGACAAATTTCTTAGCATTCCATGAAACCAACGTGCAGGTGCTGAGTCCATCTCATTGCAGAGGAAAAAACCACATCAGTGCTTGTGACCCAAGTGTAAGAGTATTCTTTCTGGTGGTCACTAACCCTCATCTACACTTCCAGTGTTCCCTCTCCTGCTTAGCCAAATCCGGTATGATCCTACTAGTGCAGCTTTAGATATCCTTTCTAATAATTAATAAAAAGTAATTTTTTAGACCAAAGCTGTAGAGAATGAAATTTGCAACAACTTTAGCCCTTAGCATTTTTGTAAAGAAATTGAAAATAAAAGAGATATTGCTCGAAAACTATTTCACTTTAAATTCAAAATGGCGGCTTACGCATCGTCGTAATTTTATGGCGTTTTTTACTTTAAACTATTAATGAATATAAATAAAATATCCCCTAAACATTGCAGCATAACAGCCGCCTGTTATACACAAATATTTTTTTTTAGAAATATATAAATACATATGGATAATAAACCCAGATTCGAGGTGGGAATCGAACCCAGGACCCCCGGATCAGAAGACAGGGTCACTGCCCACTGCGCCAACGTGCCAGCCAGAATGACTCATTTTCTTCATATCTGTTGTTTAATAGTTTGCATATTAATTTTATATCATCTCCATGACTAGTAAGAAAAATAATGAAAACAAACGACTCAACTGCGGAGTAATATGTTAAATGTCATGTCGCCATACCTAGCATTGTCGTCTGTGTATAGGGTAACCATGAGAGACAAATAGTTTCAGGACTTTCCCAAAATAAACTATCTGTAAAAATACAAATACACCGATATTATACTGCTATAAGTATAAACAGAAACTTTATTATTAGATTAAAGTTAGGTAGGTATATGTATATAAAAAGTCATATACACCTGTTATTGTTGCCGTAATTTCTTTTATATTTTTGATTCGTTCTTTATTTTAATGACAGTTAAAATTAGTCAGTCTGTCTAAATATATTTTTTTAAATATTATAACAGATCTAGTTAAGCCATATAAACTCTGATGAATAGGTGCTCATAATTCAAACATCTTTTATGTATTACATATTAAGACGTGAAGCAAAAACTTTCGGTGCCCTTTTACGAAGATTGCAATGACGGAGGAGTATGAAATTTGGCACAATCATAGTTTTCACAGAGGAGGGTGTGCCAATGCTAATATTTTTATAAAAGACGCCTTACTAATACATAAATTATTAAAAATATAGCCACACGCATATACGCATACACATGGATATATTTTACTATAAGATGGTGTCAAACTGTAATCATGACGGCGACGGTATAAACATTAGCTGTCAAAATTAAAAATTTCGTTGAATAACAATTGAAATTTTGTAACTACTTTTAAATACGCATATAGTACGCAAATTTAGAGATTTGAGGCCAAATTTAGACCACCAGACGACCTCTTGTTAAAGTAAATCTGTGATAATTATGAAGTGAGTAAAGTCCGAAAAAAACAACGACGAATGGAGTACCAAATTTATCGACATCTATCTCGAATTTCACTCATTACCATTACAATTGATGAGACGATAATCAGCTTATTTCAAGAGCTGAACAAACCAACTTGTGCTCGTGAATAATTAATACGTGGTTTTACGTAACTGTTTGCTCTACGGAGATAATGGCGTTCTTAACCCGTTCTCGATTTTTGTTTCTTTTGGGATTTTATTGCCTCAACAGTATAGGCGGTGGGTTTTTGTTTTTGTAGCGTTCAGAAAAGTACGTATAAATTGTGTCCTGGAAAGTGTTTATTTGGCTATTCAAGTCTTGCTTCGAACCTGGATGTTCTTTGATTCCGCCGCTCGCTCCGTATTCTCTTAATTTATTTAATCTCAGTGCCCGACAAAATTGTTTAAAATGGAATATTTCACTGAATGGAGCGCTTGGAATTTTTAGCGGGGCAAGGGATTTTTGTTTGGAATGGTAGTTGGAATGAATCAACAATTAGAAATGCTATTTAAATTTATGATATATAAAGCTAAAGAGTTTGTTTGTTTATTTAATTGAACGCGATTACCTCAGGAACTACTGGTCCGGTTTGAAAAATTCTTATAGTGTTAAATAGCTCATTTATTGAGGAAGGCTTATTGGCCTTTTGCTTCTATAACAGATGGTTCAAACAGCGTTCATGGTTCATGGAAGTTTAGCATTTGCGGAAGTGACTAACAAGACCAAGTTTGGAGTGACAACGTCTGCCGCACAACTGGCACGTAAATTGTGAGCCTGGTGAGGTTGGAGGAACTGCAGCGCGTTCGTGACGAAGGTCGTGCTTTTTTGATAGTTGTTCAAACCAGGTGCTGTCATGTGTGTCAACACCTTTGGCTAAAGTTTTCCTCCAAAGGTGAGGAAGGCTATATGCTATATATCATGACGTTAAAATTTAATCAAATTTTTTTACCTAATTTTACGCGGACGAAGTTGCGGGCACAGCTAGTGATTTATATATACACTCGGGTGTAATGAACTCGCACATGAGAACATATTTTGTAAAATACGTCATGTATTGAGATGACCTTATTCCCAAATTGAAAATACATATGAAAATGATCTTTAATATCATATTTAAAAAATGTATTTTTTTTACTCCGAAACAGAAAAAAAAACATTTTACAAAAAAATGTTCTCATGTGCAATTTCATTGCACCCGATTTTATCCTTTTTCATATGAATTTACTTAATGTAGGTTAATTTTCGTAAAGCTTTTTTTTTTTATGTTTTAATAGTTTTTTTTATTATTATTCGGAACCGACACAAATCAAAAATCATCGAGTCCTTTCCTGGAACCTTTAAGTTATAAATGGTGTAATTAAATGGTGGGTTTTCGTATATATACAAGGTAAGCCCCACGACTTCGCTCGTGTTGAGTTTCATAATCGAAAAAGGTTTTGTAAAGATTCGGAATGTTTTTGTAACCAACCGTTATATCCTTGTTTAATTTCCTAAAGTCCATCTTACTTCAACTTATTTTACCAGACAGCTTCTATTAATGCAGGTCTCTATGAGCATCGAAGAACAAAAAAGGCACCGACGGAGCGCCCCCTCGCACTCCGCCACTACGAAACACGACACCGCCGAACCGTCCACAGATCGAATAGTGCACACTCTGTGGGCAAAGAGTAGTATATATAGTTATTCTCACGACATCGCCAACGTAAAATTAGTTACTAAAAATATATATTCAATTTCAGCGTGATGAACCTCGATAAATGGGCTATCTGATACTGAAATAGTTTTTCAACCAGCAGTTTCGGACCAGTAGATTAGCGCGTTCAAGTAAACAAAGTTTTTAGCTTTATATATTAAGTATAGATATATCAATACCTCCCACGTAAATTGTTGTACCCCCAAAATCGCAGTTTAACAGTAATGTTTCAAACATGTTTATTCCCGTCTAAAATTAATCATAATAAATTTTTGTTTGGGATAGTTGAAAGAGGTGCCAATATTATATAAATCAAGTGCAATGACTAAAATATGTTTTTAACATTTTGAAAATATAACGTTTTAAATCGCGTGACACCGAACAGCAATCAGTGCGCATGACGTCACATCTTGCCAAACAATTTTTGTTTCATATGTATTATTCCAATCACGCTTCAGTACAGCTGTTTGTTTGTCAAGAAGTTATGTCAAAAAGACGCCACAATCGTTCAAGGTAGTTTGGTTTATAAAAACGCAAAATGAACCAGTTAAAATATTGTCTATCGCTGAAATAATTAAATGTAAGTTTTAGTTGACTGCAAAGTATAATATAAAATAGTTTCTGAAAAATAGTCAACTAGTCTATTAAGCAATTTTTCTGCCTGCTCGTTTGCCCCTCATCACATAAAAACAAAACCAACATTTACACACCTTTTACCATTAGACGCTAGCCGCACGTACAGAGTATCAGTATCAGGTACTACTTTTTGTATAAATATTTGCTCCTCGTCCTGTTCGCCATAGGGACCTAAAAATACAACGTAAACAAGATCAACTAAAGGTCGAAATATACAGAAAAAAACTGCAATATATATAGTTAAACTTAATATGGGAACAGAGTGGAAGTTTGAAGACGCAAACATGTGTAGAGTGCGTACAGCCTAAAATAGCACGCCCCTCCAAAGAATTCACCTCTACATGCAAAATAGCGTGTAGACGCAAACACGCAAGCTCGTCAATATTGACTTCCAGTGCGTGGTTGCGTTTGAGTTTACAATAAGCGCAAGCAAGCGTTCCAATTAATTAGTGGAGGGACGTGCATTTTTAGACTGAAACACCTACACTGTTGTATTTTTAAAGTGCCACAACTACCAAAAAGACAACTATACAGATTTCCTCGTCTAATTTTTCTTCGAGATTATAACAGGCGGCTGTTACCTATAACACAGGCATTAAGTTGTCTACCTTAGGATCAGACGTCCGTGTGTCATATAGTGTTGTATATATTTATTATTATTATTATTTATGATGTTAGTACATAATATATATTGGTTATAAATATTTTTAAAAATCTTATATACAAAAATCTGGTGTCGCGATGTTTCTACGGAATAGACTTCGGAAAATTGACCACTGTATGTAATTTGGTCCAACTCAAAGCATTAATTTAATTATTTCAAGTACTTGATTTTTTTTTTAATTATCCATCTTAAGGTAATACAACCGTCGGTTCTTTAATATGCGCCAGTATTGTATAGAGACTCCATGAATAAACTGCTATCTGATGCAAAAGAATTTCTCAAATCGTACTGGTGGTTTCTAAAATTAGCGCGCTCAAATAAACATGTACAGACTACAGATTTATAATAGTTTTATAGACGAAGATAGTATACTACAGGTAGCTAGTTATAGTATATTGTAGTTATATATTCGAAAGCTCTACAGTAGAGAGAAGAACTGAAATTAAGGCATTCAGTTCGAACCGACTGGGCTATCGTCATGTCAACTCTACGTATAACGCCGGAGCCAGACATAGCTTTATTTGAATGATCATTCCAATGATCATGTTATGTGGCCGGGGACATTGTGTAACTGCACAAAGTTTTGTAGAACTTTGTAGACATCAAGGACAAATATGTACAATCACTTTGAGCTATGTCTGGCTCCAGCATAAGCTTTTAAAAAAACTTTCATAAACGTTCATTAAACGCGCACAATTGTTGTTTTGCGACCTTCTCTTATGCACAATATGCGATAACTCCCTCTCGCTCGCACGTAATTTTAATTAGCTTTATGCCCCATTCGCGGTCACATTAAATATGGAAGCTTAATAACGTATAGAAAAAGAAATTAGCTTTAATATGACATTTAATTCACTTAAAAAACAGATGAATGTAGTTATCTTGCTGCGGGATCTTATACCGATATTATTAGAGACACCTAAAACACTATTTTTAGGATCACGTTCTGAAAATTTTACTGCTTTATGTTATTGTCGTAAATTTTATACGTTATTAAAAATAAATATAATTTGTACAAACATTAGGTTTCAAACTCTTGTTACAAATGTACCAGATACTCGTTATCACGTACTAGTATTAGTCCTCCAGATCAGGAATTATCTGAAGATAATGATGTTGAGGGTGTTGTCGAGGTACCTGTCGAAGATTGACAAGCTCCTCTTCAGGAAACGGTTCTTGAGGACGCGCAGGGTGTTTCTGATGAACCACCATTAGTAGTCGTGGCTACGCTTCTAATGTGGCGACGTCGCCAAACCGCCGCCACGTGATTTGGCTAATTGCAATCTAACTATATATAAAAAAGCGTAAGGTCACCTATCCGGTATCTCGAAAACTGCGGCACGTACAAAGATGAAATTTGGCAGGGAAATAGTTTCTAGTTAATAGACGTTCGCTACGAACGGATTATGCGATAGGGCCTGGTTAGGGAGGTCAAAAGGCTCTCGCAAGTATAAAATGAACTTTTACGCGAGTGAAGTCGCGGGGAACATTTACTCTTATACATAATATATTGCAGCACTCCATCATAATTAACTTAGTCACGTTTTTATATTGAAATTATAATCATATAAAAACGTGACAAACTTATTATATAGTCATTGACAAGGATTAAAGTACAGCTTATGTTAAAAAAAAATTGTAATTTACTACCTTTGTGCCTATTGTCAGAAGACAAAAACGTTATTGGTTTACAATCTGTGCGCTCGACGGTGTCCGCCCCTGTGCGAGCAAGACAGCAATATTTTTTTGCGCGAGCGAGAGAGACAAGTAGAAATAGGTCACTGGACGAAATTCTTTGTGTTTGGCGACCGGAGTTCAGCAATACCTAATGTGCTTGTTTTCCCTAAAGATAACAGTGGTATAAGGAGGTAGTAAAGGAATAAAGAAACCATTTCGATTTCCCCATCTTTTTGTTTTACGTAAAACAAAGCATGACTTTATAAAACAGGTAAAAGCTGTTGTCTCTCTATAAATATACTATGTTTGCGATGATATTTGTCTATACAGTTGTCGACAAAAGAGGCCGTTTATCTTGAGGTGAATGCACTCCTGAAATTGTATACATGCTCCACTTTCACCCCCCTTTTCAAACAAAAATATCGTCTTTTTTAAAACCGCCGGCTGATTAAAACATTTCAAAAGCTTTTTCGGAACGAAACCATGTTTTTTGACTGGTCCGTTGGCGAAGTGGTTGGTGGCCCTGCTTTCCGCTACATAGGTTTTGGTTTCCGAATCCACCTCGAATTTAGATATATTATGTTTCCTATATACATTATCTAGAATCAATTTGTTTTTCTTCCTAGCGTTATCCCGGTCCAGTAACAAAGTCCTCTTTGATTGCGGAGGATGTGGCTGTGAGGCGAGTTAAGATGACAGACAGTCTGACGTCATCCCCGGAACCTTCACAATCTCACAGTGACATTAATCGAGACCTACTGTTTTAGGTGCCTTCCGAAACACGGAGAAGCACGGACATTTGAAAATGAGTGTTAGAATAGGCCATATGACCCGGCCGCGGTAAGAGCTGCTTAACCTAGCGATCAATTTTCGGCCACTAATTAAGGTCAGACCTTCTTGGCTAATTTTTCTACAATAATTACAAAAAAAATTACGGTTTGTGGAACTCCTTAATTTTGTGTATAAAATGTTTAAAATTTTTACAATTTTCCTGAAACAAAGGAATTGTTTACGGTTTGACATATAGTATGTACATATATTTCCATACGGCAACAGGTTCGTATCTACTTATAAGGGTGGAATAAATTTCCAAATTAACATACTAGGAATTTCCAAACTCTGTTTTGTGTTTACTCTAAACCTAATATTAATAAGTAAGATTGTTGCACCGAGCGCGAAATGAATAATTAATGCACGCGTGTTATGTACTAAATCAATACGAGTGCATTAACTATTTACATCACCAAGGTGCGTAATTGACATTTCTTTCAACTACATTGCTATTTGTATTTTGTTTTTTGCTAAATATAAGGTACCAAAATTTAACAACGATATAAAATACGCGTCTTTGTTTTTTATTCGGTCAATTTTT
>JANCMC010000489.1:102525-139782 GCA_024363005.1 Charaxes varanes
TTTTTGCTAAATATAAGGTACCAAAATTTAACAACGATATAAAATACGCGTCTTTGTTTTTTATTCGGTCAATTTTTATTTTCAGTGAATACGTTTTAAATGAAATTTAATGGAAGACATTAAACATCTGTGGTAAATTTATATCAAAGTAAAAAACAGTGCAGTAATGAAATTTAATACTAACATTTCCGCACTGTTTCAAGTATAAAATACGACTTTTGTGATCGGTTTTATAGTAAATAATGATAAGATTACTGCGTAGTTAGAAAAAAACTTTGTTAAAACTATGGTATTGTACAAACATTTGTTATGCAAAAATGTTACCATACGTAAACTGCTATTCTATATACCGATACGCATATAAAAAAAAAAAACAAAACTGAAGTGTTTCTTTGTAACATTAATTAATGTAAAATATTAAATGATTTTAATTTTTGACATTTTTAATGACAAAGAATAAAAAAAAAGAAAAAAACCTTTAAAATTAAACAACATTGATCAAAAATTTAATTTCTTTGAACTCAACGCGCACATCTCTAATGACAGATGTTGATTGTTGAGTATATAAATTATAGGTTAATTTCGTCTATCAAACGAAACATGTATCCTACTTACTCAGAAAAATTCATATCTCTGTTTTTTATAACACAATTAGACACAATTTTTTTTTTTTTTATAACACAAGAACAAAGAATCATGCATCATTAATATATAAATCTCAAAGAGCAGTAAAATTCTAATAGAAAAGGCGTAGCGTCCTTCAAGAGTCATTCAAAGTTGTCCGGACACCGCGTAGGTCGTTTTAGGTCAAACATTTATAATTGAGCACCTAAAATTAATATTGTACGTGATGTCATATTAACAGGCTAATCCAGTGTCGCGGTCACGTAGAGGTAAAAAACAAAATGGCCGTTAATTATGAGTAGCGAAAAACTTAAGGTTTGTGCGGGCTCGCGTAGTTTTACATACATTGTTTTTTTGGCAGATAACATATCTAGATATAAATTACTATGTTAAAGCAGAAATCTGTAGGCAACTTCACAGTAGAGCGTTACAAATATGTAAATATAAATAAAATCTTCATTACGTAACACATTTGCGTATACAATTATATATTCGATAACGATGATTACATTATTGCATACAATAACATATTGAAAAGTGACTGTTGTATTACAATTTAGTCGTTTGTAACGCTCTACTGTAAAGCTGGGAATTTGGGGTTACAACAACTTATGGGGGAGGGATCGTATATTATTTTTTTATTAGCCTATACTGTTCCACTGCTGGGCAAAGGCCTCCCCCTTCTCCAACCACATCTTCCTTTCCTGACCCATCTGAATACATTTCTTTTATTATATAGATGGGAAAAACAAGCTCATCATAGTGAAATACGCATAACATGTTTTGCATACTACACTGTTGTTTGTTTTTCACATTACCTTTACCACACATTAATAAATTGTATAGTCGCATAACAAACACCTATAAATGTTTGCGTAAATAATGATTTTGCGATAACTTGAAAAGCAATCACCGTCGCAAAACACTCGTATTTTAATCTGCGACGTTAGCAAAGATCTCTCTAGATAAAACTTAGAGGGGCTGCCTTAATTTTTACATTTATATCTCTGTACTAATGTATAAAGCAGAAGAGTTTTTTTGTTGGTTTACTTTAACGCACTAATCTCAGGAACTACTGGTCCGATTTGCACAATTCTTTCAGTGTTCGATAGCTCATTTATCGAGGAGGGCTCTTATAGGCTATGTATCATTACACTAAAATTTTTAACTTAATTTTACGCCAACGAAGTCTTGCGTAACAACTAGTAAGTAACAATTTTATGTTATACTAATTTTTATCCAATTAGTTATTTTAAATTATTTCTATATATTACTAGCTGTTTCGTGCGACTTTGTCCGTGTAAGCTTGCGACAGCCCTTGGACCTCTTTAATCTGACCCTATAGCAAAATCCGTTCTTGGGCCGATGTCTGCTGAGTATAAACTATCTCTATGCCAAATTCCATTTTTGTACGTCCCGCGGTTTTCAAGATTCCATGTTAAGTTACCCTTCGCTTCTATTCCATTTTTAATGTTAAGATTATTTCTGTTATCCATAAAATTTATTCATTTAATATGTCAGACGCGGAAAAATGAACGAGAGCCCAAAAATATTTTCCATCAATTAACACTAATGTAATATGTGCAAGTAACCTGATTTCTTAATATGGCAGAATCGACTGATTACTTCGAGGAATTTATTTTCAAAGTGGGTTTTGTTAATAGATTGAATCCTATTGAAAATACATGTCATTCGTGCACTTTTGGATTATGCAGAGATTGTGGTGATTGCGTGGATTTAAGAAGGCAGTCGGTCGTCTTAATTCACCCTAAAGCCACATCTGCAATTTAAGCGGACTCTAGTCTATTACCAGCTACCTAAACTACACATGGAGGTTTCTGCGTCGCACTTTAATAATAAGAAACTAAAACAGCATAATAAAACAAAGTGGGCGTATTAACAGAGATCGTAAAATCGTCCGCAAATCGGGGCCAATCGCTAAACTTATCGTTTTATGCGTACGACGGCGCCAATGCGTATAACGTGTCGCATAATAACGAAAAATTGTACGCTCAGTAGTCAAAATTCTACTATAATCACTAAGAGACTAAGAGGAATGTAGAACTCCGGACGACCTTTTACCATTTTAACAGAAAACCCCAGCCAACTGTTATTTGCATAGTTCTTTGTTTTTACTGGTACAGTCGAATTTCATATTATTTTAACCAGTTAATTCTCAAGAGTAATCGGGTTGATAACATCAAATACTTTCAAGTTTTCAAGCGTGTATAAATCATTTTCCGTCATCAAGAAAAAATTTTATTGGTCTCCCCTACCACTGCTATTTATACGAAGCTATCCCAGTTAAAAAACAAGAATACAAACACGGGTGGCTAGATTAACAAAAAAACTAGATGTAGTTTAAAATGTACGTAATAAATTTAAAAAAAAATAATCATGGTATACACGACTCTGAAATGCAAATAAATATTCGACCTTGAAATTATTTCCAATATTCTAACGACGCAGTACACGGCGCCGGTTTCCCGCCTATACCTGTCCGCCATCTTGTTTTGCAAATTCAAAACATTTGTGATCACAATTTTGTAGTTAACAAAATTGAAGAATTGCCTTTTATTATCATACATAGATATTGTTTTTAGTGTCTGGTGATTATATAGGTCATATTAATTCGCCTGTTTGATAGATTTACAAATGAGGCGACTTTTTATTGGCACTTTTATCGTGTCAAAGATTATATTCCTCATGGACTGATTTATTGCCGTCAGCTTTGGTGTTTACGAACCGATATCCTATAGGGACCTTTAAGAATATAATATCACCTCGTTAACTCTGCCAAAACCAAATAAACGTATATAAGATACAAAATAAGGTCTTAGTTTAAATTCTGCTGGCCTTCTGGTCGTGCAGATGTCCATGGGCGCCGGTAGGCACTTCGGTACCTGCTGCCTGCTCGTCTGCCCCTTGTAACATACATATAAAAAATCTTTGTCACACCTACAATTTATACAATAAATATATATGTATCTTTCATCTTTATCTTTACGCGTTTGCTGTTGAAACGATGGGAATTCAGTGTGAATAACGATTTTGAATGTTCAATATATGACAGACTCAAAGCTATGCAAGATAATTATCAACAGTAATTAAATATTCTAAAATTAAGCGACCACTACGTTTGACGACAAGCTCCGTTTGAACCACGATAACAGCTTGATCGATAGCTTGGCAACGGACTGCTGGGATGGCGTAGTGAAAATCTATATAAACAAATAAAATTAACGTGCCCGTCTGTTCGTCGAAATAAAATCCTTTGACTTTAAGTGCAAACCCTAATTATTTGGCTAATAACAAAGCAACCTATAAAATTCTTTTAAAATTCGCTATCTATCAGTAAAAGTTCTGTTCAATTCGGTCCTGCCGTTTCGGAAATAACCCGAAAGATGCAGAAAGACATAAATGTTTTAGCTTGCGTTTTTGCTATAGGCATCGTGTATATACATAAACATACCCTTCAAGGAAGAAGTTCTGAGAATGACCTATCATTCCGTAGCACAGCCATCCAAATCCATTCATCCATATCCATCCATTGGTATGCATCGATCCATCCATATTCATCCATTCATGTCCATCCAACCATATTCATCCATCGATATCTATCAATCCGTATCCATCCATCCCTGTCCATCCATCCATATCCATCCAAAGATTTTGTACGTTTGTCACGTAATAGAATTTTATTTCGAAATATTTAATTTCTTTTTTGTTTAAGTAATAATTCAATGGATGTTTAAAAGCTACAAATACACTGATATGATAAAACTCGTATAGAGTGTATAAAAATTCACTTATATATTCGTATCCTCACTCATTTCTCTGTTGTCCATTTGTAAGTCTGTTTGCGTCTGGATAAAAGAATAATATTTGCATAATCCTGTCGGTATGTTAATACCGTGTTTTGTTTTAACCGACTGCTAAAAAAGTAATATTCGATGCGTCTAAGCTGGTTTCAAAGTAGAACGTGCATTGAGGCCCAACAGAAAGTCAGATCAATCGAAAAAAGTGCTGTTCTATGCGTTTGTGGTATTCGGTCACTACAATTGACTCGCCCGTTGACGCAGTGGTGTAAAGTTGCAGTTTGACCCATATACGTAGGACCCATCGATATGTGAAAGTAGAATTTTAATTAATTTTAAGTTAGGATTGCATTTGGAGTATATTTTAAACAATTTGGAGTATATTAAAAAAATTATTTTGTTGAAGTAAATAGCCATTTAACCTTCCCGGTGGCCTAAACTCGTTATTAAAGGCCGGCACCGCATCTGCTAGCCTTCTGGTCGTGCAGATATCCATCATCGTCGGTGGGCACTTAAGTGCCAGCTGCCTGCTCGTTTGGCACTTGTAACATTAAAACAAATGTTCAATACACTGAAGTAGTTTTGGTTTTATTCTTTTCATACATTCATGGTTCCTATTTCCCTTTCTCGGTTATTGATTTCATCCCTTTTGCTATATGATTTCTCATTGTCACTTTACGTGATTAAATCATACCTCACAGTTTGAATCTATTTGAAATACCCAGTTTCTATAACTAGTTTAAACATATTTAAAGGTCCAGATAGCATTATCTTGTTGCTATTCAAATATTTAACTACGTCCTTTTCGCGAAGTATAGTCGACCAAGGAAGTACTTTACCATTTTGGATGACAGTTAATAGTTAAAGATAATTTCGCTAAGGGTTATTGTTAGAAATTAAAGTAATGCATACCAAACAAAAATGAGCCTTTTAACTAATTGACCTGCAAACGACATTCGACCTTAACGTGGTAGACCAACTTTTTGGTCGACAATACAATGACGAGAGAGTTTTACAGTAAATTGACTTTAAAGTGTATATCATAAGAGATCAATTCGCTTAAAGCAATTTTCAGCATTAGGTATAACTTATAGGTCCGCAAGTGTGTTTTAGTACTCAGACGTCTAACTATTACATAGTGGCTAAGCTACGCTTGACTGTTCACCTTCAACGGGTAATATTTGATCTAAATATGGTACATTAACTTTTATCTTTTCAGTGCCCGTTTCAGAAGTTACACGAGACGAAAAATTGGATTAATTTGCAATTTCACTCTTTGTTAAGTCACTTCCTTTCTTGTATGTTTACTTATGAAGATGCTATAAATATAAAAGAATATTGTGGTTACTTGAACAAATTCTTCGTTTCATTCTTTATACATTTTCTAATTTTATTAACAGCTTTATTAGACCCCGTGAAATGGGCCGTACGAAACATCGTTAAGTCGGGAGATTTTTAAACGATTTTGATTGGAAATTCCAATCGAAATATGCGATTGTTTTCGTATGCCGTAGGCAAACATAGCTTCATCTGAATGATCATATAGTGTGGCCGGGGACTTTGTGTAGCTGCACAGTTTTGTGGAACTTTGTAGTCTTCAAGGACAAAAATGTGCAAAACCTTTGAGCTATCTCTGGCTCCGGCATTAGAATATCGACACCCATCTATCACCCGGTCGCAGCCAGAGCAACTTAACTTAGCGATCGACTCAAATGCCGACCACCGATTAGGCCACAACCTCCTCATGATTCCTCCCTTTTATACGATGTAAAAAAATAACTGGACCCTCTGAAAATGACAGGTATACGTTTTATGTTTAAAGCGTTATTGATTGGTCATATAATGATTTAAACATAACAATTGATAATGTTCAACAAATTATACATTTTGCACTCTTATCAAGACCTTGTTAGATATTAAAAGGATATTTTGGCCAACGCTATTATCGGTGCGTATTATCTTTGAATTCATTCAATTCTGCACGGACCATAAAATTTATTCTTCCATATTTTATTTAATTTAAAAAGCATTTATGGAAGAAAACAACATTCATATTGATATTAACGCGAAGAAGATAATATCGATATAATAAAATAACAGCTTAATCACGATTTACCTGATGTTTATGTGATTCATGTCTATGATATCCTTTTAAACGAAATATACCATGTTATTGGACAACAATCATATCTAATGGAGAATTACGATTAAGTTGTAACGTATTTTAAATAGTAGAAGATGTATTTTCGCTATAATCTTAAAGATACTCAGGTTTCATGAGGTTAGAAACGTAGATGTTGATAAAGTTTTACACCTTTGCTGTAGGTCACAAAGAAGAAGCGCTGCATCATAAGAACATGCTACTAAAGTATGGATTGGGTGGAAACAGCGATCAAGTCATGACTATAATTTCTTATTCCTTTGATAACGTGTTTCGTTTCTGTTCATTTTGACGCGAAATTAGTTTCGTGCTAAAACTCTTTGTTTGCGTGTCTAGATGAAATTAGATAAAGCCAAGGGCGACTTAAGTGCACTGCGAGATTTACGACATACAGACCCAGTGTACCTAGTACAGCTCGACACCTGCTAATGGCAAATTATGTAATACGTAGCACATTATTATTTATAGTTCCATGATACAAACTATGCAAAAGTTGGGACCATCAAAGTACATGTATAAATAAATGGCGAAGTTCTTTCACCAAGCAATGCAACATAAATATATACTTTCAGTATTTAATTGTCATTAACAACAATTATGTTGGTTCAGTTGTATAATTTGTTTTATTTTCCGTTATCACCTAAAACAATGTATACAAACAATGTTGAGGAGGTCGTGGCTTAATCAGTGGTCGGTATTTGAATCGATCGCTAGGTTAAGTTGCTCTTGCGGCAACCGGGTGATAGATGGGTGACCCATTCTAGCACTGGTTTATATTTGATAACCGACCTCCTCCGTGTTTCGGAAGGCAGGCTACACGCATGGCGCTACCTCTAATTACTAATTACTTATTTCTGGATGAAAAATACCCTATATTCTTTTGTTTATCCCTCACAATGTGTGCGAAAAGTGTGCGTGGGCTTAAAAGTAGGTACTGGTACTTTGGAATAGACAGTATTTAGTGTTAAGCGAAGACAAGTCTTTGAAATATTTATAAGTGTGTATTAAAAGTGACTTTTTTCAAGTATCATATAAGGAGTCCAAATGTTTCTGTTTTGCTAACGATGAAAAATTAAAATTAGTACGAGTAAAGTGGTGATGCGTCTATCATTGTGTATCCATCTTTAATGCGCATTAAAATTTTTATATTATCTGCATTGTCCACGGTCACTCCCACACGAGCACGTGCTTATCTATCGTGAGCTCGAAATGTGTGTGTACGTTATCACAGGCCTCGTTGCTTTGTTTACATTCCTGTATATTTTTTAAAGAATATTAGCAACTTTGTATAGCTATGTCGAGTAATCCTGTTTTCCCTCCCACTAAGCTTATATCAGAAGTGGGTGCGGCAATACTTCAGCGACTTTGGGATTCGAACCGGGAACTTTATTGACTTTAGTTCACCCCTTCTACCTTTGAGCTATTGAGGCTGTAAATTCCTGTAATATTTTTCGTTGGGGATAGGTCAGCATTCGATCCCCGTCATATTTTCTGAGGATATATAGAACCGGTATCGTTTCATCAATTTTATTCAACTTTAAACGCACGACTGTTATATACAATACTTGTTCTATTATTTCCTTAAATAATTTCTATATAATTCTTATATATTCGCTGTACTCCGCGATTTCGTCCGGGTAAGCCACTCTTACCACTGAGAAGTTTAGAAAATAGTTTTTGTTTAAAGATTAATATCATGTTTATATAAACAACTTCACAAATAATGCATTATTTTGGAACAAATTTGGTTAGAATAAATAAGGTCATAGTGAGCCGATCTTAAAAGATAGACATAATATGTTTTGTACTTTATAGTTAACATGCAAAAATTTAATTTAAACTCAGTTTTGTAACAATAACAATTAAAAGAGTGGTTAACGAGTTTCTTGCTGATTCTACTCGTGTTTCGACTCTTCCGAATCATTGGTAGGTTTTAAAATATTTGACTATTCAAAAGTGCTTCTAAAAGTCTACTTGAATAAAATATCAGATGACTTTGAAATTTGAATTTATGCTGTCTGTGAACTTTTCTTTGGAACTTTAAAAGGGAGCTGCTACGAACACTATAGAAAAGGTTTAAAGAAAAGCCCGGCGAAGAAGAAAAAGAACTCGACAGAAGAACCAGACACTACCCGAACCGGCGAAATAATCGCAAACAGCAACCGGTAAACGAGTTAAAATCAATCATAGTAAAGGCACCTTATAATACTAAGTGGACGTCTCACGAACGCGGGACAAGATACCGACTCTGACCGGGGAACTGGCGTGAACACGCGCAGACACCACGAAAACCATCCACATTATCGTTCACGCCTATTCTAGCTCTATACTCGTTTAACCTAAACCCACCTTTAGGCGTCGTCTTTTTTTTTTTTTTTGGGCGTCGTCCTAATAGAACATGATGCGAGCGAACTTACACTGTGCGAACGTGCAATCAAAATTATAAATGTCTAAAGGAGGATTTATAACAAACGAACATAGAGCATGAGCTAGAAGAAGAGCATTTATTCTCCATATATTAGTGTAAACGAAAGCTCATTTTTAGCGTTTTCACATAATTATCAATGAGCAAAAACTATACTAAGAATTAGAATCTTTGTGATGACAGACAGATCTATGAAATAATGCTCTACATTTGTTTAAAGAATTTGATAGAGTAGGGGTGAAAAAAAAAGGGAGGTCTCTGATAAATTAAAATACCTTCTGTTTCTTGTAGCAATCACGTCGTTTCATGTCCAGCAGCTTAGAAATATATATATTACACCTGTGCTCCATATTCTTTATTCTAGTGGATTTCTTTTCATCTTTTTCCATATCCAGAACTTCCTTTAAACTATAATCAACTGTCTCTATATACTTTTCCCTCTCTTCAGCTGTGTATTTAACTTGTGTGGTCTTGATCTTTTTGCCCAATGATTGAATTTTATAATTAGCCTTTTTTTTACTTTTATTTTTACACCTCTGAGATACATCAGGTTTATCCTCGTCTGCATCGTCGTCATCAAAGTCGATACTATCTTCATATACAATCTCCTTCTTAATGTGACAATCATTAGAAAGCGAGTCTTCATTATTTGACGCTATTGAAACTTCAAACTTGAGGGCCTCAGGTTTCACTTTAGGTTCATCGCTAACATTTTCTTCACATAGGACATCATAATCATCTTTGCAGAAGATCTTCAGCGATGATAGACATTCTATAGAAGCTGCATTATTCTAAAAGTAAATCATTTATTCGATTATTTTTTACATAACGGGACAAACAGGTATCACAAGTTATATCTCCACAAAGCCAAAGACAATTGGAAAGAGTTGGGTCAACAATGTAAAAAACACATATTTTCAAAATCTGAATGAAAGACTGAATCATCATCATCATCATCGGCCTATTGCAGTCCACTGCTGGACATAGGCCTCCCCCAAATCGCGCCATTTCACCAAGCAAAAAATAATTAGTGCTTTCATACTATTTAGTAGATACCTACTGATATGTTGAAGTAGGTACCAAACCAAATAGGTTCCACGCTAAGCCGATGGCACCTATATATTTTGCTATCTATACTAATATATAAATAAAGCAGAAGAGTTTGTATGTTTGCTTGAACGCGCTAATCTCAGGAACTACTTGTCCGATTTGAAAAATTATTTCAGTGTTAGTTAGCCCATTTATTGAGGAAGGCTATAGGCTATATATCATCACGCTAAAACTGAATCTATCTTTTTACTTAACTTTACGCAGACGAAATCGCGCGCACAGTTATTGTATGATGTAGCACAATAAACGCACTGCTCTAATGACAGTTGAGGTTCCAGATTCAACAAAAACATCATCCATGTATATAAGTTTTTAGTGTTTCGTTAATTTCTCCAAAATCGCTTCACCCAATTTGACAAAATTTGTATGGGACAAATATCAAATAAAAAAAAATCAAAATTGATTCATAAATGGCGGAGTAATCGCGTGACATACTCACAAAAAATAAACATACAGTCGAATTGAGAACTTAACAACCTGCCTTACACCATCATATATATTTTTTTTATTAGTTATACGTAGTATTTAATTGAAAGTTTGTGTTACATTGCTTATCCAAAAACTAGCGGTTTCCCGCGACTTCATCTGTCTTAAAATTTGCGAGACCCCTTACACCTCCTTAATTTAGCCACATCGAAAAATCTCTTCTTAGAGGATGTCTACTAACTACAAACTACCTCACAGCCAAATTTCTTCATTGTACGTCCCTCGGTTTTCGTGATTTCGTGATAGGTGAGCTTTCGCTTTTATATATATAAATAGATTTACAGAATGATTTACCGATTTCCAAAAAATAAGTATTTCATCTAATTTTACACGAACTACAAAAACTTGTGCTGAGTAAGTAAAAAGAAAACTATAATTCTGCGGAAATAAATAAATGAACATTTACAAAATAAACTGTGGCACTATGGCGACTATCGGCCAGTTTAATTAATATCCTTGGGGGCACTGGGCTACGTACGTTACAAGTGCCCCGGGGAGTCGTTTACATTATTAACGATGAAAAATATGAACCTATATTACCACATAATAAAATATGCAACACTAGCTTTTGCTTGCTGTTTTGCTCTCATTAAACAGTATACTATAATACGTGAAGCAAAAACTTACGGTACCTTCTCTTCTTCCTAGCATTATTCCGGTTAAATACCAGGGTCCGCTTAGATTGTAGAGGATTTGGCTGTGGGGCGAGTTAAGATAACCGATTGCCATCTGCTATAAAACTTAAACTCATTCAAAAATCCTCTTATAATTTTAAGGATTATTTGGAAATAGATTGATTTAACCAAATCTGATGTGTTTTGAAAATGGTGATAACAAAAAATTACCCGACTGAGTTTATTGCGGGCTCTTTTCCGTGCAGGGCGCGAGGAACCCTTATATACTAAGCTTTAATGTCGTAAATTTTATCAGCAAACTATTAATTAATGATTTAATAAATAATAATAATAAATATGCCTTTGACGGTCATAAGCACTTTAAAAAAGTCTATGTAATCAAATAATTTTCTTAAACTAACTTTGAATTAAAAATAAATCTTTCCTTAAAATAAAATTTAAATTAGTTTAAATTTTAATTTCCTTTTATATTGTAACAACGTCCGGCAACGCATCTGGGTCCCTCTGGTGTTTTAGTTGGCCGTTGGCATCGGTAGTAACTTGGGCGAAAGCCGGCTGCTCGTTTGCTCCTTATTATATATATATATTTAAAAAAAAATGTGTTTAAAAAACCCATGTGAATATAGCTTATTTTAAATTAGAGGAGATAGTCTTACACAAACAACATCCTCGCAACCGAATATATGCCAAAAGCAATAAAAATAAATAATAAAATTGTCTTTTAGAAAAATACTGTAAATAATTTACGTGTTTTCAGTAGGTAACGTGGCGGTTTCAGGCGGCTCAGTTCAAAGCGCGCGGTCGCTTTGATGTGCGCGCGTATGATCCAAGTTGTCGCGGCCGCAGCTGTTACGTTTATTAATATACATTCTTGTTTACTTACAGCGCGCTACAGTTATTTGCCATTAAAAAAATTCACACACTATGTAAAATAAATGCGTCAAAAATATTGTGCGCTCAAATGAGAAGTCCAGTATGTTATTGTGAAAGATGCAGATGAATCCACATCTCTCCGCAATGCCAGAGGATCCAGCCGATCGGAAAAAGCTTGATTGCTGACGATTCGGGCCGCTCTACGTTGAATGAGGTTAAATGAAAGCAGCTGATATTGTGGCGCCCTCGCCCAAAGGTGACAGCAGTACCCTATGTCATGTGAGGCCGGAGTTCCGCCTTATGCCGGAGCCTAGCTTCATTTGAATGATCAATTCAATGATCATGTAGTGTGGCTGGGGACTTTGTGTAACTTCACAAATTTTTGTAGTACTTTGTAGACTTCAAGGTCAAAAATGTACAAACACTTTGCGCTATGTCTGGCTACGGTATTATACAGTTGTAAGCGACGGCCTAGCATGAAGCACTGCTTCGCCCGATGGAGGACGCGAGACTTCCTAGAGGCTAACTTAACCCCCTGATTAATATTACTTAATTTCACATACATATTTTTTGTGATATAATTACTTCTCAGGTTCTCTGGAAACAGTAAATTTCCATAGGTTACACAAATATATACCAAAGAAATGATAAATCGATTTTATAACATAACTAACAGCCCGCTCCGGCTTCGTAAAGATGCAATATAGATATGTATACATATAAATCTTCCACTTGAAATACTGTTTATTGATGAAAGCCGTTTGCATTCAAATCCGTTGCATAGTTTATTATATCCTTTATAGCCGCTCACTCCATCCCTTATTCCTTTAGTCCTATCTATTTATCGAATTAGAGGTAGCGCCACGCTGGTAATCCTTTTATTCTGCAGCCGAATTGAGCTTGCACGTCCGGATGCCAGCACCTCTTTTAAATATAAGATCAGCGTGAAGTGGCGGTAATCACTTATCGCTTGCTTGCTTGCTATGTAAAATATATACCTAACAAGGAAAATTTCTTTTAAATACCGAAGGAAATTTACCGTGATTTAATAATAAACGCTTGCGTCCGCGTACAAAAATAGAGTGATCGTGATAATAAAAAAATTAAAATTATTTTTGAGATCTTTTTTCAATTTTAATATTGATTTTATCAGTATGAGCGAAATTTTAATGATAATAAATGATTTGTCTATCGAAATTAAGTTTATATCGACTGTAAGTTAAATTTAATAATGCGTCTATAACAACAATCAAAATTCTTTTAACAGACGAAAACCTTCATATCTAAATGTTCCAATCAGTTAAGTTGAATGAATTAAGGCTTCGAACCACCTTGGAACAATTTTAAGGAAGCGGAAATATCCTTGGCATAAAAAATTTCACAAATATTGAACTGCTTTGCATAATGTCTATTTCTATATATCGCCATTTGTAGATGCGATATCAACAAACACACTCACTTGATACACACATCTGAGGCCCTAGCACGAACATTTCGAACCGTCCGAGTCGAAGAGTCGTCTTTGTAAATATTCGTGCTGGGCCCACATCGGATCTTCCTTAGTGTCAACGCGGGTTGCATTAGCATTGATCAAAAGCGTTACACGATAAAGACTTGCCTCCTGTGAACCCAGCATGAATATTTTCATCCTAAATACCGTCGAATCTTCAAATTCGAACGGTTTGAAATGTTCGTTTTAGGGACTCTAGAATATAACTAATATAAGTTGTAAGTCAAAGCAGTACGCTTACGAATGAAAACGGTATTATTCAACTATTTAGTCAAAAAATGCCTTTTAGGTAAAAACTTTTTATGCTTTCTCGTATTATAGTATTCTCAATATGGTTGACGTTATGAGTAATAAACGTTCAGAAACATTAAATATTAAGTTTATTATTGTGTTTTAAAATTGGATATATAGTTTCATGACTATTGCAATAAGCCTTACATAGTTTTATATTAATTTTTATCATTCAGAAAAAAAATTATCAATATACATAAAACTTCAAACTGCGAACCCTCTTCATATTTTAAACGTCATCGAGACATAAATCATTCTTTTGTATGAATTAAAACAGACCATTACATATATACATTCAAATCGAGACCAGTCAATATCACATTTTATTAAATATGGTTTCCATTAAATACTAGTTAGGCACGTACATATTAAATATTAAATTAACGTCTATTACTTCTGTTTCAATGTTAAGCATTATTCATCTAGCTGCTCTCTCTACAAAGAGGTAAAAAATGTTCAAAGATATTGCTGCCTAATCTGAATGTGAAAATATTTGTTACTGAATTAATTATAATTATATATCGATATTATTATTGATCCATCGACATTCGTGGAGATTAATGGAGTAGGCCTAAGTTCAGCAGTGAACGTCCCCAGGCTGATATGATGATGATTAAAGTTTAACCGTATATCTATTGCTAAAAGTGTTAGTGAACTTTTTAAAGTTGAGAATTAAACCAAAGAGCGACCTACATACTTAAAAGTTGCGTTTGTCATATACAGCCAACAGCCACGTATGTTGGTGGACAAATTTGTATATTCCATTACAGTGTTCGATACAATATCTTATATCTGCCTAAGATTGGATAACTGTAATATGCAAAGTCGAACGCACGCGTTTTGCATTTGACATTCAATTTACCTTTTCTCAATACAATTGATATTAAATGGAATTTTTCCAGAAAAAAACAAACTAAATTCTGCTATTTATACACTTTGGGCAAAAGTCGAGATCCTTGTCACCTTCAGTCTACATCGACGCATTTCTGGATATAGCTTTCCTCTCGTTTAGGCTAGAGGTTGTAATTTTGAACCAACGCCATCCATTGTACCCCACCCAGATATATATATATATGTACATATAAAAATGAATCCCAATTTCCCTTTTTCCCCAGCATCACGCGTGAACGGCTTTAGCTTTTCTCCTTCTTCCTAGCACTATCCCGGTAAAATACCAGGATCCGCTTAGATTGTAGAGGATCGGGCTGTGGAGCGAGTTAAGATAACCTATTGCCATCTGACGTCATCACGAAACCCCCACGATCTCTACAACCTTGCGACTAATATGACAAAGTGACATTAATCGGGTCCCACTGTTTTACGTGCCTTCCGAAATACGGAGGAGGTCGGATATCAAATATAAACAAGTTTTACTTAAAAGGAATTCTCCAGCTGTAATTTACTGTAATTGATAGATCTAAGTTTCTGAAATAAATCAATTTATATTTATTTTATCATAACGCTAAAATTTTTCACTGAACTTTACGCGGATGCAAATTTTACTCGGACCACGTCACGGGAACAACTAGTATGTTACAATAGAGTTAATCTCTTCAAGAATCAACGTCAGAGTGTCTCATACAATGATAAGCAAATGGCATACCTTCGTCTTGTAATTGTAAATTATATTCAAGCTCAGATTAACTAAAACCTATTTAAAAATAATGGAAAATTTAAGAGAACATGTAGTAGGGTTTGGGATGCTGTACGCATGCGCAAGAAGCAGGACCTTTATTTTCTCTAAATCGTCCTTTGTCTGCGTAAAGCTGGGCATCGAGAAGGTGTCCAAATATTTTCTGGAGAGGTACCATCGAAAAAGGGCGGGAAATCGTGAGTTGTATCTATATCCTTTGATATTCGCATTTAATTCATTCATGCTTCTGTAGTTTGTAGTACCTTAATTTGGGGTTATTAATATGTCACCTTTTTTTCACATACTGTAACCACATGCGGCGTTTCTGCAAATACAGATAGTGTTATTTAATTATAATATCTCTTATACTTATGAAAACACATATTAATTTAGTAACCAAGCCAGGCTTCTTATATACATATATTTTTAGGTATTTATGGATATTAATGTGGATAAAACTTTCTTTTAAAGAATCTTTATAACTAAAATATGTCTTCGTTTCATCATTACCTCAATTATGTACCTAATCTTTGACTTTCTTATTAGGAAAAAAAAACATGTACCGTAAAGTTAAATTGATGTGGTTGAGTTTAGAGGTCATGAATTTACCAAAAATTTTTGAAAATTGAGAAAGGCAAATTAAGCATCAAATTAGATTTTGATTTGATTAGATCTTTATATAGAGATTCAAAACTGAAGAAAGGCTGGACCAATTTAACAATATTCCTTGACGCTCGATGGAGTTTCTAATGAAGAGAACAATAGAATTAGGGTATTAATTTTTTTATGAAATCGGAACTGGGTAAAATCACTCAAATTACACGTTACAATTCTTTTTTCGAAATGTTAATTTGGCAAGCAGTTTATCAAGACACAGTAAAGCATACACATCTTTTAGTTGTTGATATTTTTTTTACATTTTTATTTTTACTAATATAAAACTTGTTGCTTCTAGGACTATTATCTAATAAGTAATAAGTAATTAAATATTTAGGACTATATGACACACGGAAGTTTATTCCTAAGGTAGAAAACTTAATGCCTGTATAATATAATATTAGATCTTCTTCCTAGCGTTATCCAGGTCTAGTACCAGGGTCCGCTTAGATTGCAGAGGATGTGGCTGTTAGGCGAGTTAAGATCGATTGGCATCTGGATTTATCCTCGGAACCCCCACGATCTCTGCCACCTCACGATTAATGTCATTCAGTGACATTAATCGGGTTCCACTGTTTTACGTGCTTTCCGAAACACTAAGGGAGGTAGAATTTCCAATATGAACCAGTATTAAAATGGGTCACCCATCGATCATCCGGTCTCAGCAAGAGCTACTTAACCTAGCGATCGACTCAAATGTCGTAAGCCACGACCTCCCCACTTGTTAATATAGAAATAATTATCAGTAAAGTATACCCACTTACCCGTTTATCCCTTGTCATTTGAAGGAAGTATGGCAACTCTAGTAGACTTATCTTTTATCAGACCGCTCTACCCATACTCATAGCAATCATCTCGCGTCTCGTGCTGGAAAACGATTTCAGAACACGACTTGGTTGGTCGTATCAATCCAGCACTTCGGCCTTCTGCCGTACGTGACTGCAATTTTGCGCGAATCTGCGACAGGGTTGGACTCTGAGAGTCTAGCACGAACATTTCGAACCGCTCGAATTCGAAGATTCGACTGTATTTAGGATGAAAATATTCCCGCTAGGCCCACTAGAGCCAAGTTTTAATTTGTCACCGATTTTATCAATGCCGATGTGGGCCTAGCACTGACATTTTCCAAGTCGAATTTTCGACTCCAAAGTTTCGAAATGTTTGTGCTCTGATGTATCTACATAATTCGCTGCTGTAACCCCTCATTCCCAGCTTTACAGTAGAGCGGTATAAACAACTAAATTGCAAGAAAACAGTCACTTTTTAATATATTTTTGTATACAATAATGCAATAGTCATTATTTAATATACAATTGTATACACAATTGTGTTATGTGATGACGGCTTTATTTCAATTTACATGTTTGTAACGCTGTACTTTGAAGTTGGGCATTTGGGGTTACAACAATTTACTTGGGAAGTATCGATTATATCACACATTTTGAAATCACTTATATGTGCGTTTATTACGTACTTTTAAACTTGGATTGTAGTCAGGCCTGTATGTTAAATGATATTACCGGAAGATCAGCGCTGTCGTATATGCGACGGCATATCATGCTGAGGTGAAACTTTTTTACCTTACAGGCCATAAAATATTGTATTTTTAGTTGCCTTTATTTACTCATTACAACTATGTATGCTTTTTGTTAGGTGAATAAATGTTTTTATTATTACGTTAAAAATGTTTGAGTGTAATATTAGAGAGAAGAAGCGATGAAAAATAAAAATATGAATTGTTTAAAGTAAAGCTGCCCGATGAAAGGGGATAAACACAAACGCCGCCTCTCACTCAACGCCTTACTATTTGAAACCTATGATCGTTTTCGATATGATGATGGTCTTCCGAGAGTTAGAAGATACTGAAATAGCGCGGTTACTAATTTAGTAACTAGACAAGAAGTTATCGTTGCCAATTTTTGTTCCCCGAATAACACGTTACAGTTTACGTTATAAATTCGTACAGGGGCCTTAGCTATGAATATGAACACCTCAGTAAAGATGCAAATTATAATTATCTCATTAACAAAAACTGCCCGATTACGTTTTAGGTCTAAATTAAGTTAATTATACCTGTATTAGTTTGTTTTAACGCCCTCTATCAGCCAATATATGAATTATTTCGATATCTCTATTCAACACTGAGATACAGCTATTTTTGTCATTCTAACTAAAATATTTTTTTTGTTAAAAAGACAATCAAATAATAAAATTATCATAATCATTAAAAACCATTTAAATATTATTAATCGCCTTGTTAGCTATTATTAAAATAATTAATTTGGTAAATATAGTGCCGTTTTTATCGAATTATAAGCGGAATAAGTCGTGAATGACAAAACGTTTTTTGCGATTTCCCAAAAATCAGGTGTTTTGAGTTAGGTCACTCTATGATTAAGCGCGTTATGCCGATCTATGTAACAAAATGCAAATTTAAACGCTAGAGGGTAGAAATAAATAAACAGAGTGTAAGAATTTTATTAACTTTTTCTTTCCGGAGCTGGTTCGAATCAATAGTGTGATTTTAATAGTTAGTTTTGTTAGTATTCTATTACATTGTATCTAAAGGACAAAACCATCGGACATCAGTCTTTTGTTTGATTTTTTTTTATATAACTTGTTCTAACACTTTTATTTATCTCTACCTAATTTCATCCAAAGCAAGTCGTCTTTAACATTTGTTAGTACATAATAAATTAATAGTAAATAGTGTACAGTTCTCAACATATGAATGGTTCAGATTTTCGTTAAAAATTTAGTGCAATATTATAATTATATGTTAACAGTTTGCTATGCAAATTATTTTGAAAAAGATGATGGCATGATGCAATCTATTCTGTCCAGGCCGATATCCGAGGTAGCTATAACTTTGTTTGAATTGAATTACAAGTGTGAAAATTGATATGTAGTTAATTTCGTATGTCACATTTGTAAATTAATATACATATGTATTTACATGTTATGTAAGAAGTATATGTTTTTTTGGATGATTCCGGCATAATCTGAAACAAATTGAAGACCCTTAAAAACATCAGATTAGAGATTTTTTTTTTCAATTCTGTCTATTTAGATTTATTCTCGGTAAAACGGTCAGTGTTTTTTTCAAACGTACGTATACTTGAATGAAGATTTTCTAAAATTTCCTTTAGTTATTTATAAATAATGTTAGAGTAATGCGTAGCGTGTGGGAACTATAAAAATTCTTTCAGCCTCTCCCATTCATTATTCCCCTCATGAATTACTCGTACTAGTTTATCGTACTAGCTTTGTTTGCGGAATGTGTATAATCAGTCTTAATTTTACGAGACAATGTGTTTGAGGTCGCGAATAAAGTCTTTCATCTTTCTCATTGTTCGGATTTATTATTTCCGCTATTTCTCCATCCCTGTTTTCTGGGCCTTAACTTTATGGGCCTTTTATCTAATTTCGTCTTACATATATATAGATTTTAATTACCTTGTTTACGTTATGTGATACAGTTATATAACACAAAAAGGGGTATTGTTAGCCACCATACGCATGAGAGTTTAAAAGGCGTTGCGTTAAACCTCTACGTTGGCGTTTTTCAGCGTCGTCGATACGAAAATATACCGTATACTTATATATATAGAGTTGAAAATAGAACATTGCTCGATAAAAAAGCGCCGCGTTATAAAAGCGCTGCTGTGTGAACATAAACTTGGGAATCCATATGTTCTATTTGAACGCTTTTTTAACGCACTTTAAAAAAAACTCTCGTGTCTGAGGGCTTAGACCGTTTATATTACTACTAAAAGTATCTTTTATCGTTATCTAACCCGAAATCTCGACATCAAGGTACCAAAAAGCATAAAAAAATATTGGTACTTTCATAAGATTTAATAGACACCTAATGTGTTAAAGTCGGCATGTTATTAATGATTTATATAGGAGACAAGCGTAAGAAGTCCGTTACAGAGGGACTTAAGGAATAATTTTACCGTGACCAATCCAAACTGAATATAAACCAAAGAGCAAAACAAAAGGAAATAATTTAAAATAAGAACATAACCTAGGAGAGCTACCAGTATTAACAATATCTATATAAGAAGTAGTTACACATCTACAAAATAGTCCCGATTTTGAAAACAATATGAAAATTTTACAAAAAGAAAATGAACACAAATTGGACTGACTTGCGTCAATCTTTGTATATTTATTGTTTAGCGTTGCAGTGCGAAATGCCCTAACTTTTACACAAATCATCGTTTTGCGTCAAACGATTAATCTGCTTAACATGAATGCGGAACCACACGGTTGCTTCAATTATCTCCTCACGATTTACTGAATAAACATTATTTAAATATATACGAGGGTGATAATTATATAAGTTCATGTTAGTAGGTAAAATTCTTTGTGAGCTCCTGATAGTTTGGACTACTGATTTGAACAAATATTTCTTAGAAATAACTAAATCCCACCAAAAACATTTTCATATGAGTCATCAAAAGTTATCAGTAAAAAGCTATCAAAACGCCTATCACATCTTTTCGAACCGAAATAAGTAGACGAGTCAACTTTACTAAGGATGAAAATGTTCGTGCTATTTCATCAGGAGACATGTCTTAAACGTCACGCTTTTAATCAATGCTGCCGATGCTCCTGTGTTCTATCGCACATTTTAGTTGAAATTAATATCAATATAGCTTGTCATCGAGTCCGGTCCTGTGCTGTCTCCACTCCATACACCTTGGTATAGTCATGACGTAGTACAAGTGCGCGCCACACTGCATACTGATCGGTACACCCATATTGCCTGCCTTGAGCCGTACGCCGGGCGCTTACGGAATTGCCTTAATGCACACTCTGAATTTATTGCTGGCCAATTCACTCACCATTCTTCCTTTTACACTGTTAGGTACTACATGGTCGGTTAAGAAAGTCGTCTAACAGTTTTAACTGAACTTTCTACTAAAGAAAATTCGACACGTTGAGAGTGTGTGAATGCTGTGAGGAAATGAGGTTACTTTGAAACCACGCTCTTTATGGTGCGTTGCGTTGATGGGAAATAGTGAAATATTATGTCGTCTACACAATTGGTCTATAGTGCGTTACAGTCAAAGAGAGACGCATATTGTGACATCGATTAAAAAAGCCTATTATTTTGACGTATTTAATAGGCACATAGGATTAGTAAATACTGGAACATAACAATGACTAACTGATAGAATCAGGCGTTACTTTGTGGAAAGCCATGACATGCATGAAATACTAAACTACTTTGCTTAAATCCACGAATGAATACGAGGAGAAATCCACCGCCGAATCGTAGTCTTTACGAATAACCTTTGTAAAGTCTATCTTCTGATGATGCTTCGGTGTCGAAGCGAAACGTGCGTTGAAGCAAATCGGAAAGTCAGTGTAGTGCTGTGCTTTGGTGGCGGATTCGGTGGTGTAGCTTACGAGTTGCAGCATAGCACCGATTTACCCTCGTATTTATTCGCGGATTTAAGCAACGTAGTTTAGCATTTCATGCATGATAATGACTCTTGGTGTTCGATTATTTTTTATTTTATTGATAAATCAAAACCCAAAAAACATTACAGTTTCCTAATTTGTTTTTTGGGGACAACATACATACACACAGTTTTCTTAAGAACTACTACATAAATTTCTTAAAACTATCATGGCTGGTTAGTAAATTCCAGCAGCATTTTTATTAATAACTAGCGGACCCGGCAGACTGTGTTCTGCCCGAACATTGGGCTACTTGTTATTTACTTCTATTATCCTATATCATCGCCATTCCCGTTACCGTTACCGTCCCCGTGTCCGTCCCATGAAAATAAGTTTTTGAATTAAATAAATATAAGCTACGTAAAATCAATCAGAGACAACATTGAGACACTAATAAAAGGGCTCCAGGAGTCGTGGGTTCGATTCCCACCTCGAATCTGGATGTATTATCCATATGTATGTATTTATATATTTAAAATAAATATTTGTGTATAACAGGCGGCTGTTACCTGTAAAATAGGCATTAAGTTGCCTACCTTAGGAACAGACGTCCGTGTGTCCTGTATTTATTTATTATGTACAATTTATTTCATATAAACGGGGCTTAAATCTGGATAACATCTTAAAAAGCTTTTATAATCTTCGTTATAATAGTTGGTAGCTGAAGCAGAGCAAATTATATTCGTTCTAGGGCAGATCGTCGCTAAGTTTTAGCCTCTTCGATATTGGGAATATCTTAATGAAATTAAATTAAGTAAGGGAACTCCTTTGAAAGACCACTTTCTGTTCAATAATTTTAGTGTTTGATATAAGTTTCAGAGCTAAACGATATTTTTAGGGTTCCGTGCCTAAAAGGATAAAACCAACCCTTATAGGATCAATTCGTTTTCTGTCCGAGACAGACGGACAACGAAGTGATCCTGCTTGACGGACGGACAACAAAGTGACTTGTTTGATCTTGACAGACAGACGTCTGTCAAGATCAAACAAGTATAAGAAAAAACCGTTCCGTTTGTAGCTACATCACAAAAAAATTGCAATGTATTGCCAAATAAAAAAAAAAATGAAAGGCATAAATCTTAAAATAGCCTGGTAAAGTATTACGTATTGGTACGGAACCCTTAGTGCGCGAGTCTGGCTCGCACTTACCTGGTATTATTTTTTAATTACAACTATCTCTATTAACGTGGTGGTAGTATTATTACGGAGATTAGAAGAAGTAACATCTGTGTATGTTAAAAATGTCCGCCAAATTAGGAAAATAAGGGGGGCGCCACATCTGTTCATTTGTTAACCAACTTGCGTCATTCTGGAAGGTTATTGTTCAATTTATCTACTGTTAAAAGAAAGAAAGAAAAGAAAATACGTTTATTCCAAGTGTTACAAATAGTACATAGTATCGGAAGTAATTTTATGCTAAGAAGTATGACTGTCTGTAACACCATACAGAAAGGGTGTACAGCTCAGCATAATGGCATGTATTAATTAACGCTATAACACACTACGCTGATTTTCAACTGAGACACTTTATTATATTTTTTCATCAAAATATAATGAAAGAAAGAAAATAATTATGACTATAATTGGATGGATAATTATAACAAATAGACAGCATTGTCACCACTTGACGCCGATCTTATAGTAGCTACACTGTTGTCACTGTTGAGCGATGTCGCATGTTCTCGTTCTATCGAGATCGGTTTCTGTGTCCGTTGGTGTGTAAAAAAAAAGAAGTCCGTCATTTTAACTCGCCCCTCGTCAAATCCTCTGCAATCTAAGCGGACCCTGGTACTACTAAACCGGGATAACGCTAGGAAGAAGAAGAAGAATATATTAATAATGCATATCTTAACAAAATATTAGCATTAGCATACCTTCCTCTATATAAACTGATATTTTGCCAAATTTCATACTCCTCCGTCCGTGCAAATTTTGTAAAAGCCAAGGTAATTCATACTATATAGTAGTTTATCATTAGTAGACATTTTCTAAGAATGGATTTTTCGAAAGGACCAGATAAAGGAGGTGTCGCAGGTTTACGGGAAACAGCTAGTTTTTAGTTAAAAATACCACGAAGTTAGCCGAATTTTTTAGCGGTCCATTCCCTCACTAGCCAAATTTGGTGTGATCCCGCCTTGTGAGTTAAATCCTTTGTACTAGTAAACTTATAATAATTCTTAATAATGCGGCCGAAGTCAAGGTTAAGAGCTAGTAAACAATAAATTACTATGCTTGTTTGTCATCTTACATAAAAAGCTGTCATTTAGTTTACTCATATTTTTAAAGGGCTTTACCCGACGGTAATTCCCCTTTTTAATCGAAAAATAAGAAAAAAACTAAAACGTACCACGGTCGCTATTGAAGCTATTCATGTACTATGGGATCCGGAAAAAAAGCCTTGGCGATTTAATATCTTGCCTTACAGATATGGTTTCTTATAATGTACTAGTTTTTTAAGCCTAAACTACTAGTACAAATTAACTTAAGGCTTACTTTTAAGATATCCTTGCCCTTAAAGCGGGTATCTTGTACTTTTTCATTTATTTTTATTATCAACCATCTCTTTCCGAACGATACGTGTATGAGAATTTCTAAAAAAGTGCCTATACATTTCTGAAAGACCGGCATAGCATATTATGCGAACCTTTTTGTAATTCCATGCAGGGCATATATACTTAGGTGAACCGATCGGCCAGTCCATTTGCCACATTTTTTTTTAAAGAAGGTGTAAACGGCTGATCACCTAAGTGAGTACCGACGCCTACGGACAGCTGCAACACCAGAGGGCTTGCAGATGCTTTGCTAGCCTTTGTGGACGAAGTCTACTCTTTTCTTGAAGGTCCTTAAGTTGTATCGATTCAGAAAAACCGAAGCATGATGTTGTCATAGTGTTATCGTGAAAACCGTATGTTATATTAATTCTCAAAAAGAATATTATACATATGTTGTTATATTTGAACCTTCTTTAACGAAATCGATGTGCTTTTTATTTACAGTCAGTAAACTCCTCCGAAACGGCTCGACCGATTTTCATGAAATTTTGCGTGCATATTGGTTACAGTTGAGAATCGGTCAACATCTATTTTTTATACTCTTAAGTGATAAGGGTGGCCCACGCAGACCGAGTCGCGTAGCTCAGCTAGTAATATATAAAATGATAAAATTAAACTTCTGTTTTCTTAATTATGTGACGACACACTAATTTATGGATAACCCCTTATCAAATTATCATATTATGTTTGTTGTTATTAACATAAATTAATGTGGAAGATATAGTTGGTAAAGCAGTATTAAATATGCCCATTGTAGTCGCGAGCTTCTATTGGCTATGATACTTTTTATCAGGCAGACCGTTATTTGTGTATTTTGTGTGTGCACTCTAACTTACGTAAAACTCATAATCACCATGTGCAAACATAAGCGATTGCGATTGTAATAAAAACAATCGCACGGTAAATATATAGGCGCGCCTGAACATGGCAGCAGAGCGACGGCGTACGCGATCGATTGTGACAAATTGCTGTCGACACACGAGAACACGTAGCAGGCGTCGGTATGCGACATGCAATCGGCAGGCGTGCGGCAGCTGAGCAAGCAACCCGCCCCGGTTTCGCACAGAGCACGAACATTTTGAACCGTTCGAATTCGAACTTTCAACTGTATTTAGAATGAAAATATATGTGCTAGGCCCACAGGAGGCAAGTCTTTATAGTGTCCCGCTTTTAATCAATGCTGATGCAACACGCGTTGGCACTAAGAAGGGTCCGATGTGGGCCCAGGACGAATGTTTTCCAAGTCGAATCTTCAACTCGAACAGTTTAAAATGTTCGTGCGAGGGCCTCAGGTGTTTTTATATCTATAACATGCGCTCATCAGGGATAATGTAGGATTCTAATAGTGAAAGAATTTTTGAAATCGGTGCAATAGTAGAGCCTATTCAAATGCAAGCAAACAACCAAATCTTTCCTCTTTATAATAATTATAACATAAGAGCTTGTGACACTTTAGGTCTTTTTATCTGAATACTATAGGTTCTTTAGTTACGTGCGTTAGTTCTAAGCACCTAGTTCTAGTCGATTCCTGGACTCATTGATGGGTTCTAAGATGAGAAGACAATGATACAATGGATCCTTTCTCTGAGACAAAAATGCCCATATAAGATTTGTTGTATCTTATGCCGGAGCTAGGCATATCTTCTTATAAATGATCGTTTCAATGATCATGTAGAGTGACCGGGGACATTGTGTAACTTCACAAAGTTTTGTACTCATTCCTTAAAGTCCGGCAACGCATCTGCGAGCCCTCTGGTGTTGCAGTTGTCCATGGGTGTCGGTAGTCACTTATGTGGATACTGCCTGCTCGTTTGCCCCTTGTTATATATAAAAAAGATAGAATCTTAGAGATGGACATAGGCTACTTTTTGTCGCGAAAATGAAATCTAAAATGGGCGAAATAGGGGTTCAGAGTATGTATGAAAGTAGAAGAAAATAACGCAAACAAAGTCGCGGGTTGAAGATAGTTTATAATATTCATTTCACTTGCAAGTTATTTTTGAGATTACTATAGTCTATGGTTCGCGGCTATCGTATAAATTGAAGATACTTGATCCACAAAGTATGGGAGAGGAGAGGAGAGGAGCGGAGATGAGGTACTATCCATAACTTAGTTACATGGCAGTAATTGCTTTACATGGCAGATTTTCCAAAGCCTTAAGCAATGCTTATGGCCTGCACCTCATTTTTTAACCATGTGGCCCTTGCCTGCCAAAAGTTTGCTATCTTTACACTATAGTCATAACAAATTTGGAAGTTCTCAATACAAGTACATTTTTACAGCCGTATCTTAGACTATAAACCTCTTGGAAGTTGTTACAGTAACCGTTTTGTATCAAATAGACTGAAACAAATACAATATGAGAAACGTCCACCTGGACATAAATGGGCGATACGGGAGGAAATAAGACGTAAAAGGTCCGGGAGACCAGCGCTACTTATATTTAATACTTTGTATTACCCGGAGCTTTGTTATATTACAATGAAATTTAGAAATTAGAAATCTTTATTATTAGAAAAACAAAATTACATGGTACATATTAACTCAAAGTTAGACTTTTATGTAGTTTCTTAACACGGGTGTAGAATCTTATAAACATGTACGGTAAGATCAAAAACTAGTTACGCTAGCCAGATTGTTAAATCTGTGTTAAAGGTAACCAGCCCTCTCCCCTAACCAGCAAAATTGATAAATAAAAACATTTGGTAATTATGAAATTTGAATACTTTTCCCAAAAATACTTATTTTTGTTTTTTTTTCTTCTCGAAGTTGTTGTTTGCACTATAATGAATGATATTCCGTTGGGGAAGGCGGACGTTTTTTTTTGTAACGGTTTCTAGTTATGATTGTTATTAAAGGGCGCAAAACGATCGCTGCTTGATTGCTGTGTTAAAATAAAAAAAACTAACCGCGAAGCGGTCGCCTTGGATCTGCCCTTCGCGAGGTATGGCTGTTATTCCGTTGGGGGAGGCTGCATTCTGCGCGAAACGTAACTCTGTTGCAAACATATTAGAAGCGGACGAGCACGCGTTTCGTTCGGTTTGTGAGACTTCCCGGTGGCCTAAACTCGTCATTAAGGGCCGGCAGCGCATCTGCTGACCTTGTGGTCGTGTCCAGGGGCGCCGGTAGGCACTTTGGTACCTGCTGCCTGCTCGTCTGCCCCCTTGTAACATAAAAAAATATATTATATATTGTTATTTATCATGGGGCCCGCACTTCGAATACACTTCGACCCAGTTGGATCTTATGTGCGCGCCCCATCCCTTGTTCACCCAGTTAAAAGGCTTCAAAAATCCAGACGAACAGTTCTACGATCGCCTGCAACCTGAAAGACCGTAGTCTTCCGACCTATCTTTTTTATAACGTACCTTAAAGTAAATCAAAGGAAAATGATTACAGAAAGTACCCTCTTTGTGGGGTTCTTTATCCGCCCCTGAGGTAGAGCAATTTTAATATACGACCTCTATCTATTTCGGTCTCTCCGTAATCAAACAAACAGATTTGGATTCAGGCCCTGCAAACATGTAAAATTCATAACGTTTCAAAGGTATTCTTTGTAGAGAATGTAAAGGAATTTAGGCATCGAATCTCTAAAACATTCTTTATTGCGCACAAAGTTTACTTAAGTTTTGTTAAACATCTATACTCACACAGTCAAGCCAGTGTCAAGACACTCTTATATAGAAGGGTTCCGTATCTGATACGCTATAAACGTATTTCTTAAATAACTACAACAGTTGTTGCCCGATCTCGTTTAGAATAATTTTCCTAGTGAATTTTTAGCATGTTCTATCATCAACATAGAAAATTTCAAGTCTCTACGTCTAATGGTTTGGAAATGGCAGGGGGGTGGGGGGTACACTCTATGGGCAGGCAGACGGACGGGCGGACTGGAGCGAAATTATAAGGGTTCTTTGTAGTACTACAGATCTCAGGAACTGGCCCGATTTGTAAAATTCTCTCAATATTAGATAGCCCGTATATCGAGGAAGACTATAAGCTATATATCGTCACTCTAAAATTGAATCTATATTTTGTACCTAATTTTACGCGGACGAAATCGCGGGCACAGCTAGTTTGTAATATACGCGTTTAGCTGGTTGCAATTTGCAAATTGTTTAACAATAAACAAAAATATTTACTAGATTAATAATTCTACCTTCTATAAGACGCAAGTGAAAGTTTACACATTAGCTCAATAAATAGCATTCAAAAGTAAACAAAATCGCCTACTTTCTAATATTCAATGTGTACATTGGGTTATAGATGTTTCAGTCCAAAAATGCACGCTCCTCCGCTTATTAAATGCAACGCATACTTGTGTCTGTGCAGCGTTTTATCGGGTTGCAGCATTACACCGATTTTCCCTCGTATTCATTCGCGGATTAAAGCAAAGTAGTTTAGCTTCTCATGCATCGTTTGTATTCGTTTATTCAATTTCTGTGTGTCTCAAGTGTTTTGAGAACCCTCTTCAAGGGTAAAGGCCTCCTCCAAGTTCGCCCAAGCTTCGCGGTGTTCAGCTGACTTCATCCATTGGTAACCAGCTATCCCTACGATCTCATCTGCCCATCCCCTGTTATACACAATTATTTTTTTTGTAGAAATATATAAAGAAAAAGAAAAAGTTTTACTGGGCATAAAAATACTGTACATAGATCAACCTACAATACACGATTTAAACATAAAAACGAACACCAAAAACAAAAAAGCCCTTATAAATTATATGTATGTATACTCAGTGAGATGTCCATAAAGGTAAACCTCTCAGCTATTTTTTTGTTGGAAGAGGGACAATTCCCACTTTCAACGCTGATTTTCGAAGACCACCTAGTCACCTCCTCTACGCATGGCACAATATACCCAGACTCGAGATGGGAATCGAACTCACGACCCTCGCAGGTGAAGGCAGGCTCACTGCCCACTACGCCAAACGGCCAGTCAATCTTTATAAGTCAAATTTTTATAATCAAACTGTTTTAATTGGTACCCAAATTAAACAATTGTTTCACATAGGCGTTTTTACTGTAAACGCCTGGCGGTTCTCCAATAATATCATTATATTTACTAATTTAATTACTGCACCGTCACAACTGAAGTATCATCGCTCGAGGCATTTAGTTCGATTTGCATAACTGTTTTCGTATGTAAATATATTGAACGAATACATACTTTAGCGTTATTTGGACGTACTTTATTTACAACGAACCCGCCCGTTAATTTATATAATACTAAAATTAACGGTACCCATAAATTTCAGACTTGTATTTTTATAGTCTCATGTCAACTATTAGACGTTAATTGTGTGGTAGCACTGATTTCTGATATGTACATATATGTTTTGGTTGTGCTCTATGATTGTTATGTTGGTACCATTAAAGTATGTCTAATGTGTCTAATCTATGATTGCGTAATGAAATTAAATAATTAAGCCTTTGTTAATATAAATAATAAGGTGTGGTTGGGAAAGGGGGAGACTCTTGCCCAGCCGTGGGACAGTATAGGCTAATTAAAAGAAAAAAAAGCATTTATTGCTGACAGTTTGACAAACATTCTTGTACAGTTAATAAATCAAGTTTATTTTTATTTTTATTTTATTTGTTAAAGGCCACCAACACAATATACATTTAAACATGATTTACAAGAGAATAAAAACAGAGTGTTATTAAGCAAGTCTTAAAAACAAGATAAGTTAGTGAATGAAGTATGTATATTTTGTTTCTCTGTTTCAATATTCATAATGCACCAGTCCAGTGCCTTAAACTTTTTACTTTAAATAATTGTCGACAACTGTACGCAGGTGCATTAATGCTCGCAGTAAGGAGTGTTATTAAGCAAGTCTTAAAAACAAGATAAGTTAGTGAATGAAGTATGTATATTTTGTTTCTCTGTTTCAATACAATACTGGTAGGAATAATGAACTTACTTTAGCTTGCTAATTTTTATAGCGCGTGCAGCGTATAGCGTAGCGCTGCTGCTGTTTTTGATTTTTATATTTCAATATTACATTTTTAATATGTAAATAATATAGAAATATTATATGTATAGGCTTTTAATTTATCATACAAAAATGTATAAATTGAATCTACTATATAGCATACTATCTATCTATCTATCTCTCTATGTATTAATACGTGAAGCGAAAATGCATAATTATAGTTTATATAGGTATTGGAATAAATTATACATTATAAATATATATTAATTTATTAAAATAAGTACTCACATAAGTACTCGTGCACACTAATGTCAAACGACTTACACACACATGTATACATTTTGCTATAAGATTGTGTCAAACCGTAGTGATTACGACCAAATGTATATTAATTATCAAATTATACTGTAAAAGGAATGAAGATTTTGCATATAGTTTTAAATAAGCACATAGTATGCAAAACTAAAGATTTGTGGACGAATTTTAGTAAACGAAAATGTGTAAACTTGGATGATTTTTGTAACACAAGTATGGCTAATTTTCTCATTTGCCCTCCATCTAAGAATACAGAAAGCCATAGCTCAAAGTGTTTGTACATGTTTGTCCCTGAAGTCTACAAAGTTCTATAAAACTTTGTGCAGTTAAACAAAGCCCCCGGCAACACTACGTGATCATTGAAATGATCATTCAAATGAAGTTATGTCTGTCTCCGGCATAAATATTTTACTAAGCATAGATGTGACAATACTTCCACGGAGTTAGGATTAAACCTCAAATTAAATTCGCCTTTCATCCACTGACCTATCGAGGCTTTATTTCTGACCCGAAATTTCCTTTTCCAATATCGCAACATAACTTGGTCGAAATAAGTAAACTTTAAGCTGCCATTAGCGGAATTGGACGGAAGTGACGTCATCCCGGATTTACGCGCCGCCCCGTGAGCCGACGAGACGGGTATATTATTAAATTTAAAAGCCTTTAAAGGCGATATCGCTTAACTTAGCACAAATTTTAAAGTTGGCGTCCGCTTGGATCGGACTTTCCTCCGTGTCGCTCCATCAACACCACCGATCTCCACGCTAGTTCCTCCATTTCTGCAAGGGTATTGGGATGCATGTCATGAAGGTGAACTGGCCTGTGCTGGACACATTGCCAACTTTATATTTTTACTCTTAAAACTGTCCCCGTCTCTAAGAAATTCTTTATAGCGCATTATATACGAGTGTGTTTATTTTATTTCTATTTTCACCGTGATTAGAGCGCTGTTCGGAGCGTTATATTACCCAGTGATAATTAATTGTGGACTATATAATGTGTTTGTGCTTTGTGTACGCTGTAACTAAATAAAATGATACGGTATAACAAAATTAATAAACCGGGCAAGTGCGAGTCAAACTCGCGCAATAAGGGTTTGGTACCATCACGCAATACTTTACCAGGTTATTTTAAGATTGATACTTTTCATAAGATTTCTTTTAATTTGACAACGTCTCTACAATTTTTTTGTTTTGCAAATTAACGGTTTTCGAAGTTTTTCCTATATTTATACTTCAAGATATATGTACTAGCTACTTGCCAAATTTCCTGATTTTAGGTCAACGGTAAGAACTCTATAGGTTTTTATTCTCTCTGCGAATGTACGAGCAGGGAAAATGCGACATAAATGACCAAATATTTTGTTTCCGTAGACGACTAAGAGGGTTGTTTTTTTTCACAGCTTAAAGGGACCGCAGGCATCAGTATTTGGTATTAATTTCAACTTTATCGCTCTACGCGTTCCTGAGAAAAAAAACGTCCCGGCAGACAGACATACTGATGGACAACAGAGTGATACTATAAGTGTTCCTATTTTTCCACGGAACCCTAAAAAACATATTTTATAAGTAGTCTGTTTGTTACAGGAAGAAAAATCCATATTGCCAAACAAAAAATTCACCTGCAGTTTATATAGCGTGGTTAGGCAAAGCAGCGAAGGTAATCGAGTGGGTTGAAGCAGTGCCAACCGCGTGCCAGATTATAACAGAACATAATGGATTTGTACCGAAACAAGTTTGCCCAATGCAAATTGAAATGTTTCCAGTGCACGAAATCTAATACTAAATATAAAATAATATACATTCGTACAAATACATAAGTGGCCTTTCAACGATTGGATTTATTCGACTGATCTGGTTTAGTGAAATTGATTCCCGCTTTGAGTCTAGGTTTATTTTATGTACAATATATCTTAAATTGAAGAAATGTATATATGTCAGTCGGCTGTTGCCTACAATCAGTGTAGTGCTGTGCTTTGGTGGCGGATTCGGTGGTGTAGCTTTCGGGTTGCAGCATTACACCGATTTTCCCTCTCCAAATATCATCCGCAAAAATTACATAAACAAAATTAATGCTCTTTTTCTGGCATACATAGTTGCACACAACTGCTTTATTTTATTAAATTTTATAGAAATTAACAATAAATTAGATAACACAAAACTCACCTCGACAAATTATGTAAATAATCCTTCTTTACAACTAGAATCACGTCACAATGATGAAAAACACAATGTAGTAACACGAACAACGTCAAAACTTGGCGCCTCCAACAAAAAGAATTCAACGCGTATCCGTAATCTACACTACACGCACCGCGACATCAGAGCCATTCACTTCGTAAGGGAAGCTGTCACATCTCGAGATACGACGAGGGATGTAAATCTTTAACTAGCTCAATATACGAAAGATACAATTGCACTAACGAACACAGATTAGCGGCTGTCATTAAGTACAGTCGCGGTCGGTTTGAATAGATTTCCGGCCGCGGACGATCACACCTCGCCCCGTTCTACCGTCAACGCCTTCACCTAACCTATCAGCACCCGCGGGAACGTACCCCATGACCTGATATAAAAGCGCTTCGTCATTTTTCTCATTACCTTCCAACACAAAACTTACAATCTGGAACATGTCGCATTAGTAACGCCCGAGCTCCCTAAATAATGGTGAAAATGACCCAAATAACACAATGGAAAGGTATACTAGTCGCTTACGACGACAAATGGTACCATAAAGGGAATACTTCCAAAGAATATTAAGTACTACTACAGCAACCCCTCAAATTTCGACTAATCGACAAAATTACAAGAGCATCACTTGCTTTCAACTCAGTTATAAGATGCGAAATATTCGATTTCCTTTTTGCACTACCTTTCTTATATAATACTAGCTGTTTGCTTCGAAAATTAAACTTACAAGAGCCTTCGACCTCCTTAATCTGGCTCCACTGAAAAATCCGTTCCTAGCGGATGTCTACTAACAATAGACTACTTTCCTGCCAAATTTTATCTTTGTACGTCCACCGATTTTCGAGATTTCGTGTTATGTCACCTTTCGCTTTTATATACATATACATATATATATATAAACTAGCAACCCGCCTCAACTTCAACTAGGTGCGATGTAGGTAAATTCAAATGATATTTTATTTATGTTGCCTTTTAAAAGCACTTTAGAATCGTCAAATATTTTAAAAACTGCCACTGGTTCGGAAGAGTCGTGCCACGAGAAGAATCAGCGAGAACCTCGTTAACTAACTGGCTGGCTCATTGGCGCAGTGGGCAGTGACCCTGCCTTCCGCTCCGGGGGTCGTGGGTTCAATTCCCACCTCGAGTCTGGGTGTATTGGAATAGAATAATGTGAAAACGCATTTACGTAACATTTCAATTATAATATGTAAATGGTAAATTATGGAATGTAAATACAGATAAATAAGTGTTAATATGTAAAATATTCTCGTGATTAAAGTTAAATTCCAGATTACGTAACCAGTTAACGATCGAAGGTTGTTTTTCTTTCGATAAAATAGCAACAATATTGCGCAGCGATGCAGAAAATGCATACGACACTTGCGTTATGTAAAGGAGAACTGGTTTGCGGGAGCGAATCTGGGCCGCGAATTTGCGTAGCTTTCCATAGACGACCGTTCTATGTACCATGTAATTTCAGTTTGAAATGGCCGATTTATTAATAGTATTTCGATTCCCGTGCCGTTTCTCGAATTCTTAAAAACAATTAGTTTTTTTTTATTTACTTGTGTATCAATAAAAATATATGTGCCCTTAATTATGAAAGTGGTCTAAGTCATGTATTTCTTGTTCGAGATATTTAATGAATCGCATTTGAATCAATAAAAAATTTTGAACTTGTTTTTATTTAAATATTATGTATATAACAACAAATAGGGAAATCAATATATAACGGAGTAACTTGGGGTAAGTTACTCCGTTATATATTAAAGAAATCTCTGCCAGTTACCCTTGTTAGAAATAGTTAAAAGAAATAGTTAAGAGTGAAAAGATGCTGGTACTAAACTAGTGGAAAAGAGAAGTGAAAAATCATAAATAATAAAATATATACAATAATAAACAGTACCATACTAAATAGAGGAGAGATAGAAATGTTTATTAAGTAGCTGGACCCCGCGACTTTGTCTGCGTGATTTCAGTATTTCTGTACTAAGATTCCTCCTTGCAATATGAGCTATCTGCCAGTCAAAGTCGGTCCAGATTGTCCGGAACAAACAGACATACAGTAAGACAAAAATATCGGAACTTGCGTTTTTGTTATAGTATCGTTTAACAAGTCACAAGTTACCTAAATAAAAAATTAGTAAACATAAAATTTCAACGTTACAAAAAAAACTGTTTCGCATATATCTTTAGCACTGGCTGCAAGCTCCGATGTTTGAACCGATGCGACTTAACCTAGAACAAACGCCTAAAGCAAACCACCTTTTTCTTAACACTTGAAACTTAAATTCTGTGACTTCATACATTTATTAGCCACTTAGTAAGAATTATTCCAATTTATCCACTAGTATTTGTCGTTTATGGTAAATTTTTTTGGTCGCACGACCAGTACGTTGAAATTTCCATAAATTGAGTTGCATAACGTAATGCTTTTTACTGGAAGGAATCCAGTTTCTGGCACTCCCTGCTGGGTCACCCATCTATCACCCGGTCGCAGCCAGAGCAACTTAACTTAGCGATCGACTCAAATGCCGACCACTGATTACGCCACGACCTCCTCTAAATATATAACATAAATAAAAGTTATTTATAACAAAATTTAAATTTTAGTTAAGTACTAAGTGGAATTTTAAAAAAAATGTTGACATTTGAAACTCACTTTAAATCTGACGTACTAAAATTTGTCAAGTATGGTACATCCTTTCACTAAGTAAGATTCTACTTTCAGGTGTAATCTTATTTGCTCCATCGCAGTGTTCGTTAAAAGCTACAATTGATTTACCCCACTTGAAATTAGTATTAATTACCAAGACTCGGGTAATGTCTTACTCGACCCTCAATTTGTAATTGAATCTTATTTGTACTTTGCATTGTTCAAAATAAATATTATGTATAGAGATAGTATAATGACACGTGTGGAATACATACATTAAAGTATTTTATGCAACAGTTGTATAAGAGGGTTCAAAAAAGGCGAGTGGCGGGAGTTGCAATGCGAGCCTTGGCGAGCATCTCAAAGATAGGCGCCACGAGCCTTTTTCGACCTAGTTATACACCGTTGTACTTTTTATAAGACTAGCCTATGTGTTTGAAATAAAAGACAAAAAAAAAGAAAAAAATATTTTGCCGTAAGACTTGTTATGTATATGTCGAGATTTTGAAGGCAACAAATTTTCCGTAACTTCTTGAACTGTGGTAGAAATTTCTTAAGTTGTGCAGGCAAATTCGTCGTCATTCATTTTTATTCATTGAATGAAGTATAGAAACTAAATAAAACAGCAGAATTTTTAATAATTTTTTTTTGAGCAACTAAGAGGTAAGTATTGAGGAAGGCTATAGCCTTCCTATATATAATAGGCTACAATTTATCATCACGCTACAATTTTTCACATAATTTTATGCGGACAAAGTCGCAGGTAACAACTAGTATTAAATAAAGTATAAAGAAAATATAACTCACGTATTTATGGATCTGTAGATGTTATCGTCCCAGAAAACAGATTCATAAGTTTTGATAAGGTATGGATAAAGGCTATTGTAAATTCTAGAACCGGTCGAGGTTTGAAAGCATTATTCCCACCTTGGCCCGTTTACAGGCAATCCTTGACATCTGTTAGAACAGCCTTCTGACAGAGAAAGATAGGATTTAGACGCTTTGTGAATTTAAATGAAGTTCAAACGAGTTTCCTTGTTACTACTAAGAGTATGAAAGTGATTGCAAGTTCTGAACGGTGTCATCTCTTGATTTCTTATAACATCAGGAATTATGGAAAGCAGTAATGGCTAAGTCGATAGGGGTTGAAGAGTTGTATTTCAAGTGTGTAAATAAACTAGTCTTTTTGGAAACACTTATAAATTACTATGATTTTTATAAATAAAAAGAAAATCGACAAAATCTTATAACCGCTTTGCGCTCCCCCTTCGTGTGAGAGCAGATGCATACGATAATATTATATACGGTAGTCACACAGCGTGTGTAGTTTGATCCAACTTGAAAGATAGGATAGCTTACATCTCAATTTATAGTTGCAAATAAAAATGAGTCGCTAAATATATGTATGCACGTGCATTACTTCCGAACTGCACCAAATTGTATCGTTTCTTTTTTGTTGTTTGTTATTGTTAGGTCAAGGCTTGATAATGAAAAAGGAATGGCAAAGCGAAAGCGAACAGGAAATGGAACGGAAACAAAACGGGAACGGGATCGGTGGCGGGAACGGGAACGGGACGGGAAACAATGCTTTAGGATAATATAATGTAGTACATAGTAAGTAGCCCAATTTTCGGGCAGTACAACGTTTGCAGGGTCCGCCAGTATATAGAATAATTGATACAATGTTTATGTTACAGTACTGAAATAGTGTTAACGTTTAGTAAAAGTAATATACGACGGAACGATTTCACCACAAACTCACTAAAGTTATTCCTGGACACAGTAAATGAGTTACCACGGCTTCTTTTGATGTTCGATATCACGTTGCGAAGTTAGTGCCCCGAAGAATTGCTCCGGACTTAATGGAAGGTATTGTGTGGGTTTTACCTAAGAGACTTAACTGGCATTTAG
>JANCMC010000489.1:139882-174784 GCA_024363005.1 Charaxes varanes
ACGAAGTTTGTAGAATGCGTAATGACGCAGCTGATGAGCTTTTAGAAAGGCACACCAAGGTGGAAGGTGTTCGGCAAGGGATGATTACACGGGAGCGAAGGTTGATATGTTCAACCGCCACAAAGAAAAGAGTTAGGGTTAGGTGGAGTTGCCCGGGGCGGCTCCACCTCGCCGACAGTTGTTCGTCGGGAGATCTATAGATATATAGTGATTGTACGTAGAAACTTCGCTAGCGTGAGTTAGGTTTTTTGTATGGTACTTGACAGCGTCTGTACTGCGTTCTTCGACCTGTCCGTACAACACCATCTATATTGCTTTGATGTATCTTTCCACTCGACATCATCGCCATCTCGTTATGTAGCGACGGCTACAAACTAAGTGACAACATGTTCAATATAAAATGATAGGTTTTGTTGGGAATGTGAATTCCATAGCTAATCTTTCTCTTCGAAAATTTTAAAGTATATTCGTATTTTTATAAACTATGTTAAGATCTTCGTTGACGTTATTATATTCAATATTTTACTTTTAAAGATTACCAATAATGATTTTGATGTCTACGTGTATTCATGATTTCACCAAGTTAAAGTGTGCCTTGCGATTTGAGGGTTGAACCAGGGACCTTATGGATTTCGGTTCAACCCTTCTACTACAGGCTTTTAGGATCAATAAAGCAAATAGTAAACTACAAAATGCATACAACAGCATTGCTTATAAGATGAAAAGCCGTTAGCCACATCGTACAAGTTAATATTACATGCATTATTCTGCACCGAGTTCAGCTGGAGATTATCTCATGAGGAGTTGACTGAGACGAAATGAAATTTCTGAGTATATATTCTCTTGTTCTTAATTATTGAGCTTTAATTACTAATTTAAAATAGCATATTCATTGTAGTATATGTTTGTATATACTATCTTCATCCTGCAACTTCGTCTGAGTTGCTGTCATAAAATTTCATACACACTTTCAATTCTATTTCACCCCTTTTAAATTTCGTATTCGCGATTAAAGGCAGCCTATATAGTTCTCTTTGAGTCCAATCAATCTCTATACGGAAATACATCAAAATTGGTTTAGTAGTTTCGGCGTGAAAACGTAATAGACAGAGTTGATTATACATTCATAATATTAGTAAGGAAGTAAGGATGACGAAAATTTAAAATATCGTCTGTAATTTATACAGAACATATTTTTAAATCAATACATTTTTTTGGATCTGTAATATCGTAACCCTTAACAAAGTCAAAGGTTACTGAACCAAAGAGGGTATAATTTATTACGAATTGTTACTTTATGCTTTTCTTAATTATTATGCGTTTTTGCTATTTTACGTTTCGTCGTGAATTTATTAACGAATATAACGAATTACTGATAGTTAACATGAACATTGTAAGTATAAATATTTTATTCTAAGATTATCTGACACGTTATTAATAAATTAATTCAGCTGATGAACTATTTTAATCAATGAAAGTTTTTTTAGTATTTGTACTCAGAGGAATGAATATCGTTATCCTAAAGATTTAATTTTTTCTGTTGTACGAGAAGCCTCCTGAGGCAGCTCCGCGAAATAAATTCCTCGATCAGTCAGGACGTGCCTCGCCCGAGGAAAATGCACGTGCTCGAAACGAAAAACGTTGCGCCGCCAACGTCAGAGGCTGCCTCGTGAGGCTGCACGTTCAGTCAGGACACGGCTATTTACATTTTTTTTCTTCCTTTCACTTATTCAAATAAAATCGCTAGTCAAAGATCAATCTCAAGAACTTCCGTAAGCCCCTTTAGGATGGTATATGATAACTGTATGTGGTAAATTGGCTTACAATATAAGGAAGGTCTTTGTGCGTCAAGCGCAAACTGAATTATATTTTTTACAACAAGTGGCAAATGACTGCCGACGGCCATGAACAACTGTAACACCAGAGGGCTCGCAGATGCGTTGCCGGCTTTAGTGGAATGAGTATGCTCTTTTCTTGAAGGTCTTTAAATCGTATAGGAAATAGCGAAGCTGGTAACTGAATCCACAGAGGAATTGTGCGAGGTAAGAAGTTTGTACAGAATGGCACGGTTGTGAACTTATAAAAGTAAATATATTATAATATAATTATTCCTTATAAAAGCAATGACAACCAAAACGGTCAACAACCATGTCCTTAGTAGAGAAAATACGCATAAAATCAAGGAATTGTACCACCCTGAACGGAATAGAGTCAACTACTATCGCTCTTGGTTTCCCATCTTCCACCGCGCCAAGCGTTCCCTAACACCTGTACGCAGGAGAACTTTATGGCTGCTTCTAACAGTGCAGTTGATGTGGTTAAGTTATGGGCTGCAAGAATATAATGTTTGCCAACGAAACGCTAAGAAGGAGAAGTAGAGAAAATGACAATACTTTGTAGTGGACACCATCGTAAAAATATCCGGGGAATGACGGATACCCGGGATATTCTTACGATAATACTCGACAGGTGATACAAGGAAAGTTACCTCCGTATGTACACTTAATTTTTGGTGACATGCGCAGTTGTTGGTACCAAGTTTACCGCTAACGTCCTTCAGTAGCTTTCTGCCGCCCCAAAGCTCTATACGTGCGGCCCGCGAGGAAAATAATTCGAGTTTTCCTCCAAGTGTAACACCGAGAGTTATATGTAAGCATAAGTAGTAACGCATGCAGATGTGTGTTTAGACAGATCGAAAGTAAACATTTATCTTCGAAAATAAGTGTTCGCGTTTATTTTTTGGAGGTAAGTGCCTCACCTGTAGCCACCTATTGTCCCCTGGTACCTGTTGGATGTTGCATGACTTGTGGAAGTTCGTCTGTGTGTAATAGTTTGTAACAAGGTAGTTGTTGTCCATTTTGGTACTTTATTGCGACTATAAAAGTTTTACAACTGGTTTTAAGACCTCCGGTTAGTTTTAGGTCTTCGCCTGCTATATCAACGTACTTATGCAGAAAGTCATTATGATTCTCGGTTAAAATATCAATTTTAGAATGAAATATTGTTTATAAATTTCTTGTTTTCGTTAACTTTAATTAATTTTATTTACGACAAATATTTTGAAAAACAAGCGAGTTTTGATTTTACGTCACTTTAAGAAAATTAAACTCGGGTATGAACATTTTTCGTATCTGAAATTAAACTGTTAAATGGTACATATAGGTTGATCCAGGGGGCGGATCTTCTTTTGTATCTGTCAGATAACTGGTCGGAGGTGAAGTGGCGGGAAACAGGTATGTAGTTATTTATTATAGCGAAAGGTCACCTTTCAAGAAATATTGAAAATCACGAGACTTAAAAATATGAAATTTGGCCGTTGATAATTAGTAGCCATTCGCTATGAACGAATTTTTCGATAGAGCCAGTAACGAATTCTAAGGGCTATCCCAAGTTTACCCGGACGTAGTCGCAAGAAACAGGTAGTATGTCAATATAAGTTCCGAATGCAAGACAGGTGGACGAACAACCTAAATAGAATTACTACAGGTTAACAACAACAAAGAACTTGAAATTAAAAATAAAAGTATAAAAATTCAAGAACAATAACAATTTGTAATTTTGGTTCATTTTAAACCTGAAGCTAAAGTCTTAAGGTCTGACACAGAAGCTATATTAGATTTTTTATATAATGAGCAAACGGGCAGGTGGCTCATCTGAGCGAGGATGGCTATGGACAACCAGAGAGCTCACAGGTACGTATGTAAAAGTCTACTTGAATAAAACATCATTTGATTTGAGACGAAAATCTTGGGAGGAGTACGGCAGGGATGCATTCTCAGTCCAATCCTTTTCAACTTTTATACTCGGATATAGTTTTTAGAGAAGAATTAGATAAAGTAGATGTAGGTATCACGGTGAATGATCAGATCATTAGTAATATCCGTTATGTCTGTGACACCATATTACTTGCAATCTACAATGTAAGAACTTCAGACCCATGTAGATAATATTGAACCTGTTACTTCAGAGTATGGCCTCAGTGTCAACACTAAACATACTAAATATATGACAGTTTGTACAATACCAGCTGTTATTTTGTAAAGGAAAGCCACTAGAAAAACTTTGCTAATACAAATATTTGGGATGCTGGGTCCCATGATATGGGAGACCTTAACCTAGAAAAAAGGTGCCACGAACAAGCATGCAATGATTTTTTCAACCTTAAATCTCTTATGTGCGCTGTCGGCCTTTGAGGAATGAATATGCTCTTTTCTTGAAGGTCCCTAAGTAGTATCGGTTTGTTTTGAGGATTACTTAAAATAAACGTATAGAAAGATGCATAGACAAAAATTAAAAAAAAAATATACGGCTATATGAACTTAGTAAGATAATTGAATTTCGTCGTTATAGACGGATACTTACTTATTTCATTTATACGTCTAGATCATTGGTTTCTAAAGTGGTTGAGGTGCACCCCTAGAGGTCAACGGGAGACACGCTGGCTTAAGAAAAATGAAAAATGGTGCTCAATTCGTAAGCGGGGACCTGCTGTAGTCGACAGGATCTCTTGATAATTTATAAATTTAATGTTAAATATTTTTCTTTATTTATGTGAGAAGCGGTCGGGAATATTTTTTATTTAAGAATTATTTTGATTTTTTCTCCATCCCTTTCCCTTACTCATGTCTTTCCAATTGGAGGTAGCACCATGCTTGTAGCCGAATTGGGCCAGCGCGTCCGGGCACCAGTACCTCTTTCTTACATAAAATCGGCGGAAAGTGGTGGCAATGCTGTCACGTCAAGTGATGGTATTGTTGTAGCGTTTCGTTCGGTTTATGAGGGTACCCGATGGCCTCAATACTTCTTTGAAGGCCGGCAACGAATCTGAGAAGCTCCTGGTAATGCAGATGTCCGTGGGCGTCGATAGGCACTTAGGTGATGAACCACCTGCTCGGTTTCCCCCTTGTAATATAAAAAAACTCAGTGCCCTTAATCGGGACCTACTGTTTTACGTGCCTTCCGAAACGCGAAGGAGGTTGGATATCTGAAAACCAGTAATAGAATCGATCATCTATCTATTACCCGGCTACGATAAGAACTGCTTAACCTCGCTATTGACTCAAATACCGACAACCAATTAAGCGACGAACTCATTGACACTTTTTGTGATACTATATACACTACACTACCAATTTAAAAGCATTTATAATGAAATCGTATTTTAGTACAAAAATGCTAAACAATTTTAAAAACAAACAAAACACGATGTCCAATTAGAACCAAACCAAAGGAAACACGGTTAAATGCCTAAAATTTTAACTAGTTTAGAGCCGAAAATCTGGATTTAGCCTGATTTTGAAATTGACGCTACCTTTGTTCATGAGTAAAAAGAAATTACGTGAACACGATTTAGAAGTGGAACGGATAACGTAGAGGACATTATCTAGTATTCCCCGGATGGCAATGGGCTTGGAATGGTTTATATGGAAAAAATTTTTTCCCATTCATTAGGAAATACTGCATACAGTGAGTGGGGCTACTTTAGAAGCAAATACAGCTTCTAAAGCTGTAATACAGCTTCTAAAGTAGTCCTTTTTCCTGACCTGATTCCTGATCAACCACGGAAAATCGAATCACCATACAAATGGGGACTAATAGGGTCACCACAATGTGACTGCGGAGCACCAGATCAAACCTTGTCCCGTGGTGAACAAGTGCCAACTCTGTCTTCTCCCTGACGGCATATCTGAGTGGCACTCTTGTACACCAGCAGCAGTGGCTTGATTGAAGGACTTGAAATTATAATCCATGCAGGATGCCATACCTCTCATTATTATGTTTTCCTCAAAGAGGTTTAGTGGTACTTCTCTCTCACCTCTAATTCTAACATGATTTAGCTGTTAAACAAACAAAATCTTCAGCTTTATACATTAGTATAGGTTATAAGAAAACATCATTTTACATTTTTTTATTTAATATTTTTAATTTTGACATGTGATGTCACAATGCTTTTGCCCCCTCTGTCACATTTTGGTGATAATTATAAATAATATGAATGACCCAAAATAAATTCAAAAAAAAGCCCGAACTTAAATTCTAAATATTACTCTTTGTTCTTTAACTCGTACATAAGAATAAATTTGTATAAAATATTTTTTTTGTGGAAAACTAAATCTTCTCAAGGACTTATCAAGTCCTTGACTTATTTAGGATAAAAGGAAATCCGTAATATTGTGTAATTTGTATTCTTGTGGTTTGCAATATAGAATATACATTCATTCATCCGTTGATAGCTGTCTCTGCCTCTAGATAATTATGAGTACTAAATCTCAGTAAAATAGGTAGCGCTTCGCTTTTTTCTTTTTTATATATTACAAGGGGCAAACAAACAGGCGGTTCATCACCTAAGCGACTACCGACCCCCACGGACATCTGCACCACTAAAAGGCTCGCAGAATAATTGCCGGCCTTTAAAGAATTATTTAGGCTACCGGGAACTGTCACAAACTGAAAGAAACGCGACAACTATACCATCACTTGAAGTGACCGCATTGCCGCCATTTTACGGCGTTCTTATGTGAGAAAGAAGTACTGGTACCTGGACTGGCCGACCCAATACGGCTGCAGACTAAAAGGACTGCAAGCGTGGCGCTATCTCCTTTCTTATACGAAGAGTGAAGGCGTGGTTTCAGACCAATTATATAAATTTCCAAATATAGGTATGTTGTAATTATAACATACCTATATTGTCTACACATCAGTCTCGAAGGCAGTCAAGCGCAAGGTTATTGATGATAAAAAAAAGTTAATTGTATAGAAAATATGTATATCAAAATAGACTTTTTTTCACGTCCCAGGGAACATTCCGTGGCTAGGAGTCGGCATGTGGTGTAATGGTTGTCCACCCCGAGGCTGCGAAGACGACGAGGCGATCATACACGGTTACTGCTGTGGCTGCGCTTACGGTTTGGGTAAAGTCTTACCACCTTTACACACTTTCAGTATACCTACTTATTATTTCAGTGTTTTCTACTAAGCGTTGTCCCGATACATGACCAGGGTCTGCTTTACCAATCTAACGCCTTCACTTTGCCCGATCTTATTATGTACTTTAGTTTTATGTGTCAGTATATAGTCTGCCACGTTAGAGCAGTGGGCAGTGACCCTGCCTTTCGCTCCGTGGTCAGAGTCGTGGGCTTGATTCCCGCATCGAGAAATGCTATATCATACATAAACCATGGCAACTAACTATTTACAACGATTATTAATCTATATTCTATATGAATAAAAATATATGTTGCTCAATGCAAGACTTGAGAACGGCTCGACGTATTCGGCATTTTTTTTGGTGTGTTCCTTACTGTACACAGAAAGTTTTAATAAAGCGATGCGAGCGAGCCTTGGCGAACATCGCAAAGACAGACGCTACAAGCCTTTTTTGACCTAGTTATAAACCGATGCATACAATACTTTTTCTACGATTAGACTACGTGTTTGAAACAAAACACAAAAAAAAACATTTTGTCTTAAACTTGTTATATATGTGCCGAGATTTAGAAGTTTTCCGTAAGTTCTTGATTTACGGGTTGTGGAAATTTCTTCAGGTGTATAGGTAATTTCGTCATCATCCAATTTTATTCATTAAATTAAGTATAGAAACAGAATCAAACAGCATTATTTTAATTTAAAAAAAAATTGAGCAGCTAACTGTACGTATACATTAAGAAAGTAAACGCGCAGGAAATGCGTTTTTTTTTTCGTGTCACCTGCCAGGCTCTGTTATAGTTTTAATGTTTCATAGTCTATGGCACCATATATGTGTTATTATAGCGTCATAACGATGCTGTTAACAGTGCTATTATGGGCCATAGAGTATAGACTTTTGCGTCGATTTAATAATGGGTATACTAACGTTATTGTTCGTAAGTATATAAATGATAAATAAAAGTACAGCAGTATATAAAGTATACTTACTTACACGTATATTTTATTCAGAAAACAAATTGTAGTGTACAATTAAGTTATGAGGCTCCTGAGCTAGCTTAAACTGTTTCAGAAGCCATTGCTCCATCCCTCAAAACCAGAAACAAGTTACCATTATATTAATATAAAGTATAGATCAATTTAAATAATAATAATAACACAAGGTAAAGGTGATGTGTGTGTGTTATAATTTTGTTGTGTGTAAATATTGACATCGTGCATAACTCCAGTTTGTCAGCTGGGCTTGCATGCAACAATATCTATCTAAACGTGTACAAGTATGCGAGATGTTTTTGTGCATGTAGTGTGAATTAGTGTGTATCTGTGCCCATGCGTATGTGTGTATGTGCGTTCATTTGTCTATTGTAAAACAATGTTGATATTTGAAAAAAAAATCGATGGTGCATTTGATTCTATAGATTTACATAATTATTGTTAATTATCATGTAATTCTAATATATTGCATAAGGATTTTAATATATTTGCTAACTAGTTTAGATTTATGCACGTTCACATTTTCGAATAAATTAAATCGAAGCCGATTGATTAACTTTAGATATTTATACTTTTCTGTGTACCTCTACTGCATCATAATTCTGTAACATGTACTTAAATAAAATAAATAAATAGATTAGAATATGTCCATGGTCTTGTGGATCCTGAACTATTTCAAGACCTCAAAAGTACATAAAACTTAAGAACTTTAGACCAAAAACGTAAATGATCAGTTCTAGAATCCTAGACTAGAGGAGCCAGACATAGCTCAAAGTGTTTGTATATTTTTGTCCTTGAAGACATCAAAGTACTACAAAACTTTGCGCAGATACACAAAGTTGCTAGCCACAATACATGGTCATTGGAATGATCATTCGAATGAAGTTACGTCTGGCTCTGGCAGAAGACATACCCTTCTCTAAAGCATCTTCTCTCAACTGTTCCTTCGAATGCTGCTGTATTCCGTGCCTCGTCAAAGGCATTTTCTCCTCATCTCCCGCTTCTAGTCTCAGCATCTTCATTTTTCCTCCAGCATATTGCGGCACGAATGCAAAAGCTCCCTTGCTTTTGATGTGTTCTATAATTGGTATAGTGTTTATCTCTTGGTCAGTGCTCATAAATATAGCTATTCTTTGGGCGGATTTGTAGTAAGGATGGCTTATTATCTGGAAGACCAAATATAATATAATTAAATATATACAGGACTATATGACACACGGGCGTCTGTTCCTAAGGAAGACAACTTAATGCCTGTGTTATAGGTAACAGTGCCCTGTTATACATAATTTTTTTGCCTGGATGTATTTAAATACATATATATATATATAGCTAGGATCCTATCCTGTCTCCTCTAAGACCTTATCATTGGATATGCAAAAGATGCAATATGTAATACCATTCTATCTAAGCGCTAATTTATATTTTGTCTTTTATCCACGGTAATTTAGTTGGCAAACAAGCATTTAGTCTGTCCAATAAAAAGGAGCTACTGTGGCCTATAAATGCTAGCAAAACCATGAGCATTCCCGGTTTCCCGACCCTATCCCGTCTTCTTAAAGAGCTCATCATTGAAGATGCAACGCATACAATAATTGCATATTATTTACGTATGAATTATTCATATTTTCCGCATATTAATGGTCTCACACGATCTGCGCATCTAGCGTTTGCTTACATCATTATTGGCAATGCTGCGATAAACTATTAACCCATATGAGTAAACACAAACAAGAATGTTCACAATGCGATATATATCTTTGCGAATATGTTAATACAGGGTTGTTTGGACTGGGACTGGATGGTAAGGCTCGGCCGGATTCCCAGTCCCCCTCCATGAAGGCGAAGCGGGAGTGCCCAGGGGTTTAGTTATTATTTTCTTAGCAAGACCTCCAATGCCGGAGCCAGACATAGTTTCAATTGAACGATCATTCCAATGATCATGTATGTAGTATGGCTGGGGATTTTGAGTAGCTGCGCAGTTTTGTAGAACTTTGTAGTCTTCAAGGACAAAAATGTACAAACACTTTGCGCTATGTCTGGCTCTGGCATAACAACATATCTTTATTAAGAGAAAATATGTATATCTATTTTCTGTATAAAATTAAATTCACATTTTCAGACCTGTAAAATGTAAAATCAAGATAAAGTAAATTCATTAAAAGACTTATGTCATTAAACTTCTAGGTTATATAAAAAACACAATCTTGTAGTCTCCGTCAACAGGTTATTCGACGCATAATAGCCACTTTTCAACCGTAACTCCTGATTAAACGATCAACAGCCTACAAAAAATTGCATAATGTCGATAACTTGGCAATACCAGATTACGTTTTAAAAAGAAAAAAAACGCTTATATATAAGAATTTCTCAGTGGAATAACTAGTTTGGAGCCAATAATCTATGTTGTTATTTAGTTCGTTTATTGTAACCGGGAATAAAAATTTCGACGCAAAATTCTAGTGGATGTATAATCAAAGACATCTTGGGATGGGATCAATGGGATATGGCTCTGTCATATCTTCTTCCTAGCGTTATCCTGACCAGGGTACGTTTAAATTGCAGAAGATATGGCTATGGGGCGAGTTAAGCTGATTGACTGACGCCTAACGTCATCCCCGAAACCCCTCAGTCTCTGCAACGACTAATATCACTCAGTGATCTTGACCAGGCCACGGTTTTATGTGCCTTCCGAAAAACTGAAGAGATCGGATATTTGAAAGCCAATGTTAGGTTGATTCAACCATCTGTGACGCGACCGCAGTAAGAACGGCTCAACCTAACGAATGACTCAAATTCCGGCCTCTGATTACGCTACGTCCTCCTAAAGGCTCTAATGTTAAAAGTTTAAAATAAAGTACTTTTAAATACGGCAAAATACCGCTTGGCTGTTGACATCTTGTAGTCTAATCTGAGATGATAAGACGCTAATCTGTAAGTATTCAGACTTCCAAATGGCATCACACCGGAACGCTAAATTGCTCGGTTCGACCCGGGACCACTTACATGAGAGACGAGCTATAGTACCGTTGCGTCGTACATATTAATTGGTCATGACTTTATGATTCCGCGGTTAGTAACACATTCTCATAAAAACAATCGCTGGTACTGTTTTATCAGGCAGACATTTAATTTTGCGAAAACATTTTCTTTTAATAAAATATGTAAAATTTGAAAAACAAACTGGTGTGGAAGCAGGGCCTGAGGGCAGGCTTTGTGGTGGAGGCCTGAGGGCAGGCTGGGTGGGGGAGCCCTATGGGCTTGCGGGATGCGTCCGCTGTACCAGAGTATAGGAACCTCAAGTATCCCATTCAAGGATGTTGTCGGTTGCGCTGGTTTTCGATGGATATTCTGACATTTGCGAGGCCCACATTCTCTGTGGCAAGTGGTTCTATTATAGCGGGGCTACTTGGTAACGAGGTTAGTGTGTAAAAGCCTTTTCCAGCAAAAAAAATCCTCAACATAGATGAAGGGTGAATTTAATTCATAGCCTGAGTAAATATCTATTTAAACATGTTTAGTCTGTCACAGAGTGCTATACATACCATTTGGTGTCTTAGTTAATATTGTTCTTGTAAGTACTTTTATCAATGTGAATTTGACCAGTACTTTATTCGGTCACGTTCCATGCATGAAATAAATAATTTTCCGCTAAAAGATTATAAATTGTACCAAAATACACTAGTCATATTGTATTAGCATGATTGCGTCCGTTATTAGCATTTATTTAGGAAAGTCTCGTTAAACCACATAGCTCTGGATGAATATTTTATTTATATTATCCACGAAGGTATGAATTTGGGATGCTGAAAGAGTATTTATAATAAAGTATGAATTATTATGAACATTTTCGTAGAGCTTCATTTATTTAAGCCTCAGAATTAATTCGGATTTCATGAAATAATGGAACAAGAACTTGTATATTGAAACGTTAGTGTATATTATAATATTTCAATGTAATTTCATAGAATCCAAAGAAATCGGTCCTAAGTTAACTAAGGAAGATAAAACGAAGACAGGAACTATGGATCACGGCTACAACTCCATTTCCCCTGGCCACTTCTTTGAAGTAGACATTTCAACCCGGGCAGTAAGTTAATACAAGGATAGCTCCAAACATCTAGCGCCACCAGCAGTGAAATTATCATCTACGGAACACATGGTGGGGAAGAAAAGGCATCTTGCAGGAGCTCCGGCAGGGCACGGCATGAAGAGCTCAGGATGGAAGCAACTGAGGACCGAAGCCAAGTCGATGCCGCGCTGTTTTCTAGCATTACAGTCCACTTGTCTTTAATTTATGACCAAACAGGTAGATTTGATTAGATTTATGAATGGTCCATCGCTTGCAGGATATTTGAGCGTAGTGCTTTGGTTTGTGGTAAATTAATCACCGCTGAGTCAACGGCCAGTAATTGCTGTGCATCCCTCAACAATCTGCCCATTGAGGGGAGTCAAACATTCCTGTCTATTCGAGAACGCATCGGGGTGTTTAAACTTCTTACAAATGCGGCGCCAGCCTTTAGTCGGGTTTGGGCCACAGAAAATCTAACAAACCGAACAAAACGCGACAACGATGCCATCACTTGACGCGACAGTGTTGCTGGATGTAATACTATGCATGTCATTCCTCACCTAAGACATTGGTGGGCACGTAGCGATCAGTGGGCAACGTGAGCGCGGCGAGTAGCTCAGCGAGCACCCTGCCCATCGCGAACAGGTGAAGGGATTCAATGAGATATAGATGCGAATGCTGTGTATGTGATTTCTCACCTAAGACACCTGGCCACATTGGTGAGGACGTCACGATCAGTGTGCAACGTGAGCGCGGTGAGCAGTTCGGAGAGGGCACCACTCGCCGCGAACACGTGCGCGTTCCCCTCCCCTCCACCACCCGCCAGGTTCCTTAACGCTCCTGTCACCTGGTAGAGCGCGTGCGTCGCTTGCTCCGATATGTGACGAGGACGTTCCGCTTTCTGACAATCAATCAGCCACTTAAATTAATTTTTAAGAGGTTGGACATGAGGAGATTTCCTTTCCAATTCTTTATTTGCTGTTGAAATGATTAAATAGTAAATACTCGTACTCATTAATGTACTTCTTGTCATATCTTCAATAGCAAAGCCATGAACAATTGCAGCTCAAAATGTAGTTACACCTGCTTTCCTATGACGCAGTCATTAAGTTCTCTTGTGAGTAATACTATTTAATAACCCTTAATATACGCCAAGCGATATTCTTCATCTTCCTATCCTAATTATCCTGGTAAACTACCGCGAGTCTGCTTAGTCTGCAGAGGATATGGCTGTAGACCGAGTTATGATGACCGACTACCCTCTTACATCATTCCCAGTATCCCCACAACCTCTACAATCTCCCGACTAACATCTCTCAGTGATATTAATCGAGACCTACTGTTGTACTTGCCTTCTGAAAGACGGAGGAGGTAGGATATTTGAGATACCAGTGTTAGAATTGGTCATCTATCTATCAACCGGCCGCGGTACTAGCTACTTAACCTGGCGATCGACTCAAATGCCGACCACTGAATAAGTTACGATGCTAGGCGACAGTCATACCATTTAATGAAAAAGAATCAAGTACAACATTCGAGGTATAACTACATTAGAAACTTACCGCATTATTCAATATCTTCAGGTGTAAAGTAGCCAGGGGCAAAGCACCGGCCTTATGGGCCAGAGCACACAGACGCGGTTCCAACGCCAAAAACCTGAGGCTTAAGATTCATGGAATAAGTATAGTAAAACAGTAAATCTGTCGTTCCGTCGCAAAAAAATTGCGGTGATTATGTCAATATTATCAGGCTTTCGATCTTAATGGACTGTGAAGGTGTGACGTCACAAGTTTTTAGGTTGGTAGGCATGCCCATCTTGCACCACGATGGATCCGCGCCTAGTCCATGTTGAAAGATATAACAATATGGAAAACTATTTTTGGATAAAATCCCTAGAGTATATACATATCTAACATCTTAAACCAGAAGCTAGTTAATTAATAGATAATGAGAAGTGGTCTTGAAGTAGGACGCTCAAATTCAAATAGCCAGCCAATAATATCTGATGACCACTACAAGTGATACTTAATTTGTTTTGAAATTAACATCCTGCAACAGCATCAAAGTCAAATAAATATGCTCTTGGTGCAAAGGGGTATAAAAAATTAGTTTGACCTCATGCCCATTCCTTTTTTTTATTGTGTATTGTTTTAGATTTAATTTTCATCAATGTATAGTTAAGTTGAAATAAAAACCTATTTTCATTTTTACAGGTGGATGCAGATCCGGACGTTCTTCCGCGTACGGACAATTTCGGCCTCAACTACATGGCGTTTGTGGAACTTTGTGACGAAGACACCGTGCCGGATTTTCTTCGTCTCGCTTTTAATTGTTGTATTGTGAGTTTAAGTTTTTTTTGTATTTTTGCTTAGCAAAACAATAATGTATTTTTTTTTAATGGAACCTTCAATTTATATTCATGTACCCGAGGCCAACTCCTTATCCTCCCCAAAGGTTTTCTGTACCTCAGATGTCTAGGGCAATTTTGACATACGGTTTTCCTGTTTTGCCGTGACAACAAATAATACTTACGTTATTGTTACAGTATGAACCCAAAGCGCGGCCGCTATTCACGGAGATAGTGAGCAAGCTCGCCGAGGTTAAGGAGGGCCTCGACGACGCCGCGTGGGAGTGTCACACGCCTAATAACTCCTACGACAGGTCAGTTTATTGTACCAAATATCGCTCACCATATAGTATGAAAATGGAGCCGTAAGCAGAAAGTTTTAAAACGATCACGATTTTATTGTTACAAAAATTGTTTGTTACAGTGACTCGGCGGATTCGTCCGGACCTCGCTCTTGTCCCGGGTTGTCGGCATGGCGCCGCCCTACGCGCCTCCGCTCCGAGGGAAGTCCAAACTGTCGCGATCATCGTAAGTTCATTCTGTCCAATGCATACGGTTATATTTATTTACTTTCATGACGCGGTAGGTACTATCGGTGATTCCTTCCCACACCTTAAGTTTTCACACCAACTATGTCAATTTGTTGTAGGAGGTGCCGCCCACCGGCGCTCGCTTTCTGAGCTGGAATGGGCATGGCGCGGTGCGGGGGGAGGCTGGTGGGCGTTTACTTCATCTAGCCCAGCTCCTACCAGAAGTTGAGAATCTACTGGGGCTTTTTCAGAACTGTTAGAGCAGTTATTAACTATAATTCCTTTATGAAGGAAAATAACTGTTCTCAAGTGTTTTTTTTTAAAGCTTTTATTTAACTTGCAACGTATGTTTATTCGGGAGGAATCTCACAACTCAATTTTGCAGTAGATATCTTCAACAGGCTAAGCTGAACTTTTGCACACATGTGTACATATTTCGGATGACAATGTATTATTATGACGACGTGGAGCTGGTCTGATGCTGGAGCTGGAAGGTGTACATAGGAACTCCGTGATAAAACGATATAACCACATAGAATTTGAGCTCGGTTAGTTTATTTTGACGAGTACTTTGTATTTAGTGGTATCCAAGGTCTGATTATGGAGCTGGGTGTTGGCCATAGGAACTTTGTTATAAAACGACATACATAATTTCATCTAGTTTAATCTCGTGTGGTTCTCCTTAACGAGTGCTTTATTTGGTATTAGATTATAATTTACTTGCATATCGACACAGATAAATCTCGCGACAAGCTTTTATATCATTTATATTGAGTAATAACGGTATAAGTTGGTAGTAAAAGTTTTAAAGTTTATTTTTTTAATTTTAGTACATTTATGCATTTTTATAATGTTTTTTAGTTGAAATTTATTATGTAAATCGTAAAATATCAATTTTTACAGAAATAAATTAGCAATAGGTAAAAAAGCGGAACGGAACGGTAAGCCTGACTGGGGGCAACTTCGAGTCTAAACGTCCGGCAAATTTTTCAACATCACCTTTCTTCAATGTTATGATAGACGCAAGTTAGTTATTTGAAAATGCTAATAAATGTATACATTAATACGTAGAGCGAAAAAAATCGGTACCAGTTTCGAAAATTGTGCGGATGAAGGAGTATAAAATTTAGCACAGTTATAGTTTATATGGATGACGGTGTGCGAATGATATTTTTATAAAATATGCACTAATAATACATTAAATTATTAAAATAAAAGCTTACGCACAACAATGCCAAATGATTTACACCCCCTGGATAGATTTTACTATAATGCAAGCAAGATATGAATGATCATTTCAATGATCATGTAGTGTGGCCGGGGACTTTGTGGGCTTCAATGACAAAAATGTACAAACACTTTGAGCTAAGTCTGGCTCTGGCATAAGATTGAGTCAAAGCGTAGTCATGACGTCCGTATGTATATTAATTGTCAAATATAGCAATATAGTTATAAAAAGAATTAAAGTTATGTATAGAGCAATCCCCCTATACACATAGGCATCTTTACTTTTAGAAAAATAGTTAGTGTATCCCACAGATAATGAAAAATGAAAACGCTTAAGTTTTACCAATTTCAGTTATCGCTGATTAAAGCGGACGAAGGCGCTGGCTGCAGTATATATAGTTCCAATTCAAACATCAAACCTTAGATAAGGGGTCCTCCATAAATGACATTACACCTTAAAGATGACATTAGCGAAAGAAATTGTACCAAGGCAAGTCGTTTACCAAAGAAAGAAGAAAGACGTAGGAGTAAAAAGTCGTAAATTTCGCGTGAAGTAGTTTTCGGATGACCCCAATAGTTAGTTACCTTGAACCCGGAGTAGATACCACCGTTCAGCCCCACACCGACGGCGAGGATGGCCACAGTTGCAGCGGGGTTGCATCCGGTGTTAGCGGCGATGAACAGACCGACCGCTGGACCGTATTCACCTGTAAGGATTGTCATTTCGATTAAATGGCCAGAATATACGTAAACTTTTCTGCTTAAAGCTTCAGGATCCGCTTATATGGTAGATGATGTGGCTGTCGGGCGAGTAAAGATGACCAACTGCCGTCTGACGGCATCCCGGAAACCCTCACAATCTCGCGACTAATATCACTCAGCGACTCGGTGCTCACTGTTTTTCATGCCTTCCGACAAACGGAGGAGGTCGGATATTTGAAAACCGTGTTAGAATGGGTCGCCCATCGGTCACCCGCTCGTAGTTAGAACTTTAACTAGCGATCGATTCAAATGGAGACTACAAATTTGCCTAAACAAATAATATTACATTTTTAATTCTTAATATGAATTACAAAAACAGACTAAGTATAAGGACCACTTTCATACCTACATGAAAATTTAAAGTTAAGATTGCTTCACAAAATTTGTCTATTTTTATTGCAAATAGTAGAATAAGGTTCATGTTGTGGAAATCCATGATTTTTATTTTATAACAGAACAAAACGAAAGAGGTGGCGCGACGACTTGAATGCCTAAGCGGAAAAGGAGTGGATTGTGTTAGCTCTGGATAGAGGAGAGTGGTCTACGAGAGGGGAGTCCTTTGCCCAGCAGTGGGACATTACAGGCTATTAAAAAAAGAAGGGCCAAACGGGCTGGCGGTTCACCGACCGAGTGATTACCGAAGCATCTGCAACACCAGAAGACTCGCAGATACTTTGTCGGTCTTTGAGGAATGTGTATGCTCTTTTCTTAAAAGTCTCTAAACCGTATCGACTCGGAAACACCGGTCCTAGTAAAAGAGGTTATACGAGGTAAGAAGTTTCTGGAAAATCGCACAGTCGTTGGCTTTCCGGACATCTAGCTGATGTGAGTAATATTTCCAGCTCTGACGCGTGACATCCTATAGTAAAATTCACTCGGTCGAAATAATATCTCGAAAAATTCCCCGCGATACTTGTGGTTATAGATGTAGGTTCAAGCAACCTCTCTCCCCAAAGCCAAAACGAAACGGGAACGTTCACAGAGCGCGTTTGGAAAAACATTCGCGAATTTAAGCACCTTTGTTTAGTTTTTCATGCATAAGCCTTTATTATCCCCGGAAAGGGAACATTCGCAGAACGCATTGAAAATCCATTCGGATTTAAGTAAATAAGTTTAATTTTTGAAGCATAGACCTTTATTATCCTGTGAAGTTCGCAGAGCGCGTTTGAATATCCATTTACGGATTTAAGCACCGTCGTTTAGTTTTACATACACAAGAATTTATTATCCCTTAAACGGGAACATTCGCAGAGCGCTTTGAAAATTCATTCGCGGATTTAAGCAAAATTGTTTAGTTTTTATACATAAATCTGTATTATCCGAGACCGGGAACGGGAACAGTCGCACAGCGTGTTTGAAGATACATTCGCAGATTTAAGCAAAATAGTTTAGAATTTTAATTGTAAACCTTTATCAATTGGGAACGGGAGCATTCGCAGATTCGCACATTTAAAAATCCATTCGCGGTTTTAAGCAAAGAACTTTAGTTTTTAAGGCATAAACCTTTATTATCCGGGAACGTTCGCAGAGTGCGTTTGAAAATCATTCGCGGATTAAGGCCAAGTAGTTTATTTATTTAAACATTTATTATCCGAGAAAGAGCACATTCGCAGGGCGGTTTTGAAAATTCAATCGCGGATTAAAGCGAAGTAGTTTATTTTATCATGTATAAACCTCTATTATCTGGTAACGTTCGCACAGCGCGTTTGAAAATCAGTTCGCAGATTTAAGCAAAGTAGTTTAGTTTTCATGCATAAACCATTACATTACGACACGCATATTTCGTTTTGGCTTAGTTTTTATGCATATCATGGATTTCCGCAAAAGTAAAACCTGGTTCTATTAATTAAAATAAGGGCTATCAGTCATTCGACTGCTATAATAAATTTTATCTACTGATGATGTGGAAGTGAAACCTTCTTGGGGCACAGCAGAAAACCAGTTCATTGCTGTGATTTGATGGCGGTGGCGAATTTCCCCACATAAAATAATAATAATAATAATAATTAAAAAGCAACTTACCGATGCTGTTGATGATCTTTCGCACTTGCGTGTGGTTGAACCGGCCGCTGGACAGCATCCAGTCGGCCACCACCGAGATGAACATAGAGAATAGCCACATGCAGAGGTACGGCAGCGCGGACACGAAACCGTTCTGCAAACACCATCAACGCATCAATAAACCGGTAAAAGACCACACCCGCAGTCGTCAATCAAGGAAAAGACGGGGTTACGACCGCAACCCCCAGTTATTCATCAGTCAAGGCGAGAGTGATTTACTGATTAATACATATCTTAATACTTAAGAATAATTCCAGATATATTGACACCACCACAGTTTGATGCCTCGATGAGCGAACCTTAGAATTATGGTTTTAAACCCTGACTCCACTAAGCTATCTTCATACCAATTCTAACACAAGTTTTTTTATAAAAGGTCTAGCTGTTTCACGCCATTTCGTCCGTATAAGATTAAACTTGCGAGAGACCTTGGACCACCTCAATTTGGCTTTATCAAAAAATCAGTTCTTAACGGATGTCTACTAGGTATAAACTGCCCAATTTAGTCTCTGAACGTCCCGTGGTTTTAGATATTTCGTGATAAGTGATCTTTCGCTTTTATAGATAACATGGTAACGGGAACATTAGGTATACCGAGAGACGTTCCTAGTATATATTATTTAAAAAAAAAAGCAAATAATATAAAAAAATATACATAAATATTTCGCAAGTAAATAAAGAGTACATCTATCATTGGAAGAGCTATAACGTGTCTCGGAATACAAGTCTCGTTATTAATAGAAGCAGGTCCGATGATGAATTGGGCTTGATGAATCAAGTAAGCCGTCATAAGGTCGTAGATCACAACAATTGACCTTAGAATCACTGCTCGCCACTACACCACACACTTAATACATTGGACTCTACTGTATGTATGCTATAGATTGAAAAAGTTATAAATATTTTCATCAACACCATTCCACCATAATCGAGTCAAAACGAAAGTCTTGCCCAGCTGTGGGCGTACTCACGTCCTTGATAGAGAAATGCAGCACTTGTCGCATGAAGGTCGGAAGCTCCGTCATGAGGGTTTCGTACCCGTAGTTCTGTCCCATGTGCGCCAACATTATCGCCCAGAACGGCATCGACGACAGGATCTTGCCCCAAGGGATCGGTGGGGACTGGAATAGAGAAATACAGATTTTTTTATAATATATTGTTTACTTCAAATTACCTAATACAATAGGAACAATACCCGAAGGCCTGTCTGTCCAAAAAATCCAATCAGCGATCAAGAATGGTTATCAGACAACGGAAGTTTTGATTGAAGAGTTAACATAACGTCATCCGTAACAGGATATCGTTTCGAACATTAACTATCAAAACTGCAGACATAATATAAAGGTATTTACCCTAATCTAAGCCTTGGTCCCAGTTTGAGTTTGATGGGAGTGAGATATCAGATCTAAGGCAGACATAGTGTGGATAGATTTGAGTCAGAAAAAGCAACTATAATATAAGCGAGAGGAGTCCTATTTCGACCATCGAGAAGGTCAGTAATCAAATAATCAGTTTGAGTAAATCGCTAGGGTACGTAGCTCCCATCGCGGCCGGGTGATAGATGGGTGACCTCTAGCATTAGTTCTCAAATAGCGGACTTCCTCTCCGTTTTTCGGAAGATACGTATACCAGTTTATCCGATTAATGTCAAAGAGATTGATTGTGGGGTTCTGGGGGATGACTTAATCAACTTACACTAGAGCCGGCAGCACCCCACAGCGAGCTTATGATGTACTTCTTCTCGGTCTCCTTTATCCTGGGGCACTGCTCGGGGTCCTCCGATACGAAGAAGAGGAAACCCAGACACCACACAGTGCCCACCAGACCAAACACGTAGAAGATCGACGGCCAGCCGCCTGCGAAACCGTACGCGGAGAGAAGACCGGAGAGCGGCATGGAAATGACTGTGCCAAACTGTGCGCCTGCCGATATCGACAAAAGAACACACATTTATACTAATAAGATCATTTTTATACTAATAAGATGGAAATCTTGATCTCTGTTTAAGTCTATGGAAAAGGTTTGCGTCCAGCTGGCGAAACCGATTGACATATTCTACTACGTAAATTTGACAAAGATGTAGTTTATAGCCAGTAGACATCCACTAGGAAAAAAACATTTTAAAGTCAAACTTTAAAAAGGGCTCGTGCAATTTTAGGCGGACGAAGTCATGGGAAAGGTTTTGTTGAAATTGTTAATAAATGTATTTAAAACAAGATTAGTCAAAATATTAGATACATATTATTCTAAATGAAGAATAATAAAATAGAAATTGCACGTAAATTATAAATTAACTTTAAAACAATATATATGACTATGTCGATAAAGTATATTCTTTACTTTACACCAAAAAAGATTTGTGGTTAATAATAAATTGGGTACTAATGCATAAACGGTGGTGGATAAGACTTACCGGCATATACAGCTGCCCCCATCCGACTCCTCTCGTTGGGCGGTATCCATTTGGCCAACATCGCGTGCGAACACGGCACTATGGGTCCCTGGGTGAAACACAAACATAATATTAAATAATCAATAATTTATCTATATTTCAGTACGCTAACCTGCACCTTTAAGGTGAAATGGAAATTTAATATTTAAGATGTAACAGAAACATCAACAAACCTTTACTTAGGCAAGCCGTGTGTATGTTCACCATTTTATTACAAGACAGAAAACATGGTAATATAAATGTTTTTAATGAAGACATAACAATGTCGCGACAGTATCGGCTCCCACCAGTGGCCGCTGACAACCAGGTGAGCCGAGGAAGAGGTGGCGAAATTACAAAATATAGAAAACCGCGTTTTGTACAAAAAAGAAATCTGGCAGGGAGGAAGTTTATAGTTGAGACAAAGTAGCTTTTTAATTCTTTCAATAATGAGTGCTAACCGTAGATTTATAGAATCGTTCCGCGAAGAACATTCGAACTACATTTCTCTCTGTCTTTTTCCCGTCCTTAAAAAAGAGCGAGTGACACACACAAGTAATTTCAAGATCCCAATTTCGAAATTCAAACTCAAAGAAAACACGTTCGAAAAGGCATAAATAAACTAAATTAGAAATTTAATATAGAATATTTTAACCATGTTTTTTGTGTAAATTATTTAACATGAAAATAAGTAACGCATAAGTATTTATAATTATTTCTATTTTTAACATTTGAAATATCACGGACGCTGTTTCTGAACGCACCCTAAAAAATAGCGGAAATAAAGTTTCACTGTTAAACTGGTAACGTAAAATCTATAACTTTAAATTTGCAGAACTGTAATAGTTGCACCCTTAACTTTTAAAATATTCAGCAGTATTTTGATTAATAATAAAAGAAATAGATGGATAAACGTCATTTTTACCTATTCCTGTTAATTGTGTTATCATCTAAGTAGTAACTAGTAATACTTATTATGCGTTCTCGCTGCTAAAGTGAAAAATAATGTTTGCCACACGAGAGCAAAATTATTTGCATCTCGTGCATTCAAGTCCCTCGCTACGCTCAGGATTCTACATTTGAATCACTCGCTACGTTCGTGATCCCTCGCTTCCTTAGGACTAGAAATCAGCACTCGCAGCAAAAAACAATTTTGCTCATTTGTTTCAGACATTTCACTTATAATTTCTATATGCATCAAAAATTTCAAATATGCCCATAAAATATAACAGGCTTCTTAATCAGGCGAGAGCGCTGGTCGCTCTAAATCAACCCTTAAAGAAATGAGAAGATTGTGAATGTGCATACGAAAAAACTCCATAGAAATTAATCCCATGACAGTTATAACGTCATATTATTGTAATCATACATCTCCTACATCCAAAGAGTCACTTTTTTAGGCCCAAATAAAGAATAAATATATACAGGACTATGTGATACACGGACATCTGTTCCTAACGTATACAACTTAATGCCTCTGTTATAGGTAGCAGACGCCTGTTATACACAATTTTTTTTGTAGAAATATATAAATACATACAAATACACCCAGACTCGAGGCGGAAATCGAACCCACGACCCATAGAGCGTAAGGCAGGGTCACTGCCCACTGCGCTAACGAGCCAGTCCAAATCGCTTAGATCTTCTTTGAAACTCTTTTCACAGCCGGTTGACTTAAAAAAAACCTCTACTGGTATACATATCCACCCACTGACGAATGGATTTCATTCGAAGCGCCATCTAGTTTGCTTTGGTGTAACCTTTTCCACTCGACATCATTGCCATCTCGTTATGTAGCGGCAGCTACATAATATTTGTAACACACGAAGGTTCGGGGTGTGAAGTGGCGACGGTTTCCGGCGCTGACCCGTTTGCTGGGCGGTCACAGGCGCGGGGAGCTCACGGTGCTCACGGGCCCCACCGGATGTGGCAAGACCACCATCTGCGCCGAAATGTCGCTCGACCTCGCGCAGCAGGGGGTAAGAAATTTAAAAAAAAGCAAAAGCATTTCCCAGCGACAAAAAAAAAATGGACAAACTAATGTAATTGGGTCAGTTAAACCCACATTAACCGTTATTTAGAGATCCCCTACCCAAAAAGACGTCAGGTTGGCGCCCAACGTGGGGCCGCCATCTCTCTATCCGAAAACTTTATTGCGGCTGGAAATTTCTTCAATGTCAAAAATTCTTTATTCACGTACCCTAGGTACTTGTGAACGACTTAAATTATTATTATTTAATATTTTGTTGATAAAATTTCCCGTTCCCGCAACGGATTTTAATGCGGTTTTCATTAATAAGCAGAGGGATTCAAGGGGAAGGTTTATATGTGTAATACATGCATATCAACGAGTATATTGCACCCGTGCGAAGCCGGGCCGGGTCGCTAGTTTTCAACAAAATGGCGGCAACTGATAGCTGTCTGGCTTTTTTTTAATTAAAAAAAAATACAATTTTGTCTTTTTCCTCACCTCCTTCTCCTTAGACGAATTAAGATGAACGTCTGCTGTCTAAAAGCACCCCTAGAACTCTTAAAATCTCACCACTAATATCCCTCAGCGTCATTAATCGAGACCCACTTTTTTATGTGCCTTCCGAAATACCGAAAAAGTCAGATATTTGAAAAACCGGTGGTAGAATTGGTCTCCCATCTAGCACCCAGCCGCGGTAAGAGCTACGTAGCCTGGCGATCGACTCAAATGCCGGCCATTGACTTACACCTCGCTTTACCTTCCGTGTGTCATATAGTCCTTATATATTTTGTATATGTTAAAGAATTTCTTTAAAGTCAAAATTTCATCAAAATTTCTACAAAAATTAGAAAGCTTTTAAGTCTTTCCTATTTTGTCGAATAAAGATTTATCCTGGAGTAACATCTTTGCTTAAATGCAAGTCTAACCGCAACCACGTCTCATAAAATAATCGAAGGCGATGTTAACACCTCCCATAAATACATTAGGAACACTCCTTATTACTTCGCCATCACCATGCAATCCTATTACAAGAGACAGTTTTCCTTGGCGTTCACTTTAAGATGGCCATTTTTTACCCAGACTGGAGATGGGAATCGAATCCACGACCTCCGGAGCAGAAGGCAGGGTCACTGCCCACTGCACCAAATGGGCCAGCCAAAAAGTATATATATAGATACATATAAAGCTGAAGAGTTTGTTAGTTTGTTTGCTTGAAGGCAAATGGGCTATCTAACACTGAAATATTTTTTAAATCGGACCACTAGTTCCAGAGATTAGCGCGTTCAAGCAAACAAAAAAAACTCTCCAGCTTTATATATTAGAGTAGATTTTAAGCGTAATTTTCCCAATTTATATGCGCCCGAATTGTTAGCTGTCGGAGTCTGGATATCTCGTGAAATAATTAATACTAGTGCAAAAACAAACTTCCTAATGATTCCAGTTAGCAGTTGTTAGTAACATAATCTAACATTTCGTCGGGTTTGAGGTTACGCCTGTTAGTAACTCGTTATTGAAATATAGTCAAATTTTGGAAGCCCACCCTCATCACCTGGATGTCCTAAAGTCCACAACTGTGCGCTTTTCTATAACCTTTTTGCCTCGCACAATTTCTCTGTGGAATCAGTTGCCAGCTTTGGTATTTCCGAACGCATACGACTTAGGGACCTTCAAGAAAACAGCATACTCATTTGTCAAAGGCCGGCAAACGCATCTGCGAACCCTATGGTGTTGCAGTTGTCCATGGGCGTCGGTAGTCAGTTAGTCGGTAGTCGATTAGGGAGCGGCCTGCCCCTTATTTTATAAGAAAAGTATTTGGTAGTAGTTTCTGAATTGTTAGTATCCAAATAATGCTACTCTCAGAATAGCTCCAGTATCTCTCTGCTATAAGATTGGCGTGAAGTTGCTACTGGCGATTGTCGTCAGCTGTCGATGTCACGTCAATTGATGGCATTTTTGTCGTGTTTTGTTCGGTTTGTGAAATTTCCCACTGGCCTAAACCTCTCCATAAAGGCCCGCAAAGCATTTGCGAGCCTCCTGATTGTGCAGATGTCCATAGGCGTCGGTAGTTACTTACGTGAACCACCTGCTGTTTCCCTCTTGTAATATAAATAAAAAAAACTTCCTCTAAGACAAGCGAATTGCTAAACGGTTCAAGTGATGATAAGTTACTATAGCGGCCCATAACCTGCTAGAAGACTTGCAGATGCGTTGCCGGTCTTTGAGAAATTAGTACGATCTTTTCAAAAAAGTCACTATGTTGTAAGTTATTTACCTTACATATTGTACATAATTAGAGGTAGCGCCATGCTTGTAGCCGAATTGTGCCGGCGCGTCCGGGTACCAGTACCTCTTTCACACATGAGATCAGCGTGAAGTGGCGGCAATGTTGCGGATTAAAGCAAAGTAGTTTAGTTTCTCATGCATGTCATGGATTTCCGCAAAGTAACGCCTGATTCTATCAACGATAAATTTTATCGACATCGAAGATTTAGCTGTAAGGTTTAGAGGACACCTTTTTTTAAAATATGTATTTATTTTATTAAATACAAGGTTTAATTAAGACCTTCAGCCAAAATACATCAAAGAAAGAGGACAAAATCAAAAAACCTGGAAGACTTCAAGATTTTAGAAATGTATATCTCTAAAATAACGTATTAAAATATAAACGATATAGCTACTTGAATATCTATGAAAGATGTATAATTAGAACATACGAATTTTGAAATTGTATAATGAATGCTACAGGTACAAAGCAAAATAGCGACCACTGTACAATACTAATGACCAGAATGATTGGAACTGTGAATTTATTTTGGGCATTGCAGACTTTTATTCTGTGGTTCAGGGCACGCTCGTTCCATTCGACTGGCCCGTTGGCGCAGTGGGCATAGACCCCGCCTTCCGCTCCGGGGTCGTGGGTTCGATTCCCGCCTCCAGTCTGTGTGTATTATCTATATATATGTAATAATATTTTTCTAAAAAAAAGATTTGTGTGTAACAGGCGTCTGTTACCTATAACACAGGCATTAAGTTGTCTACCATAGGATCAGAGGTCCGTGTGTCATATAGTCCAGTATATATTTATTTATATATTATTTACTACATCGTTTCACTACATTCATCATCATCCATGCCCCAGATTATATTATTGTTCAGTTTTAATAACATGACTGATAATAAACTTCAGATAAAAACGATGAGTAAAGCAAGTTTTGCTAAATTTAGTAATGCCTATTTTTGATAAGTATATAAATCGTGTTAGGTTATGCCTATCCAAGTATCCAAAGAGTTTCGAAATACATATAAATTCTTTAATCATTGCATGTATGCCACAGAAGAAAAAGATGTACAAAGAATACAGCAAATTATTCAAAAAAAAAGTACGATGTGTGACTCTTTCATCGTGTAACCCAGTCGAAACTAACAGAAACCAACCGAATCCTGCCGAAATCAGCTGAAACCACGGGGTCGTTCAAGTATTACGTAGTGCAAATGGGGAGGCGAGTCCTGCATACTAAGTAAGTCGTACTACGACGACATAAAGATGTGATCTTATTTCTCCTAAAACGTTTATTTTTTTTTTTTTATGTTACAAGGGGGCAGACGAGCAGGCAGTAGGCACCGAAGTGCCTACCGTCGCCCATGGGACATCTGTACGACCAGAAGGCTAGCAGATGCGTTACCAACCTTTAATAACGAGGTCCTCCTCCGTGTTTCGGAAGGCACGTAAAACAGTGGGACCCGATTAATGTCACTTTGTGATACTAATCGTAAGGTTGCCCTCTCTACACACACTCATGAGTATACACACTCACATACTCTCATACACACCGATACACAAATAAGCATGTTTTAAGCGGCCTAACAATTTAATTTATTTTAACGTATAAATGTAATTCTTATATGTTCTTAGTTCTAAAAAATACTGTAAATTGGATTTGATTCTTGTAACACTGTTGAATTTCCTAATAAATAAATAAAAAAGACAGGAGTATATGACAAATTAAGGTCTGTTCCTAAGGCAGACAACTTAATGCCTGTGTTAAAGGTAGCAGACGCCTGTTATAGACAAATTATATTTATTTTGTAGAAATATACCTATACTATAATATATAAAGCTGAAGTGTTTGTTTGTTTGCTTGAAGGCGCTAATCCTCAGGAAGTACTGGTCTGATTTGGAAAATTCTTTCAGTGTTAGATAGCCCATTTATCGAAGAATGCAATTCTGTACGTCATCGCGCTAAAATTGTGGCCTCTCTAAAGTGTGACATTGTGACAACGGGCAGGGGGGGGGGGGGCAAAAGCCGTGTGACGTCACATTTCAAAATTTATTTTTTCGTCTTTATATTACCGTACTACGTTCTGTTTTTGCTGATTTTATTCCTCGCTGTTCTGCGCTTCGCTACAATTGCGAACGTTAAACGCAAAATGCTACCGGAACGAAGTATCACATTTCGTGGACTATCACTTCGTGGATACCATTCTTTCCTGGACTATCATTACAGTCCATTACTTCTGTTTAAATTATGACAATATGAAATTTAAAAGTCTACTATCGACTGTTTTAGCAGCAACCTCAGTAATCGCTCTCAGATTTTCTTTAATGCACTGTTCTTTACTTTGATATAAATTTACCACAGAGGCTTAACGTCTTCCATATGAAAGCAAATGGTCACCCTAACACGGAATATCGACAACTGCGGGACAAAAATGAAATTCGGCAGGGAAGTAAATAAAAGTAATTAAATAAAGAATTTATGGACGAAGAATTGAATTCATTAAATTTTCACCCAACATGACGCAGACGAAATCGCTTGTAAGAGCTACTACACCACTATTAAAAGAAACTGTGGTTTTCTTCACTATGTAACGTCACACCAAGGGGTATAGGGAGTGAATCTGTAACATGGACGGGGAAAGGGGTAAGAACCGTAATATTTTTTGTGGAAGAAAAGCTTGTACAGAAAATAGTTAACAAACCATACCGTTATCGAAATCTCACACACTTTTATTTCATATTGTAGACTAGATATTTTAAGGCAGCGGTCGGCAAACTTTTGGCAGGCAAGGGCCATATCCTTAAGAGGCCCTGAATTTATTAAATAGCAACACGCCGTTATGATAAAATTGCTCAAACAATTCTGCAACGTTCCACAAACATATAACCTTTAAATTATCCTTTCGAACATCACAAGGGACTTTATTAAAAAAGAAAGGTTACTAAAAAGTAGTTAATTATATGTTGTATATAGTACATAATATTTTGTTTATAGCACTCCAAACAGAAGTTTCTTTCTTTTGTTATCTATTTGATTAGCCTTTAATACAGCTAGTAATATTCCAGGCTGCAGTAAACAAGCTTGTAGGAGGAAGCGGATTTCCGGTGTACAATAAAGTGAATATCTAATTAAGGCTTTCATGCAGACCCCGTACTGTTTTAATAAGATCGTGTTCATTATTTGACTTTGATAATTATACTAGATATAGGAATAATATGAACTTTAAAGCTTTGATACCTCAATAGTAAATTCGTTAACTAAAATCCGTAAGGTGCTCCGTTCTAACCCCGCTGGGCTATCGTCGTCGTGGTCCCTTTTCTGTTTTTTTTGCGTTGGGAATTGCTTTCCTAGTCGAGGCCCCTCCTATCACAAACTTTGAAATAAATCTTCACTAGGGTGGTCACAAAAATATTACACATATTTCCAAGTTCATGAAAAACTAAACTTTCCTTAAATCCGCGAATAAATGCGAATGAAAATAGGAGGAATGCTGCAACCCGAAAGCCACACTACCGAAACCACCACCAAAGCACAGCACTACAATGACATTCCGATGAGCCTCAACGCACGTTTTTCTTCGATACCGAGCATCGTCAAAGGTCCTAGCACAAACATTCCGAACTGTTCGAAGTCGTCGAGTCGACTGTATTTAGAATGAAAATATTCGTGCAGACCACAGCTAACTATCATTTGTGTCAACGCGGGTTGCATTAGTATTGATTAAAAGCGTGATAAAGACTGGCCTTCTGTGGGCTTAGCGCGAACATTTTTATCCTAAATAAAGTTGACTATTCGCTTTGAACGGTTCAAAATGTTCGTGCTAGGGCCTCAGGAGATAAACTCTACATAGGTTACAAATAATCAGATTTAAGCAAAGTAGCTTAGTTTTCATGCACGCCGTGGTTGTAGCGAAGTAACACCTGATTCTATCAATTATATTTAAAAGTATTTTTAGTGCTCATCTTGCGCATCGCAGGAGCCGATAAGCTGCTGATCACGGGAGATATCAACCAACTTCCGTTTATCGAAAGAGACAATCTCTTCAGGACTAATCATATAAATATATAATCTTAATGAACTCTGATTGCTGTTATCATGCCTATTGACAGTGTTGTGAAACTTCTTAAACCCCATAATGATCTTGTTGGAACTAGTCCTTCAATTATTCTTAGTATTGTTTGAGAGTGGGACCTCTTCTTTCCAGTCTGTAAGCACCATTTTTAGAATTTCTTTACGCCAACGGCAACCCTGGCTCAGTATGCTAAACATCCCAGCATTTGACGTTAAGATAAAACTTTACACGTAAAAATATATTAAATCCAACTCAAAGACCAGGTACTAGCCCCCCAAAAGACAATGGCCGGTAATAATTTGTAATCTTTAATAGTTGTTTGGCAGTAAATCAATATTAACTAAAGAAATTTTGGCATGTTTCAAAAGCTAAATGCTCATCGGTCATTGTGGCACCCATTTTTATTAGAACGAGCTTTGGAGTAGCTTCGACAATATTAGGCAGACTATTCTATTCTATTCTTATCTAGCTCTACCTACTACTCCTGAAAAATACCCAAGTTCCTCATGGTTATTTAAAAAAAAAACTCTTTTTTTATAAATAACTAGTGGACCCGGCAAAAGTTTAATTAGAGGTAGCGCCACGCTTGCAGTTCTTTAGTTCTGCAGCCGAATTGGGTCGGCGCGTCCGGATACCAGTATTTTTTTTTCAAATGTTGTCACTTCACGTGATGGTATTGTTGTCGCGTTTCATTCGGTTTGTGAGAGTTTAAAGACCGGCAACGCATCTGCGAGCCTTCTGGTGGTGTAGATGTCCGTGGGCGTCGGTACTCACTTAAGTGATGAATTGTATATATCCGATTTATGGTCGGATGAAAGGTCCAGTACTAACGTTATCGACCGGAAGCATTCAGAGGAAATATGTAGTGAGAAACATGAAAATATATATATTCTGCACATTTTTGTATTTTTATAATATTCCCTTGAGTTTTTCTTTTTTCCCTTTTAATATTCAACTAAAATAATGGTGGTAAAACAAAACAGAGTGGAGTCAAAAAGGCTCAGCCATTTTATAACCAAACTAAGGTTATATACATCGATAGCCGCGCACCTACTGGTTCCAATTTACTTTTAAAACTACACCAGTGTCTGTATCCCATTCGAACAAAATATAATAAAAAGTTTAAACCTTTTAGTTTATATAATGTATGGCTCTAAAGAAGCCCGAAAAATAAACTAGGACTGTAGAAGAATAATGAAATCGAAAATGACAATAAAATAAAGTGAAGAAGATTAAAAAAAATAACAATGGCACAGGCCTTCAGCCCGTGCAGTATACAATCTTCTTATTCTTTACTACGAAGAAAGTCGTCTCTTGTCTAAAGACAAAAGAACCTCGTACGAAGAGAGACGCCTCTTGTCTAAACACAACCATAATTATGCTAAAAAATGACTTTCACTAGTGTTTACTGAAAAAGTAACAACGAATTTTGAATTTGAACACATTAAGATGGACGAGGAAAAAAAGAGGAGATCATAGCCTGATCAGTGGTCGGCATTTGAGTCCATCGCTAGGTTAAGTTGCTCTTGCTGAGACCGTAATAGATAGGTTCATCTTAACTGGCCCCACAGCCAAATCCTGTGCAATCTAACCGGACCCTGGTACTACTAGACCGGGATAACTCTAGGAAGAAGAAGATGGACGAGGAAATGATTTATATGATAAAAATGGCAAAATTTTCCAACCGGGTATTCCTTCAATTTTTCCTGGTACGCAATGTGAGTATGGATATTCCACGTACCGAGTATATTTAAGTTATTTGAATTGTGTAATACACTGATAGGTCATATATTTCCTGCCTTCATTAATATATTTCCCATTTATTTTACATACTCATTTTATTTGCAATTTGGTATCGACATATAGAAGGGTTCCGTATCTGATACATGATAATGTTATTTGTGAAATAACTTCAAAGTTGTAATACCATTTCGCTTAAAATATTTTTCCTAATGAGTTTTAGCTTTTTCTATCAACATGGAAAATTTCAAGTCTCTACATCTAATAATTTAGAAGTCCTAAGGGGAGACCTTGCGGACGGACAGACGGACGGACTATAAAGGTTTCTTGCACTACGGAACCCTAAAACTCGAAGCATCTTATTAATTAGTTGCACTCCTTTATTTTGACCATTATAACATACATCCGTTTATCTTCGTGAACTAGGTAATACCTTAGATTAAGACTTGTTCAACAAGTCGTTAGACTGTACGCCTTCTCGGATAAACTTGTTCAATTACCGATGCGAGGTTTAAATGCATTTAACATATAATTACCATAAGAGAGGAAACCATGCAGTAATGCACTTCCAAGGATTTGATGAGTTGTTATTATATTAACATTATTGACGTAATGCTTCGTGCTTGACTCAATGACCTATTTCACACACCACCCTTGACTAGGAACTAGTTGACCATAGACTTACGTAAATCACAAATAGACACTACAGAAATTTTAAAAATGGAACGTTAACACCTTTGTTGTACAGGAGGAGGTTTTAGCTTAATCAGTGGTCGGGTTTTGAGTCGATTATTAGGGTAAGCTATTACCGCGGCTGGGTGTTGGGTGATTCGTTCTAGGACTGGTTTTCAAATATGAGACGTCCTTTTTCATGAGACCTACAAATAAGTAGAGGAGAAAAAGAACTGTGTTCAAGAATCAAGAACAATTTATTTTGCAAGAATAGTCGACGAATATATCTGTCGAGGGTCGTACCTGTTCCAGATTGGCTCAAGACCGTAAGGAGTGAAACCAGCGGGGAGAGGCCTTTGCCCAGCTGTGGGAGAGAAAGTAATGTGGATGATGATGATGTTGATGTTATTCCAGCAACCAGATGGGTCGACGACATAATATCTGTCGAAGGTCGAACCTGGTCTAGATTGGCTCATGACGGTAAGGAGTGGTACAAGCGGGGATAGGCCTATACCAAGCAGTGGGAGAGAAAGGGCTGTGGATGATAATGTCGATGTTATTTATGATGCGAAGAAAAGGTGTTCACAAGATGTTGAATCTCTACCTATCATGAATGTGTCAGGGTTCGAGCTAATATAACGAGATGATTCTCTCGTACCCTAATTGGAGGCCGGCATGTATCGGTCGATCGTTAGGTTAAGAAGTTCTTACCACGTCCGGGGGATAGAGGGTCCAGATTAATATCTCTGAGTGATATTAGTCGTTAGACTGTAGAGATTGTGGGGGTTCCTGTGATGGCGTCAGACTTCAGGCGATCATCTTAACTCGACTAACAGTCATATCCTCTGCAATTTAAGTAGACCCTGGTACTCGACCGGGATAAGGCTAGGTAGAAGAAGAAGCTAATATTAAGAGATATGACTGTCATCATCATCGAGTGCCTTATTCAAAATGAAGTTTGGCGTTCAGCTGCAGAAAACTCTTAGGACCCTAAAAATTAGTTTTAGTTGATAATATTTAAGCACTTTCACTCCCAGGGTCTGATTAATCTTAAGGCGGATGAGGTAACTGCCTAGGGGCCAAAAAAATCTCATTTATCGACGCTTGTTGTCAATTGATAGAATACGTCATACATGATCCGTCCGTCCGTGTACATGATGTCCGTGTATCATATAGCCCTGTATATATTTATTTATGATAATGTTGAAAATAGCTGTATTTTATGATATAAATAAGGTAAGGTTTAATTCGGAATGCAGCCGGTGTGCGGTCGGCTGGTGGCCCTGATAGCATTAATCCGGCCCTGCCAGATTCACCCAGTTTTTTTTTTAAGAATATTAGGAATACTTTTTAAGTATGTCTTATATTCCCTTTTCCCCTCCCACTAAGCTTAAATTAAAAGCTTGTATTAGGAGTGGGGGCGACAATCCCCTAACGGCGGTGGGGTTTGAACCGTGTATCTTGCGGATTTCAGTCCATTCCTTATACCGTTGAGCTATTATATACCGGGGGAGCGGAGCGGAGAGAGCGGAGCGAAGAGAGCGGAGCGGGGGGAGCGGAGCGGGCGCTCACTTGGCGACGGCGCGGGCCACGCTGTCCACGAGCGCGCGCGCGCCGCCCTCCGGCAGCAGGCGCAGGCCGGCCGTGGCGCGCACCAGCAGCGGCGTGGCGCGCTTCTCGGCGGCCGACAGCGGCAGGCGGGCCTCGGCGCGCCGCACCAGCTGCACCACGCTGTCGGCGCCCTGCGCGAGAGAGAGACGGCATCGGTGCCTCGGGCCTTGGCGAACTAATCGAGGGCAGACTGGCCCGTGCCCGTGCCCGTGCCCGTACGCACCTTGTCCGGGTCGTCCACGTACGACGACAGCCCCGGCTTCGTCTCTTCAAAATACTCGTCTACCAGATCTAAGCTCACTTGTCCGAACACTGAAAGCGGAAAATATTCGTCAGCGAGACGTGTACTACAGAGATCTATTTTTCTGTTTGCTAGGATACTGCGTCGCTAACGCTTACGACGTGTGGGGTGTATTATTGTAAGACACCCATTAAGATTAACAAATCATCGCATATTGCTTTCAAGTGCAGATAACGTTCGAGTGTACGCCGACGAGCGTACACTTGAAGCCCACCGCAAGTCCTTTAATGATGGGCGACTCAGAGTCGTACGAATCTAATAAACACAAATTTAGTATGTTGTAACAAAAACGATGTATCGACTAAACTAACACATTAGTAATTGAATGTGTATAAAGTATTTGTAATCTAATTATTAACCGGTCTTTGAAAGGACCAGGGTTGTAATTATATTTTTCTTCGTTTTGATGTCACCCAATATCCTTCATGTCTATTAAAATGTAGACACTTCCAGGGGGTCTCCTGCGTTTCTTCTTAGAAGGGGCAAAAAAAAACGGAAACCTTTGGATAAATACGTAGCACATTATATGGCACAACAATATACAGAGCGGCAAGGAGTGAGCAGTTACCCGAGAAAGGCACGCGGAACTTGTAGGCCAGCACGCGCGTGCCCGACGAGCCGGCGTCGACGACGACGGCGTGGTGGTACGCGCTCTCGTAGCCCAGGCTCTTGGCCAGCCCATCGAACCACTGTGTCTGGCCGGCCAGCAGCCCTGCAACGCAGCACGGCGCCGGGTACAGAATCGGAGACGAGGCTCAGGCTCTTAATAGGCTCGTACGAACCCGAATTTGTTTCCTTTATGGGCCAAACACGATGCTCTTACCCGGAATCTAAACCCCCTTGGCCTTGTACTTTACAAACCAGCAATTCTCTTTTTTAAAGAGAGTAATAATACTTTTCTTATATAGGCG
>JANCMC010000503.1:0-12737 GCA_024363005.1 Charaxes varanes
AGAGTTTGTTTGTTTACGTGAACGCGCTGATGTCAGCAACTACTGGACCGGTTTTAAAAATTATTTCAGTGTTAGATAGCCCATTTATTGAGGAAGGCTATAGGCTATATATCATCACGCTAAATGTTTTCACCTAATTTTACGCAGACGAAGCCACGGGGCAGCTATTTGTAAATAAAAGTATTTCCACATATACATGTGTAAACTACAATTTCTTATTTTTATAACATTTACATGGTTGTCACAGCGTATTGAAGTGTTTTCCCATAATTAGTAAAAGAAACATAATTATAGAGGATGTGTTTTAGATAAAAATCAATTAATGTATGTATATACATATTACGTTTAGCTAATTACGAGTAAATAATAATAGATTGTTGCACCGAGCCCAATGTGAGTTATTAATGCACGAGGATAATGTTGGTTGGGGCGCTAAATTAACGAGAGTGCATTAATTACTTACTTCAGCAAGGTGTGTAATCTACTTTTCTTACAAGCACTATCACTGTTTATTAAGCAATACCCGAGCGCGTCAGAAAACCGTGTAGGGAGAATCCTGGCACCCTGTAATGTGGGGTACATTCCTAAATATGAACTCTAAATATAGGGGGGTCTTTAGGATCTTTAGGACCCTTAGAAAAACTCGGGCGCGTCAAATTAAGAAAAGGTAAGTTAAGGAAATAATAAAGCCTGACGATTTACTCAAGGCAATGTAGCTAAAATAACGCCTGAAGCGTACTCTCCTATTACGTTATTAACAGAATGATCTTACCTTAACATAATCTTTTTTATCGTTTCTGCACTTAACCTACGTAATCCAATAATAGATCCCTACAAATTTAGCAACACGGGCTCCCCTACTATGAAGTTACATAGTTTTATAATAATAGAATGCGCCATTTTATTTTTTTCGGTTTTATTCAATCGATTTTTATTTTCAGCCAGTATCTTTTTGATGCCAATGCACTTTATATGAAGCCTAATGGGAGACATCAAACCTCTGTGGTAAACTATATCAAAATAAAAAAAATAGTGTATTAATGAATACCTGTGCAACAATGAGATTTCATACATTTCCGCACTGTTTTAGGTTCTAAGCAGAAATTACGTACTTTGTGATCGGTTTTTTAATGACTAATAATAAGATTATTGCGTAGTTGGGAGAAAAATACAATTACTTGTTATTATAACATTTGTATGGTTGTTACCGGGTATTCGTATAAAGTTTTTTCCCGTAATTACCATAAATAAACATAATACATACATAAGTATGTGTTTTAGAAAAAGAATAATTAACAGATACATACATACAATTTAGGGCACATGCTGAGCTGTCTTAAAGACCCTTTCTCTGTCTAACACAGACAGCTCAAGTTGGAAGATATTATTAGTTTTTAACCTTATATATTGTTTTAGTTTTAAGTGGCTGTCTGTGGTATCTGTAGAGAATAAATGTTTTTCATTTCAATGTTTTTATTTCATTTCATTTCAACATTAATCTCTGTGTTACGTTTTCGCGTTTTTATTTTTATTGTACTACGGGCAAACGAGTTGGTAGCAGGCAGCTAAGTGCCTACTGACACCCATGGACATCTGCACAACCATCGCGCAAGCGGATGCGTTGCCGGCCTTAATGGTACGAGTTTAGCCACATCCTCTCATCCTCATCCTCAATTTAGGCGGATCCTGGGTCTAGAACGAGATAACGCTTGGCAGATGATACATAGGTAAATAAATAAAAATAAAAAATAAAAAAAATAAAAGAGCCTTTTATTTCCTGCTTTTGCCATAATACTTTTTACATGTTTAATATTAATACTAAATCCCTGAAAACATATGTAATAGTATTTTGCGCAGGAACCCCTCTCAGGTGAAGGCCTCCTCCAAAGACTGCCAATTTTCTCTATACATAGATAGAGAGATAATTTTATTTGACAGAGAGATACATATATCTTCTTATGTCTTATTATATATCTTCTTAGATATATTTCCAAACGGACGCATCAATATTTTAGTACATATAGAAACTTTAATAAAAGCGAACGCTATCAAGAGAAATTGAAGGCAATTTGAAGTGATTAAGAGAATGGATAGATTTTATTTTTACTGGAATTATTGGAACGAAGTTGAGAAACTTCTATGAGAAAGATATTTGGAACGACGTTGTAATATTCCGTAATAATAATATTTCTCCAAACTTAACTTAGATTTTTTGCTTCTACCTAGCTTTAACCTGTGGAAATGCACACCAAGGTGTAAGGTTTCCGACGAGAAATGAAAGGTGGGAGCGTAGGTCGATATGCTCAACCATCGCAAAGGAAGACCTTGCCTACAAAATTAAAAAAAATAAACGTTCTTTTTCTATATAAAATTCCCCCCCTTATACACAATTAACAATGCTCGCTACAATAGACATAGATCGTAATATTCCCTACACTTAGTAGAAATGTTACTACATTTCTTAGCCTCATGTGTAATATAAAGCCTTTGCCTACAAAATAATAAAAAAATCAGCCTTCTTTTTCTACATAAAACGCTCGCCAATAAAGCGTAATTTCCCCCACTTATCCACAATTAACAATGCTCGCTACGGACGACACAGATCGTGAATATTTCTTGCTTCTTTGTCTCGTCTAGTACCAGGGTCCGCTTAGAATGCAGAGGATTTCGTTGTGGGGCGAGTTAAAATGACCGATTGCTTTCGGACGTCATCCTTTTTAGACGTTGATATTTTTAACGTAACATGCCTTCAATTAAAAAAAAAAAACTATTACATACTAAACTATTTGTATGAAGCTAATAGTTTGATTGTTCTCTGTTTAGATTTTAGCTCACTATGTTATTGTACGTTGTTATAATCTTTAACTTAGTTGTTTATGTTGGAAAACTTACTGATTTATCTATATTTTTTTTAAAGTGACAACCTAATTTGAGTATAGTATAATTTTATATTCTAGTTATATAAGACTTATGTATACTGATTGTGCCCTAATATAATAAAATAAAACAATAACTAAAAATCCTCGGAAACCCTACAAGTGCTACAATCTTACGCCTAATATCACTCAGTGACAGTAATTTGGATCAACTGTTTATGTGCCTTCCAAAACACTAAGGAGGTTGGATATTTGAATGGGTCACCTATCGCTAGCGATAGACTCGAATGCCGGCCACTGATTAGGCTGCGAACTCCTCCAGATCCATAATGACTTCAATTGCTATGATTTATGGGCGAGATAACATAGATAATAAATTAATTAGAGTTGCTCCTTAAATGTAATAGAAAATCATCAGATCATAGGCTCTAGCAGGAACATTTCAAAACGTTCGAAGTCGTCGAGTCGACTGTATCTATGATGAAAATGTTCGGCTAGGCCAACTGGAGGCAAGTCTTTATCGTGTCAAGCTCTTATTCTAATGCAACCCGCGTTGACATTAAGGAGAGTCCGCTGTGGGCCTAACACGAATATTTTCAAAGTCAACTCTTCGACTTGAATGGTTTGAAATGTTCGTGCTTGTGCCTCAGATCAAAAGACTTATTAAAACCTATAACGTATCCATTTTAATACTCGACGAAACTAGTCTATTATCACGTCCATTTATGACAATAGCCTGAAGGCCTGTTTCCGCGCTATATATACACAACGAAGCGGTCTGCATTCTGCGGCATCGGATACAATTGTATGAATAACGTCTGGAGTGGTATCTTGTTCCGTTCCCGTACAGTTTGGCCGTAAAGGCAAGCGCGGTACGCTGCATCGTGACGCTTGGGGGTACTCCAAAAATTATGTCACATGTTAAATGTAGGGAGGGTATCACAAAAACGTGATATTGCGTGACAACGGGCAGGGGGAACAAAAGCTTTGTTACGTCACTTATCAAAGATAAATTTTGTTTTTTATTGACATACTTCATAAAATTAATAGAAGAAACGGATGTTTTCTTGATTATGTGATGTCATACCAAGGGTAGGATGTTTCGAAACTGTGACTGTGACGGGGTAGGAGTTAAAACATCTTCGAATACGTGTGACATAATTAACGGATGACCACTTATCGCAACGTTGTACGTATATATCGCAGAAACAAGCCTTGAGGGATGCAAAGAGCCGAGCTCTTCAATATGTCTACAGTTATGGAAGGAGGCGGCTGGTATAAGGCATATTCGCAAAAAATCACTACTTATCTCTTGAATCTAAGCAAGAAACAAGTAAGAGTATTTACTAGATTCCTAATGGGTTTCTGCAGGCTGAAGACCTACATACCAAAAACTTATATCAATCACCAGTCTGCAGGTTTGTCACGAAGACTTGGAAACGCCCAAGCATATCCTCTGTGTATGTCCAACCCTATTCCTCATGCAAAATAACGCACTGAGGAAACATATTTTAACTCCAGGAGGACATAGAGTACTCACACCTCAAGCCATTGCAGGGTATATGCTCTTTGAACGTGAAAGACTTACAAAACATCTTACTGGTCATAGTAACAATCCAACGTTAGCTCGAAGCTGGGCGCAACAACCCCTTCAAATAATAAAATACTTAGAGGCGAACTGGGAATGCGAGGTATATAAATTATTCTTGAAAAAACTTACTTACCTAGGTGGATCAGGGGCATGTCTCGCTATGCAAGTAAGATTGATATCAGATCCGGCCCGCACAAACAACTCTGGCCCAGAAAGGATCTCTGCTTTTGATACTGAAACAAAATGCTCAATGTAAATTGACGCTCTCTGTTTCCTTTTAATATAATTAAGGACCCGAAGAGACTCGGACAAAACAAAAGGAAACTGTTTCTTTTTAAAAGCTTTTATTTAACTTGCAACGTCTGTTTGTTCGGTTGAAATCCCACACGAACACGTATGCATATGGGATGAAAATGCGTTATTATGATGACATGGAACTGATATGATGATGGAGCTAGAAGGAGGCCACAATAACTCTATTACGAAACAATATACAGCATTGAGATTGGGCTCGTTTGATTCGCCTTGACGGGTACTTTGTATATAGTATACACACAAATGTGTGTATATGTGTGTATTTAAATAAATAGAAGTGCAATATTAATTTTACTCTGACGAAATCGCGGGAAACAACTTGTATTGGAACAATATAATAAATGACAAGATAGGTTTTGTTTACTAGCTTTGATACATTGTGTGCAAAATTTCAGAATTATCGTTACAAATAAACTTACATTCCTAGTTATAATATTAGTTACGATTATGATTCGTGCAAAATGAAAAAAAATATATATTTGAATTAAAGTCATCTTGGGTAAGAGAGGTAAGAACCTTCTTTGCATTTCCGCAAAATAAATGTTCATTTATTTTGTAATAAATCTTTTCTGTCAATACTGACGCGAACGTCGTAATTTAAATAACGGAGAATAATTAATTTCTTTGCGTGAATCATTTGAATAAATGTTAATATTGCAGATTGTAAATGTTAGTGAAATTTAAATTTATTAAGATTTATGTGAATCTTGATGAACATTGTTTAAAATAAGCTCATCTTGTATTTTAGAAACCCTGTGTTCAAAGAGTCTAATTAGAATCAAAAATTGTTTGAACGATCGTATGTCTAACAGCCGCAACACAAGCTTCGATAAGTTGTTGCGATAAAACTGTACAGCTAAGTCGTTGTGAAACAGCTGTGACGGCTCCAAAAAAGAAAAAACTGCTCACTAAACGCGCTATTTCAAATTATAATGCTTTTATATCCCACGAGTCCAAAAGTCCTTTTGTAATGTCTTTTTTATCATTCTTTATTTACTAGTAAATGCATAAATATTATACTGTTGAAAAATGTACTAAAAACAGGTTGTTGTGTTTTAAAGTTTCCCAACGAGGTGTCTGTTTCCAGACTTCAGTAAAGCTTATGATTACGGAGGCTCGAAGTTGCCGTCGCAGCTTAGTTCTAAGTTGTGTTCAGAGGCTTAAACAGGTGTAAGAGGCTTAAGTGTATTTTTGAGAAAGACTCTCAAACTAAGCTAAAGCCTGCCTCTGCTTAAGTCCTGTTGAATATTTTTCACCTTTTAAACGTGTTACATATTGAATGCAATAAGAATATAATCAGGTTGGATTCATTTGAGAAAATTGTACACACTTTGTCAAGAGTTTCCTAGAAGTACTCTTTATGGATTAATTTTGACTGTATATTCACTTGACTTACCCTATTACCTACGGGATAAAAAATTTATGTATAAATAATTTTTATAATATATCAAATTTAATTTATTTTTATGTGCTATTGCCACGTTTTTTTCGAGTGGCAACACTTCAGCAACTATTATTCGGTTGGCAGTACGCGAGCGCGGTTGGCAGTACGTACATTTGTTCCGGCCAGTGACATTGTGCACCTCTGCAGGTCGAACAACTGACGAGGCACTTGATAACCAGCAGCCGACGGAAGAAGTCTAGTGGAAAGCTAGGGACTACTGTAAATTTATGTGGTTCTTTGTTGTGATTCTAAGTATAACTGTTGTTAATTATTTAGTATGTATTTATTTTCTAAGATATGTTTTTAATTAATAGATTGCGTTAAACATGCTTTTATTTTATATGGAACATGGTTAATACAAAATATAAATAAGGTATTACTGGTTTTCTTACCTACAACGGTCAACCAGAATGACAAACTGATCTTAGGTTCCGTGGATACTTGACACTCGTACCCTCCGGAGTCTCGTGGCTGGGCGTGGGCCACTCGCAGCGTCCATTCGTCAGATCCATCAGTATGCAACGCTGCAAACCTTGCGTCACTGCTGTAGGTGTGGACGCCCACTGTCAGGATGTGAAGGTCCCGTTTTCGTATCCAGGATACCTGGGGACAATAAAGAAATAGAAAGAATTAAAAAAAAAAATGGAAAAATCGTTATTTGATATCTAGATAATAAGAAGATGAAAATCGATGAGGTCATCGGTTCAAATCATGCTGGGCTAACGTCGTGGCCACTCCTAACGAGCGGTGACGAGACTATAAATCATAACTTTAAAATGTTCTCTAATAGTCTTTAAAAAGAATAATCTTATATAATTTGATAAGAGACAAACCGACAGTCGGTTAAAATAACTATACCCACGGAGTACACCACCAGAGGGCGGTTGCTTACAGGCCCTTGAAAAATGAGTATGCTCTTGTCTTCTTTTTTTATGTTCTTCTTTTTTCTTTGTCCTACCTATATCCTATTATTTGGCGTCCGGTCTCTTTACTTTCATGAGATAATTGATAAAGCCCGAGAGAAGGTAATAAATTATGGATTGATGGGTCCGGTAATTCGTCATGCCGAAGGTCTCTTTGTAAAATTCTCCACCAAATGCCAAGATGTGGTTTTCGGCTTCTTCTTTGTTCTTTTCCTTGGCCTCTTCTTTTCAAAGCAAATTGTACCACATGACGTTCAGAGCGTCTTTCAATATGTCCATACCATCTAACTCCATTGTCTTTATTTTCTATACTGTTTTTGTTCAAAAATCCTTAATGCTTGGATTGGAAAAATTCTATGATGGAGGAAACACCTATGGAATATTGTTTCACACAATATTGGGCACCGGCACAAAGGACGATGGAAAAATTTAATCGCAAAGTATAAACAGCGCGGCCGAAACGGACATCCAAAGGGTATTTGTTAGCTAAAACAGGCCTCATAAAAATAAATCTTCACCCATTTGGATTATAGCGCGTTTTGCCGAACGGGTGTTTTAATTGCATTCCAGCGTTATACTGTATACTCAATTACAATGAACGCTTGTAATTTATTTATCTTTATTGTTTTGTTTATTGTCGGCCCAATTGTTTTTGGGAACATTGTATAAGATTGTATTTGATGATATAAACGTTAGATAAAGTAGACAAAAACAAACAATGGCTAAAGAAATTAACTAGACGCTTGTATCTTGAGATAATAAATTGTAGAACAACTATTTTTTTTCGTTAGCCTATTGTGTCCCGCTGCTGGGCAAAGGCCTCCCGTCTTGGTCCATCTTCCTCTTTCCTGGGCCAATCTCATCCACTACTTCCCCGCAAAGGTTGCGGCCGATCGGGGTTCCGAGATAAGCCTTCTTCACTTGTCGATCCTCACCCATCCTCTCTAAGTGGCCGATCCAACGGAGTCTTTCTCACTTAAAATAGCGAGTCCCGATTAATGTCACTGAGCGTTTATAACTTGGCATTTAGGTCAATCGTTAGGTTAAATGGCTCTTGCCGCGGTTGGGTGATGGATAGGTGATCCATTCTACTACTAGTTTATATTTGATATCTGACCTCCTCCGTTTTCGGCAGGCACGTAAAATATTGAGCCCCGATTAATGTCTCTCAGTGTATATTAGGCGTGAGATTGTAGAGATGATGGGGGTTTCGGGGATGACGTGAAACGGCAGTCGATCATATTAACTTAGCGCACAGTCACATCCTTTGCAGTCTTATGCCGAAGCCAGACATAGGTTCGTTTGGATGATCATTTCATTTGTTGTCACAATCACGTCAACTAGTTTTTAGCGAGATTGGGTTGACAATTTTGCACGCATCACAATTTGTGAATTACTTGTAGCTTTGCTTTTGTTGATCATTGTTCGTACCTACAGACCATGGCTAATTTTAAGTATAGTTTAGTTTGTTAATTCATTTATGTATTAGTTTGTAATTTAGTTAGCACCACCTTACTTATTTTTACTTAAATTATTTTATCTGTACAATCGGTTGTCTGGTAGAAATCGCTCTGAACCGATAAGACCGCCGATGCAATATATATTTGTATGGTCTATGAATTCTTTTGTTTCTACGTTGTGTTGTAGTACAATAAATATATTCATTCATTCATTCATTTCAATGATCATGTGGTGTGGCCGGGCACTTTATGTAGCTACGCAGTTTGTAGTACTTTGTATCTTCACGGACAAAAATCGGCAACGTCTAGCTCCGGCATTATACGAATAAACAAAGAGTGAAACATTTGTCTCCTTTTTTCGCCAAGAATATCGAGGGGGAAATGAGTTATGAAGAGGGTATATCATATCACGCATTACTTTGTTTATATTCTGATACATCCAATCTTTTCCTCAGAAAACACATAACGTAAGAGCCGTCTCAGCAAATTATGTTAAAATGGAATTGTGATGTTTGTATTAGGAAATAAATTGTGTTGTTTTCATCTTAAAGTAGAAGTAAATGTAGAAAAATTTGTTTCACCGCCCATCTTCTACGCCCTTTACATCTTATTTATTATATTTAGAAGAGACAAAATATAAATCGTTGAAAATATCTATTTCCAGGGGGTAGATCTTCCTTTATCTGTCTGATAGCTGGACAGATCCACTACAGGTACGCGACCCCGGAGCATCCTAGCTCACACTGATCACAATGTACTTAGATAGTTGTTACCCAGTCAACGGTCGTAACAGAACTCCCCCGCATAACCGATTGCCTCTTTATTTATAGTCTTATGACCAACTACCCTCCTCCATGTACACAGGAATACTTTGACTTACATATTCTTCCCGTTTTCTTAGATTGTTTTTAAAAATATTAAAAAAATATAGCATAATGCTTAATTCTTAAGCTACTAAAGAAAAATTAACGTGATATACTGACTGTTTCGAACGTGATGGTGCCTGATCCACACACACACACACAGACATCCGGACCTATATAGAAATATTTTTTTAAATCGGCATATTCGTACACTAAATAAATTTATATTAATCAACAAGTACCATACCAAAGGAATACAGTTATTTTTTCTTTAGGAAATCGCTCGGTTTTTATTAAGGGAGAGTAAAGCACTCAGAGGGCCTAGCACGAACATTTTTGATAATTTTACTTACTTTTAGGTTCGAAACCAAACGTCAAATAAAAATTAATATTTATTTGACGTTTGGTTAGTTACTTAGTTACACTAACTTAGTTTCTAAATATTGCTTGCACGAGTGAAATTAGAAATACTACGTATCGAGTCCCCGACGTTACGGCCACGCAAGTCGTGTAAAATGGAAGAACGTATTTTTATAAAATATCGTGAATGTTCGTGCTAGGCCCTCTGAGAACGCTTCGCAATGTGAAGCGTTCAAAAGTGCGTAAGATAAAATCCATAAAATTTTAAATCACAAAGCGTGACGTAAGAATAAAATTCATCTGTTTCATAATAACATATTATGTTAAAGCAAACTAGTATTGGCGCCATGAACATGTTATCTATCTCCTTCTCTTACTAAGACATAACCAAACTACATGCTATACGAAAATATCGTCGAGCGATAAAAAATATTGTCTAAAAAAGCTAACCTGTAAATTCCATTTCTGAAATTGAAAATTAATTACGTGAAAGTAAACGTTATATTCCGAGAGCGTCTAACATAGCTTCGGGTACGTGTTTTTGGCAAATTACAATTGCGAATATAATATAGTGATTTGTGAATAGAAGAACCATAAAACACGAGTCCGGCCGGTCGCTATAATGTGTATAAATTAAAAAATACTTTTCCGTAAACAAAAAATATTTGTAAACCGCTTATAATTTTTTGGTTAAACTTTATCACGAATTTAGTTCCTCCTTTTTTTAAAGTGGGTTAAAAGAAACCAGTCTCAACCCAAGAAAAAATTTCAGAACGGCTTCAGAAGTCTGGCCTGTTTATAACTTGATATAATAAAAATTCCAAGTTGCGGTGTTCTCTTAAGAGGGATGTGTGTGGTTTTGAATAATAGTGCATATGGATAGGTAAATTTAATTTGTTTTGTATTACAGAGATTGTATCTGTCTTCATAATGGACAGTTACATTTTACCTATAAAGGCGTGCAAAAGTCTTATACAACGGCAATTCAAAAAGTCATTTAAAATCTTAATAATGTCAAAATGAATAAATAATAATATAATAAATATATACAGGACTATATGACACACGGACGTCTGTTCCTAAGGTAGACAAATGAAAGCTTGTGTTATAACAAATGCCTGTTATATACAAATATTTTTTTTTGCAGAAATATATAAATATATACTAATAGCTAATACATCCAGACTCGAGGCGGGAATCGAACCCACAACCCCCGGCGCGAAAAGCAGGATCACTGCCCACTACGCCAACGATTTAGAATATTTCAGGGTGAAAAACTAGACTAGATTATCTCTAGCTAGAAGCGACATTCATTTGCCAAACTTGACATACAGTCTGAGCTCTCTGGTAGACACTAATATTAAAAACTTATAATAAGGTAATGCACAAATATGCTGTATTATCTGCTCGCTTGCCACTTTTCGCATAGAAAGTCAACCCGCCTATAACCACTTGACTGGTTAATTTCAACGAGTCTTATTCGTGAGATAGATTGAGAGAAATCGTACACACAAATTGCTTCGATTTTCGAATATCTGAGAACCTTACGATTCGGCTAGAATCTAATTTTACTACTTTTGCCTCTAAGATGAAAACTGTACTTTAAGTAGAACTTTTCCGAGCATTGTTAAAACGTTCCATTTCACTAACTAAACGAAGTTTTATACAGAAATTTTCTCGTCATACTTCGTGCATTTTCTATAAATGTGAACTTGGCGAAAATAGTGTTTTATTTCTCTGTAAGTTGTCAGAATACGCCAAGTCGTGCCGCTTTAAAAGTTTTTCAAGTGGTTTTTTAACTTAACCTAGAGCCAATAAATAATATTTTTAAGTACCATTAAAAATTATTTTATATGGCTAATATTGTCGTTAGGCTGCTAATTTATACTAATATATAAGCGGAAGAATTTGTTTGTTTGCTTGAAAGCGCTAATCACAGGAACTACTGGTCCGATTTGAAAAATTTTTTCAGTGTTAGATAGTCTATTTATCGAGGAAGGCTATATATCATGACGCTAAAATTGAATCTAATTTTTTACCTAATTTAAGCGGATATAGTAACGAGCTCAGGTAGTTAACGCATCTGTGACCTCTTTAGGACAACAGTTATCCTTTAGTATCTTCTATGTCCGTTTGCCCCTAGTTTTTCTCCTATGTGTGTTACTTTCTTTGTTTTATGTGTGCAATAAAGTATTATTATTATTATTATTATTATTATTAATATATTTTTATATATAGCAAAGGGTCGTCTATCACAAAATCTCAATACCCGCAGGACGTACAAAGATTAAGACGAAGACGTACTAACAATTTTTTCAATAAGACCAGATTAAAGACTAAGGGCTCTCGTAAGTTCACGCGGACGAAGTCAAACTGATAGTTTCTTACTAATCTCTTGTCCCTATGTGTGTACAATTTATTAAAATTTAAAAATACTCGCGTCATCTTTGTTGATCAAACGTGATCTGGCTGACAGCAAACGCAACCATAACTTACAAAATATATACATATCCCTTTTTGAAATATCATATATCTTAAATCTCCGTACTATTGTATCATTTCAGTAATAAAATGGGTTAACAGCTGTCCGAAACAGTGGTCAGAGTTAATGACCTGCTACATCCACGATAAGGATCGCAGACAAGTCTTAAGACGGACAAAACGTTTTGTGTATTCCAAGGATTGTGTTGGCTTATCAGAATCCATCTGATTATTAAAGAGTACTCACTTTATATGATGACATGTTAAGTTGGTTGTACTGTGACCTTACGGTACATCTTTTACACACTTCTCTTAAGATTAGATGACAGACGACTTGCTATATTGGGGATAAGGATCGCAGACAAGTCTTAAGACGGACAAAACGTTTTGTGTATTCCAAGGATTGTGTTGGCTTATCAGAATC